>JAWRVF010000301.1:0-376815 GCA_036785485.1 Physcomitrellopsis africana | reverse complement strand
AGCTTCCTTTAATTGTGCCTTCATTGTTGTATGTAGTTTTGACAAATGATTTACCAAGTCTTCCGCCGCAGGATTGTCAACTTTCGAACAGTCAAAAGTATCAAGTCGTGGATGGTAACCATAATTGGCAAAGAAAGGTGTTTGTTGTGTAGAAGAATGTACTGTATTATTATAAGCAAACTCTGCCAATGGTAAAAGAGTTGTCCAATCATCTTGTTGGTAGTTGATGGTACATCTCAAATATTGTTCCAAGACTTGATTTACGCACTTCGTTTGTCCATCAGTTTGAGGATGGAAAGTTGAAGATAGCTTTATATCTACCTTTAGAATCTTGAAAAGCGTTTTCCAAAATCTCGATACAAATTGAGTTCCCCTATCCGATATAATATCCTTAAGTAATCCATGATAGCGGTAGATATTGTCAAAGAAAAGCTTAGCTGTTTCTCTGCCTGTGATAGATTTTTTACATGGTATAAAATGTGCCATCTTAGTGAAACGATCTACTATCACGAATATAGAGTCATAAGAACCTGAATTTGGAAGATCCGTGATAAAATCCATAGACACAGAAGACCATGGTTGTTCTGGAATGGGTAATGGCTGAAGAAGTCCGTAGGGTCGGTGGCGAGGAGTTTTTGATCTTGAACAAACATCACATGTTTTTACAAAATCTTTGACTCCCTTCCACATTTGAGGCCACCAAAAATCTCTAGATATCAACTCTAGAGTCTTATTGTATCCAAAATGTCCTGCTGCCAGGAAGTCATGACGAGTTTGAAGAACACGTAATCGTGCTTCAGCTTCTGGAACATATAAGCGCCCTTCGAAATAGAGTAGATTTTTCTTGAACTCAAACTTCAAAATATCATGAGACTTAGAAGAATTATTCTTAATTTCATGAATAAGGGGATCTGAGGACATACTTAATTGGACTTTTTTGAGAAAAGTTGAATCAAAAGTTAATGTTGATTTTGTTGCCCGAAGATAAAATTACTCCGGCTTCAAGAGAGTCGTTCTTTGTTGATCAAAAGCTGCATCTCCTTCTTTTGGTGCAAGATAAGAACGTCTAGAAAGTGCATCGGACAGACCTTGTTGTTTTCCTGGCCGATATGTAATAATGAACTCGAATCTTGATAGAGACATGCTCCAACGAGCCTGACGACGATTCAACACGCGTGCTGACATGAAATACTCGAGGTTCTTGTGATCCGTATATACGGTGATTAGACTAGAAGCGCCTTCTAGATAATGACGCCATTCTTGAAAAGAATCCACAATTGCGAGAAGTTCTTTATCGTGGATTTTGTAGTTGATCTCTGCTGCCGAAAATTTTTTGGAATAGAAAGCGACTGGATGGAGTTTGTCATCTATTCCCATTTGTGACAATATTGCATCCAAAGCAAAGTCAGATGCGTCTGTTTCCATAAAGAATGCCTTGGAAAAATCAACGTGATACAAGATTGGTGCAGAAGTAAAAGCTATCTTCAAAGCTTCAAATGATGCTTCTGCTTCTTTACTCCACTCGAGCTTGTCCTTACAAGTCAAACGTGTAAGTGGGGCTGCAACTTGAGAAAATTTTTTGATGAAGATTCGATAGTAATTGGCAAATCCTAAAAAACATTGTACATCCCTTACTGTTTTTGGAATCTTCCAATCCATAATTGTTTGGACTTTCTTAGGATCCATCATGAGGCCATCATTCGAGATGATATATCCTAAGAAGTTAACTTGAGTAGTGTGAAATACACACTTTTCCATCTTGGCATACAATCCTGTTTCTCTGAGTTTTTGTAAGACATGACAAACATGTGTTTCATGCTCTTCTACATTCTTAGAGTAGATTAAAATGTCGTCTAGATAGCAGACAACAAAATTATCTAAGAATTCATGAAAAACATCGTTCATGAGATGTTGGAAAACAGCTGGTGCATTTGTGAGTCCAAAAGGCATAACATTATATTCGAAATGTCCATACCTTGTTCGAAATGCAGTTTTCCATTCATCTCCTTCTTTAATACGAACCAAGTTGTATGCTCCTCGTAGATCTATTTTTGTATAGATCTTAGCTTGATTCAGTTGATCAAGAAGTCCGAAGATTAAAGGTAGTGGATACTTGTTCTTGATAGTGATCTTGTTAAGCCCTCGATAATCCACACACATTCGTAACGATCCATCTTTTTTCTTCACAAATAGAATTGGAGCTCCTGCTAGAGATTTGGAATGGCGTATGAAGTTCTTGGCCAGATTTTCTTCAATATACTCTTTGAGTTCTGCCAACTCATTTTGTGATAAATTGTAGATTGGTCCAAAAGGAGGCTGAGATCCCTCTTTGAGATCAATCGAACAATCATATGGGCGATCTCCGGAAGAATATCAGCATTTTTTTTCTCAAAAACATCTTGATAGTCTCGGTATTGGCTTGGAATGCCACTTGAAGCCTTTCCACTATCAAAAATGGGTGTTGCGTAAATAGCAAAAGTTGGTCCTTCTTTTGCTGCGTGTATAAAAGCTTTTGCACCTATTAATATAGGTTTTATTGTACCAGGCTTGTAACTTTTTACTGGATCGGTAGGATGTTTAATAATATCTTGAAAAAAGTCAAGTCTACGAGAATTCCAATCTATTTGAGGGTTATATTTTTCTAGCCATGACAAACCTAGAATAATTGGATTAGATGGAGATTTAATTATGTTAAAGGTTACATAACTATTATGACCATCTATTGTTACTTTTATAGGACGGGTTTCATGAGTGACATCTCCTGAGGACAATGGGTGACCATCTATGACTTCTACATGTACGGGTTTAGGTTTCTGTACTAAAGGTATTTTATGATTCTTAACAAATTGTTCATCTAGAAAACATGCTGAGGCTCCTGAATCTAATAAGGCAGAGGCTCAGTAATTTTTTGGTCCTAAATATACATCTATCATAAAACAAAGAGAGGGTTCTGAGGAGAGAATAGGACCTTTACTGGGAATTGTACAGGGTTCCAGCTGCACGGTCCCTATTGTAGCTGGACAAATTCGTTTTTCGACATGTTGTCTTCTTTGACAACCGTACTCCTCATTTTGTAGGCCAGAACGTTGTCGCTGCGTATAACTTCTATCTAGGAATACACCGGGTACCTAGCTGTACAGAATTTTACTTAATATTTATTGACTAAACTCTAATGAGTTATTTGTCCTTAATAAGAAGGACAAATACACACGATAATATAAGAAAAAGGTTTTGTATGATTAAAACCTCTTATTTTTAAGTAGGTTTGTACATAAGTTTTATCTATGATATGTAGAAAATCCTTAAAAATCTTTTAAAGACTCATCTATATATCAAAACTATATCATGGCTCTATACATCCACCTTTTACACCTCCATAAAGTCTTGGCTCCCAAAAACACCTTTAATATGCACAAAAGTCCAATTTTGCAACAAAAACCCTTAAAAATATATTTTTCCGCAAAGGATGTTTTTCTTCCCAAACTTTAGAAAATTATATCTTCTGATCCAGCCGTTCAGTTTTGTTTAAACTTTCAGACAAGGTAGAATTCACCTTTAAGCTTTATTACAAAAAAATTCAACCGCAAATATACTTCTGATCGTTTGATATCGCAAAACCCCTAGCAGGTGCTTAAAACCCTAGCTCAGAGACACCCAAGCACTATTTTCTCTATATCTCACAAACCCAAAACCCTAATGCCACAAAAATTTTGCACATAGTCTTGTGGCATAAACATATATACTCCTGAAAATTTTGAGCCAAAAATCTATCAAATTGACTAAGATATAGCTCAAAATGTAACTGCAAGTTAAGCAGAGTCTTTTACTGCCTTTAGCTTACAAGCACTCACTTCAACTCGCAATATCTCCTTGATCCTAGCTTGGATTTTATCGAGCTGTACATGAAAAGTGTAGCCAAGAAAGTGCGCTTTCTAACCTTAGTCGCCGATCTTTGATTGCTCTCTGTTTACGCGAGATATATCTAAAAGAGTGAGAGTAAGTCCAAAATCGACACCCTAACTTTGAGCGCCTATAACTTCTTCATTAAAAGTCCAAATCATGCAAGATTTGCACCTAAACCATACCCGAAAACCTAAACCTGATGACCCTAGCCTCTTATGTTTGACTCTCGTCGAAAAACAAACCCTAACTCCTAATAAACCCTCGGGCAGCCTCCTTGAAGCCCATTGGGCATGATTTTTGGCCAATTAGAATAGAGATTTCTATCATCCACCTCTATTCATCTACATGGATGGCCAAACTACCCTTTTTACACTAAAAACCCTTTTCTAACCCTTCTTCTTATAAGATTTACATACTTGGTGCTTTAAGCACCAAATAAAAGAAATAAACTAAGATCTTAAGGATCACCAATGTCTAACAAAGGTGACTTAAGATATATATAAGTTACTATCAATACAAAATTAACTTCAAAAGTCACTACTAAAAAGAAAATAAGATTGTATAAACCTTAATAATAATCCTTTTAACAGATCTTTTCTAAACTAGCAATCCAATCACATTCTATAATCAATAAAAGTCCACTGATATGGCTCTCATTTAGCTATGTAGTAAATTGTACATTAAATACACATGTACAATTTTTTCATATAGTAGCCGAACCACAACACGACAACGTTTCTTTGGACAATGTTAAGCAGTGTGTTTAGGTTCTCCACAATATAAATATAATCCTTCTTGATGACGACGAATCTTTTCTTGTTCAGTAAGAGGTTTAAAACGTACCGCATCAATTTGCATGTCTTCTACTTCCGAATGTACGTTTTGTGAGGATGTTGATGTTGCCATTGAATAATAACTTTGAGGCTCCCTTGTACGACTCTCGGATTGAAACTCAAAAAGTCAATTGTCACACTTCACAGCAAAATCAATTGCTTGACTCAATGTCTGAAAATCGGATAGATTGAGCATTAATTTTTTTATCTCATATTGTAATCCGTAGAGAAATTGACTGATTAGTGCAGCATCATCCCACTTGATGTCGGTTGCTAGTTGTCAAAATTGTGAAGCGTATAATGACACTGATCGATTGCCTTGTCGTAGGATGCAAATCTTGTTGGTTGCAACACGAATTGCATCATGTTCTCCATACATCGATCAAAATTTTACAAAAAATGCTTCCAAATTATCTAATATTGGATCACGTCGTTCAAAAAAAGATGAAAACCATGATAAGGCAGGACCCGAAAGTAACGTTCCAATAAACCTAACTTGAGATGCTTGCGTAGGATAACTCTGAGGTTGAAGTTCGATCACTAGTTGTACCTGATTGATGAATCCTCAAAACTTAGATCTTGTGCCATCAAACTTCTCAGGCAAACTGATTTTTGGTTCTCTAACGTTTGAACGGTGCTCCATCATCGGTGAGGTAGCATGGTTTGGTGTAGATATTGACGTAGCTCCAACCATCTCTACATCTTCACTTCCTGCTAATCTTGATGCTCCTTGTGGTGGTAAACTGAGTTGATGCATTGCAAGCATTAGTTCTCTCATTTGCTCTTGCATTTGTGCCATTGCACTCTTCATTTCCGCAAGCTCTGCCATGATAATATAATAGAAAGGAAGATGTCTACTCTTACTTCAAGAAATACGGAACACACACTGAAAAGAAAAAAAATTCTAGAAACAATATCAGTTTAGAAGTGGGTACTCCACAACTTCTAATATGCTTATGTCTTATCAAGAGAAAGGGATAATCCACTCTTAATCAAAAAAAGACAAAGCTCTGATACTGTATGTGTACTCTTGTCAATCTGTCAAGGACAATAACTGGATGAAAGCAAATAAAAATAAAAGAAATAAATATAAAGAAGTATATATATTAAAAAGAAACTAGAATGGCTAATGCCAAAAGACAAGAAAACTAGAGACCCTTGAATTAGACTGGAAACAAGAAAGGAGTTGACAAGAGTGAAGAAGGCTTCACTCTTGTTTCTATTTATACTATCTACCTAAGAGCTAAGTGGCGACGTTCTATAGGACCTCCAACACGTGTCCAATTTACAAGACACGTGTCCAAGTTGCAAGACACGTGTCGAACTTACAGGGCAAGTTTCCTATATGTTTGCCACGTATTTAGCTTGGTCTTCAAGCTACCAACATGTGCGACATGTGGCTAACTTATTGACCAAGTTTCTAATCCAAAAGTCTACTATGGACACTTATAAAGTCAAAGCAGCATCTATGAAGTTTCTAAGAAGTTTTTCTAAAGATATTTTGGAATTAACCTGCTTTTACCTTCTTTTATCTAGTTCTATCTGATCATATAAGTAACTATGTATATGTCCGTGACAGTACCTGGCTATGGAGAATTTGCTTTAAATTTAATAGAAAGACTCCAATAAATAATTTTTTTAAAAATAAAAATGACAAATAGTATAATGATATTATAAAAGATAATTTTTCTTGATATATCCTTTTGTATTTAAGTAGGTTTGTACAAAAAGGCTCAAATTGCCACAAAATCCATTAATATCTTATTCATCCCCAAGGACTTATTTCTTTTTAAATTTTGGAATTCAATAATTCTTGATTTAGATATTCAATTTCTATAAAATTTTCTTCAAAGTATAGATAATACTCTTAAGTTTCACAATAAAAAAGAATCAATTACAAATTTGCTGCCAATCATTTGATATCTTAAAAATCCTAGTAGATGCTTAAAATCCTAGCTCAGAGATACCCAAGCACTATTTTCTTTATATCTTACAAATACAAAATTCTAGTGCCACAAAATTTTTGTATATAGTCTTGTAACATAAACATATACATTTTTGAAAATTTTGAACCAAAAAATTATCAAATTGCCTAAGATATAATTCAAAACACAACCACTAATTAAGCAAGGTCATTTACTACCTTTAGCTTATAAGCACTAACTTCAACTCCCAATATCTCTTTTATTCTAACTTTGATTTCATTAAGCCATAAGTAAAAAATATAGCCAAAAAAATGTTCTTTCCAATCTAAGTTGCTAATCCTCTATTGTTTTTTGTACGCACAAGTTATGTCCAAAAAAGTGATAGTAGATATAATTTCAACACCTTAATTTTGAGCGTCCATATTTCCTTCATAAAAAATCCAAATCACACAAAATTTGTACCAAAACCATATTCAAAAATCCAAACTCGTTGATTTTAGTCTTTTGTATTCAAATCCTTCCAAAAAAAAAAATCCTAATTTCTAATAAGTCCTTAGGTAGCCTCCTTAAAGTCCACTAGACATGATTTTTGGCCAATTGGAACAGAGACTTCTATCATCCATCTCCATTCATCTACATAGATGGCGTAACTTTTCTTTTTTATACTAAAAATCTATTTTTAATCCTTTTTCTATAAGATTTATATAATATGTCTTCTAAACACCAAATAAAAGAAATAAATAAGACCTCAAGGATCACCAATGTTTAACAAAGGTGACTCAAAATATATAAAATTATTATTAATATAAAATCAACCTCAAAATCACTATAAAAAAAAAAAAAAAAATTATATAAAATTCAATAATAGTCCTTTTAAATAAATTCTTTCAAAATTAATAACCTAACCATATTTTATAATCTATAAAAGTCTATTGATATGGCTCTCATTTAGTTGTATAATAAATTATATATTAAATTTATATGTACAATATTTTTACATGGTAGTCAAATCACAATATGACAATGCATGCTAACATGAAGTATTTGAGATTTTTGTGATTTGTATATATGGTGACTAGACTAAAAATGCCTTCTAAACAGTGATGCCATTCCTATAAAGAATCCACAATTGTAAGAAGTTCTTTATTATAGATTTTGTAGTTGATCTTTGTTATTTAAAATTTCTTAGAATAAAAAATTATTTGGTGGAATTTATCATCTACTCTCATTTATAACAATGCCATATTCAAAGCAAAGTTTGATGCATTTGTTTTTATAAAAAAATGCCTTAAAAAAGTTGATACTATACAAAATTGGTACAAAAATAAAAGTTATATTCAAAACTTTAAATGATACTTCTGCTTTTATACTCCATTCAAATTTATCTTTACAAATTAAGCATGTAAGTAGAGTTGTAACTTTAAAAAAGTTCTTGATGAAGATTTGATATTAATTGACAAATTTCAAAAAGCATTACACATTCCTTATTATTTTCAAAATCTTCTAGTCTATGATTATTTGGACTTTCTTAGGATTCATCTTAAGACCATCATTTGAAATGATGTATCTTAAAAAATCAACTTGAGTAATGTAAAATATACACTTTTTTATCTTAGCATACAATTCCATATTTTTAAGTTTTTATAACACATGACAAATATATAGTTCATGCTCTTTTATATTTTTAGAGTAAATTATAATATCATCTAGATAATAGACCACAAAATTATCTAGGAATTTATAAAAAATATCATTTATGAGATGTTAAAAAGTAGCTAGTGTATTTGTGAGTCTAAAAGGCATAACATTATATTCAAAATATCCATATCTTATTCAAAAAGTAATCTTCTATGTATCTCTTTTTTTGATGTGGACCAAATTGTATGCTCCTTATAAATCTATTTTTACATAGATCTTAACTTGATTTAGTTGATGAAAAAGTCCAGATATCAAAGGTAAAGGAGATTTATTTTTGATAGTAATCTTATTGAGCCTTTGAGAATCTACATACATCCATAGTGATTCATTTTTTTCTTTCATAAATAAGATAAGAGCTTTTGTTGGAGATTTTGAATGGCGTATGAAATTTTTGGCCAAATTTTTATGAATGTATTTTTTGAATTCAACCAATTCATTTTGTCATAAACTATAGATTGGTCTAAATAGAAGCTGAGTTTTTTCTTTGAGATTGATTAAATAATCATATGGATGATGCTTTAGAAGAATATCTACATTTTTCTTTTCAAAAACGTCTTAATAATCTTGATACTTGGTTAGAATGCCACTTAAAGTCTTTCTACCATCAAAAATAAGTATGGCATAAATAATAAAAAATTATCTTTTTTTTAGTTACATGTATAAAAACTTTTGCATTCACAAGTATGGATTTTATTATACTAGACTTATGGCTTTTCACTTGGTTAACAAGAGTCTTATTAATACTTTGAAAAAAATTAAGTTTACAAGAAATCTAATCTATTTAAAGATTATATTTTTTTAATTATAGTAAATCTAAAATAATTAAATTAGAAGAAGATTTAATTATATTAAAGATTAAATAATTATTATAACTATCTATTATTAGATTTATAGGAAGAATTTTATGAATAATATCTTTAAAAGACAACAGACAACTATCTATGACTTTTACATATATAGGTTTGGTTTTTTGTACTAAAGATATTTTATGACTTTCAACAAATTTTTCATTTAAAAAACATGCTAAGGCTCTTAAATCTAATAAAGCAGAGGCTTTGTAATTTTTAGGTCTCAAACACACATCTATTGAAAAACAAAAAAAAAAGCTTTGTGAAGAAAATAAGACCTTTATTAAGAATTATACAAGATTCCAACTACACGGTGTCGTATTGTGATTCGACTACTATGTGAAAAAATTGTACAGATATATTTAATGTATAATTTATTATGCAGTTAAGTGAAAGCTATAACAATGGATTTGATTGATTACAAGATGTGATTAGGTTATTAGTTTAGAAGGAATTTACTTAATAGGACTATTAATGAGATTTATACAATCTTAATTTTTTTTAAGTAGTGATTTTGATGTTGATTTATATTGACAATAACTTATATATATCTTAAGTCATCTTTGTTAGACATTGGTGATCCTTAAAATCTTAATTTACTTCTTTTATTTGGTGCTTAAAGCACAAAGTATATAAATCTTATAAGAAGAAGGGTTAAAAAAGGATTTTTAGTATAAAAAGGATAGTTTGGCCATCCATGTGGATGGATAGAGGTGGATGATAGAAATTTCTATTCTTATTGGCCAAAAATCTTTTTCAAAGGGCTTCAAGGAGGCTGCCCGAGGATTTATTAGGAATTAGGGTTTGTTTTTTGAGAGGAGTTGAACATCAAAGGCTAGGTTTAGCAAGTTTGGATTTTTGAATATGGTTTTGGTAAAAATCTTGCATGATTTGGATTTTTTATGAAAGAGATATAGACACTCAAAATTACAGTGTCAAAATTCTACCTATTGTCATTCTTTTAAATATAATGCGTGCATACACAAAGCAATAGACAATCAACAATTAGAATTGGAAAGATCACTTTTTCAACTAGATTTTTTATGTGTAGCTTGATAAAATCTAAGCTATAGTGAAGGAGATATTGGAAGTTGAAGTTAGTGCTTATAAGCTAAAAGCAGTAAGTGACCCCGCTTAATTAGTGGTTACATTCTGAGCTATATTTTAGACGATTTGATAGATTTTTGGCTCAAAATTTTCAAGAATGTATATGTTTATGTCGAAAGACTATGTGCAAAAACTTTAAGGTATTAAGATTTTGGATTTGTGAGATATAAGGAAAATAGTGCTCACGTGTCTCTAAGCTAAGGTTTTAAGCACCTACTAGGGATTTTGAGATATTGGACGATTAGAAGTGAATTTATGGTCGATTCTTCTTTATAATGAAACTTAAAAGTATTATCTACACTTTGAAGGAAATTTCATAGAAATTGAATAGTTGGATCAAGAGTTATTGGACTCTAAAGATTAAGAAGAAATAAGTTTTTGTAGGTGAATAAAGTTTTGAAGGATTTTTGTAGAAATTTGAACCTTTTTTTGTACAAACCTACTTGAATACAAGAGGGTTTATATATATACTCTCTCTTTTATAAGATTTTTGTATTATTTTTTTTTATATTGAGGACAAATCACTTGTTGGATTTTTGCCATCAAATTTTAAGTAAACTCTCTACAGCCAAGTATCCAGTGTATTTCCAGATAGAAGTTCATGCCATATGACAATGGTCCTTATTATAGCTAAATAAACTTATTTTTCAATATATTATCTTTTTTAATAATTATACTCTTTATTTTGTAGTTGCATTATTTTTTTAGATAATATTGAATAATGTACTTAGATTCTCTATAATATAAGTACAATCTTTTTTAACAAAAAGTCTTTTTTTATTTATTAAAAGATTTAAAACATTGTTGTATTGTGATTTGGCTACTATATGAAAAAATTGTACATATATATTTAATGTACAATTCATTATATAATTAAGTGAAAGCTATAATAGTAGATTTTATTGATTACAAGATGTGGTTAGATTATTAGTTTAGAAAGAATCTATCTAAAAAGGTCATTGTTGAGATTTATACAATCTTTTTTTTTAATAGTAATTTTGAAGTTGATTTATATTGATAGTAACTTTTTTATTTCTTAAGTCACCTTTATTGGACATTGGTGATCGTTAAGATCTTAATTTACTTCTTTTATTTGATATTTAGAACACATATCATGTAAATCTTATAATAAAAAGGATTAGAAACGGATTTTAAGTATAAAAGGGGGTAGTTAGGCCATCTATGTGAATGAATGGAGATGGATGATAGAAATCTCTATTCTTATTGGCCAAAAATCATACCCAAAGGGCTTCAAGGAGGCTGCCTGAGGGTTTATTAGGAATTAGGATTTGTTTTTCAAGAGGAGTTGAATATCAAAGGCTAGGTTCAGCAAGTTAGGGTTTTTGAATATGGTTTTGATATAAATCTTGCATGATTTGGACTTTTTATGAAAGAGTTATAGGCACTCAAAGTTAGGGTGTCAAAATTCTATATATTGTCACTCTTTTAAGTATAACGTGCGCGTACACAGAGCAATAGATAATTAGCAATTAAAATTAGAAAGAATACTTTCTTGGCTAGACTTTTTTATATATAGCTTGATAAAATCCAAGCTATAGTGAAGGAAATATTGGGAGTTGAAGTCAGTACTTATAAGCTAAGGGCAGTAAGTGACCCCGCTTAATTAATGGTTACATTTTGAGCTATATCTTAGGCAATTTGATAGATTTTTGGCTCAAAATTTTTAAAAGTGTATATATTTATATCACAAGACTATATATAAAAATTTTGTGGCATTAAGATTTTGGATTTGTGAGACATAAGGAAAATAGTGCTCGGGTGTCTTTGAGCTAGGATTTTAAGCACGTATTGGAGATTTTGAGATATTGGACGATCAAAAATGAATTTATAATTGATTCTTTTTTGTAATAAAACTTAAGAAGATTGTCTTTACTTTGAAGAAAATTTCATAGAAACTAAATAGTTAGATCAAGAATTATTGAACTCTAAAGATTAAGAAGAAATAAGTCCTTGCGGGTGAATAAAGTTTTGAAGGATTTTTGTAGAAATTTGAACTCTTTTTGTACAAACCTATTTGAATACAAGAGGGTTTATCTATATAACTTTTCTTTTGTAATATTTTTATATTAGTTTTCCTTTTTATTAAAGATAAATCAATTATTGGAGTTTAGCCAATAAATTTCAAGTGAACTCTTTACAACCAGGTACCTAGTATATTCCCAGATAGAAGTTTATGCTGTACGACAATATATTATATCAATTTGTATGTCTTCTACTTCTAAATATACATATAGAAAAGATATTAGTATTGCCATTATATTATAATAATATTGAAGCTTTCTTGTGTGACTCTTAGATCAAATCTCAAAAAGATGATTATCACACTTCACAACAAAGTCAATTATTTGACTCAATGTTTGAGGATTGAATAAATTGAGCATCAATTTTTTTTTATCTCATATTATTATCCATAGAAAAATTAGCTAATGAATATAGCATCATTTTATTTAATATCAATTACTAGTTGTTAAAATTGTGAAGCATATAATATCATTGATTGATTGTCTTATTACAAGATACGGATCTTATTAGTTGTAATATGAATTGCATTATATTTTCTATACATAAATCAAAACTCTATTAAAAATACCTCCAAATTATCCAATATTAGATCACGTCATTCAAAAAAAAATAAAAATTATAATAAAATAGAATATAAAAATAATATTTTAATAAACTTGACTTGTGATACTTCAGTTGATAACTTTGAGGTTGAAGTTCAATCACCAGTTGTACTTGATTGATGAATCTTCAAAACCTAGACCTTATGCCATTAAATTTCTCAAACAAATTAATTTATGATTTTTTGATCCTTGAATGATGTTCCATCATAGGTGGAGTAATATGACTTGGTGTAGATATTAAAGCACCTTCAATCATCTCTATATCTTCACTTCTTGCTAATCTTCTTATTCCTTGTGGTGGTAAATTGAAAGAAAATACATAAATCAATGAAATCTATATAAAAATAAATGATAAAATAAAAATAATATATAGAAATAATATATATATATATATTTAAAAAAAAACTAGAATGACTATTATTAAAGATTATAAAATATAAAGACTCTTGAATTAGATTAGAAGCAAGAAAGAAGTTGATAAGAATGAAGAAGGCTTCACTCTTGTCTCTATATATACTATCTACCTAAAAGCTATGTGGCAATGCTCTATAGGACCTCTAATATGTGTCTAATTTACAAGACACATGTCAAATATATATACTTGAATATATATATATATATATATATATATATATATATATATATATATTTTACATGTGTCCAATTTACAAGACATATGTCAAATATATATACTTGAATATATATACTTTTTATATATGTGCCATATAATTAGTTTGTTTTACAAGCTACCAACATGTACGACACATGGCTAACTTGTTGGCTAAGTTTTTAATCTATCAATCATCTATAGATATGTATAAAGGTGAAATTGCATCTATGAAGCTTTTCTAAAAGTTGTTATTAAATTAATCTACTTTTACTTATTTCTACCTATTTATATTATCTAGATAACTATTAGAATAGATATTATATCTATGACACCAAGTAATAGAAGGCTCACAAAATAAAGTAGTCAAAAGGACTAATAGAGCAATGTGTATTGTCTATTCCACTTATAAACTTATAACAACAAATTATATTAAGGTAATAGACTAAATTTTGTTTCAAATCATTGAATTTAAAAAAAAAAAAAAAAAAAAAAAAAAAAAAAACTTCAAACTAAGGTTTCAAAATCATAACAAGGGTTGACAAAGATAATTGATAAAATACATATTATAAAACTTATATATATATATATATATATATATATATATTGGAAGAATTAAAACTTAGTAGAGAAGAGAAGATTGATTATTCTTAAAAATCACAAAGACTTAAGTCCTTGAATAACATATAAAAAAAGTCTAACATTACTAACAATCACTTTAAATGCATTAAAAAAAAAAATCTAACATATGATCTAATAATAAATTAGATATAACTTTGAGATAGAGATGTTCATTATTAAAGATCAATACCTTTATTTTATAAGTTTAACTCTAGTTTATAATGTTGTAAATTATAAAAGTGATTCTTAAAAAAGTATAGTTTTTTTACTAATAAAATTCTATTCCATTTTAATTAATTTAATACAACATGTCTTTCTTTAGGAGGTCTTTGTCTATAGACAATATTAATTCAATAAAATAATTTATTTTTAAATTTGAAGAAATAAATGATATTTATAAAATAATTTAAAAATATATTATCAAATATAAAAATTTCTTTAGAAAGTTGCTTGTAATGACATGAAAAAATAATTGAATAATTATGCAATATTTTTGCAAAGATAGAATAAATCATAAATAGTTATAAATATAATATGGATAAGAATTGGTATAAAAATTAGATAGACCACTAAAATCCCACAATATAGATTTATAACACATATAACTACAAATTAATAATAAAAAATAAAATTTTAGGATCCCATGACAATTTTGTAAACATATGTTGTATACACTTCATTTTGTCCTGATCAAAGGAAGTATTGATCTTTTAAGCTTTAATTTCAATTTCTCAATTAATCTAAACAGCTAGATAAATCCCATCTTCAACATTTCAATCCCACCACATCTTCGACACTAGTTATTTAAAAACGTGATGTTTGCATCAAGTACTCGAGGAGTCAATACCGAAGTTGTTGGTTTGGTTGAATTCGGCCTGAATCTTTCATTGGCGTTCACACGGCGCAGTCGAGGAGGATGCAAAATAGCTAAAAGAGGGCAGACCCGTCCACACGGTCATCCTCTCCTTCACATCATTCGCTTCCCTGTGAGAGAGTGTGTGTGTGGGTGGCTCTCTCCCCTCTCTGCTCTTGCTAGTTGCAGTGTCCTTTTTTGTGGGTGCTTCGCTGCATCTCAAACCTTGTGGGGATCGATGACTGTAGCACTGCACTGTAGACATCGTGCTTGGGGGGCGAAGGAACTGCTGAGCAAGCATTGGAGGTATGCGAATTGGTTTAGGGCAATTTTGATGCGTTCCATCTGCCATAGTAGAACGTTTGTGTACGTTGAATGGTACTTCGTTGCTTGAATTTGCAGCGCAACTGGGTGTGGTGTGGATGAGGACATCTTGACAATTAAGTTTCAGGAAGAATTATCTCGTTTTTGAGGTAGATTGTGTTTGGTATATAGCGGGAGGGTGGAGGCGAGGGGAGGGGTTGGCGATGCGAGTGTTGCGTTTAATTCGATTCAGCCATGAGCAGGAGTGATGAGCAGTCAATTCTTGTTCTGTGAGATAATTGGATGTGGAAGCTTTGTCAAGGATTTATTCGGAAGAGAATCTCCTCCTTGAAATTCACTATTCGATTATAAGTAGCTGGATTGAAGAACCATGGATTGATCGAAGCATTGTAGCAATTGTGGGAAATGAAGTGGACGCGATCAAAGACAGTTTCCATCACAAACCTATGAGGGTTTTGCAATCCTCCAGCTGAATGTATGTGTTCATCTGGGGGTGCGCGGAATATGGGAGGGTAGTCAGCCCTAAACTGAGCCGCACAGTTCTCCTCACAGCTTTTGTACTGGGATGCATTACGTTATTCGCACCATCTCGCCTCTTTTTCAGGCTTTGATATAAAGCTTTCATTTTGAACTCTAAAGTTCTTAAAAGAATTAAAAAGTCAATCAGTTGCCCCCAATACACAGCAGAAATCCAGCGGAACAAGGCCAGTTGCAGTCATCCGCCAAAGATTAGATTTTGTACAAGTAAGATTAGGCTGAATACGTGTAATGTGAAAGGGATTGTACGTTTTGAGGTGAGGTTTGGCGATATTTACATCATTATCAGTAGTGTGCTCTTTTCTAAAGAGTTTCTGTTGATGGGCTGTGTCTTGATGCTAGTGATGCCGGATTGTTATGGATTCAGTATGTTGGGATAATCCAGAGCAGAAAAGAAATGGCTGTTTATCACAAGCCTACCAGCATGGACCGAAGCGGAAGTAAGGAGCTCACTCAGGAGAGAAGTGTCCCTAAAGACCTTGCATCCAGCAGAGGCCGGAAGGTCTTGGTGAGCAAATTCATGTATTTTATCATCATTCTATGTTTTATCACGTGGTTTTTTGGGTCTCAAAATCAGTTTTTAAATTTACTTGGTCTACTGCGGTAGCGAGCACAATCACAAATGGGATGTATCCTGGTGAGAGTTGCAACCCTCTCATTTGCACAAGGGAATGCAGGAAGTGGGCGACGACGGGAGTGGTCGGTGTGGCATTTGCTCAGGTCATGTTGCAATTCGTGGCGTGCTTGATTGCTGCAGTCACGAGTAAGTTGGTTCATTATAAAGTATCGAAGTAGATGAAGCCTTGTGTTACATCTTGTTAGACTAGTTCGATTCTTTGTCTGCTTTTATGTTCTGTCCCGAGGGAGTTGAGGCCTGTAACAGTTATATTTCGTGATATACATAGTAGTGCATGGAAAATTTTCGTCTATGGCAGTGCTTGTGAGTCTTCAAACGGTCAAGATTACAGGTATTAAATTTTGGGGATCTTTAGAATTAACTAGCAATTGATACGATACTCTAAATTCTTATCTTTTTATTATGTGTAGGTACTGCTTTGACTGCATCGAGAACTGGTCATCAGTATCGAACATGTGTCCTCTCTGTAAATTGCAGTTTCGATTTATATCTGTAAGTATACTTCAAACATAATATTTGACTTATTGGTGATCTTTGTGTACTGATCATGCAAACAGGATTCTGTTTGCTTGCAAAGGTAATTGCTGCCCGTAGCTGGGAAAAACTACAAAGCAGAATAGCAGCGTTGATGTTGTCAAGGAGCCATACGATATTGAGCACTAGTCTGCATAATCATTCTACCGGACAAGTTATCTGCAGATAATTTGGTTAGGGCTTCCCGTGTTTTTTGTAGAAGCATTTGACTGAATTTTTCATGCCTGTAGTGGCTAATTTGTACAGGTGGAGAATGTGCATTGTCAAGAGAATGATAAAGTGGAAGACCACAGTTCTTTTCCTGCGAAACAAGAAAGGTTAAAGGCTCACCAACTTGAATTAACACATGGTCTGCTCATGCCTTCCGTGCTGCTTTTGACAGTATCATTTTGCCTGTTTGTGCCTTACCTGCTTTAGCTACTATTCAGGGATGACGAATCGTGGGGCTACGAAGATCCCCTTCCTTTATCGTTCCCTTCTTTTTTCATCGATGAAGATGTAAGCTCTTAATCTCCTTTTTTGCGTTCCTGGTTTTTGAATAGAAATTGCTATGAAAATGTAAATGGCATAACTATATGGAGAAACCGCTCAAGGTATGATAAAGTTGCACTTAGGATTCGGTGTCCACTTGTAAATTGAAAGAAATGTCCACAAAGACGAAAACTTAGTTTTTGCTTGCGTATTTCCAGGCGGTAGCATGCTTAGAGGGAAACAGGTGTCTTGTTCGAGCTGGGGTACCTCTTCAGGATGAAGACGCAGCTGATACTTCTGTTGCGTGTGATTCTTGTGACCGCTGGTAAGATATCTTGTTTGGCGGATCGTATGCTCGATCCGTGAGGAAAAATTAACTTATCATGGCAGGGGTTAGTGTAACCTTGGGATATTTATTTGCCTCTTATCTTTCAGACGACTACCTCTGTACTTGGTTTGTGCGCAATGTGATTTTTTTTAAGAATAATAGTTTTCTCTAAACCACTTCCTGACATTGTATTCAATCTGATAGACGAAGTGGATTCACTCTTCCAGGTACCATGCTGGATGCGTCGGTTTTGACCCTTCAATTTCCTGGGGCTCATGGTTGTGTCCAAGGTAAGGAGCATTCGCAGTGTTGTCTTCATAGCTCTTGGCTTCATTTCTTTAATATATCAAGATCTAGATTACGCAAGGATTAAAAGCGTTAAGGCTTTGTTTAAAATGTACTACCTTGTCTATACGTCAGATTACTATCTTGCGTTACCAGGAGCTTCATATGCATCAAATTGCGATGTTTACAACTACTGAAACGATGTTTGCTGACTTTAGGTGCTCTGAGAAGGCTTCTGATTTGCGAGCTCCACCAGCAGCGTCCCTCCCATCTATTTTACCTCTTACAACTGTGGTTTCTTCATTTACAAGAGGTCAAGTGCCTGTGGCGGAGCTTGCATATAGTGCTCCAGCTTTCACTGAGGGCGACCCTACGGTTTCAGTTTCAGTGGTTGATGAGGGAGAATCAGCTTTGGTACTTTCTAGTGTAGCGGTTGAGTCTACAAATATACCCCCTCCGAAGTTGGAAATTCAACAAGCACCTACTGATACAGGTTCTGTTCTGGTCTGAATATGCTGCTGTTAATGAACCTTCATATTTTTTTATATTAGAACTCATATCATAAAGTCTGATTCTGATTGAGAAGGATTTTACTCCATTTAGACCACGTAATTCAGTTTTTGAAGTTGGAAGAATGTTGTTCGGATTGCGTTGTTCAGATCCTCGTGGACAAGCATCAGTTGTAGTTAAAACGGAAGAAGTTACTTACAGCCCTTTAAATGATAAGGTATTTTGAGTTATTACATGCATGTTGTTTCTTATGGTGGCTACACTCTTTCATGCCTTTATCTTTCTCAAGTATACATTTTTGCTCTTGAGGAATCGTGATATTCTGGTGCAGTTTTGGTGTTCTCTTTCAGAAAAGCAGAGCGATTGAGATTTCGGTGCATACGTGTTCCTTACATATCTCAGTCCTGTTGTTTCAAAATGCTAATATGTTGGCTGGCTATGGTTTCAGGTAGCCAATGTTCAAGTCCCTGGTTCATCTGCATTTGAGAAAGTGGACATTGAAATGCAGAAGGCTGTGGATGCATCTTCTGTTCCGTTTGTTCTGAATCCCTCACTGCCTGGGACAACTAATCCCACGAGAGATCTGGTGGATAGGAGACTCAAAGAGGCAACCGGTTCTCTCATTAAACCGACTACATCTGTCAAGACCGAGCAGTGCGATCTTCCGGTTGTACCATTGCAGGGTTTGCAATTATCGCAGCGTGAAGAACTCAAAGCGGATCAAGTAATACCAGACATCGCAGAAAGCGCTGATTTACCGGCAAGCTACTTCGATAATGTAGAGTTTGAAGAACAACCTAGAAAGGAGAAGCGGAAGCAAATAACAAGACAAGATCGGTAGACCTAACATCTTTTCAAATCGTAACTGAAGAAAGCAGAAATTTGGGACTTGTAAAATTGAGAGTTTGCAGGATATACTTTCTGTGTCATGTTCAAACTTGTCTCATTCTGTTTTGCAATATTCGATTAGTAATCGTCAAAAATGTCTGTTCTAGTTGTGCATGAGTATATCGCTGGGTTTGTCAGATATCATTTAGCAGGGAAAATTCTAGATCTTATGGCACTTTTGCAATTTGTGTTACCAAAAATCTAGAGCTTATGGCAAATTTTCAAATAGTGTTCGCTCTGGGAGTCTTCGATTGATTTACACTGAATTTTATATGCAGGGATTTTGTTCGGGCGGAAGACCTGCCAGAGCCACCTCGAAAAGTAGCCCGCTCTGCCTCGAAGAAAAAAGATATTGTGCAAGAATCCCCTTGTGGTCTGTCTTTAGAGAAATCTACTGTTCATTCAACTATGGATTCTAAAGCTTCTGTTACGAAGGTTACATCCCTTGCCGTCAAAAAACAAATTGATCACAAAATTCCCTACACAGAAAATGTGCCTTTAGAAGACCTTGTGCACTTAGTGAGGGATAAGCACGCAGTTGGTAGCGGCATAATTAAGGAGGAACCAGGAGGTATCGAGAGCAATTCTGCAGGTGGAGTACGAACTAGGATGGTTATGCGTAGGGATTCTGATGGGAGAGCTGCTCAGATTGTTGAGGATATCCGTCAGCAAATGCGAGCTGCCTCAGGCTATGGAGCAGCTGATGATCATGGCAAGGTGGCAGTTTCTGATGATAGGTTTTTTTCAGCGTTCAAGGTGATGACTATTTCCTAGAAACTCCGTCTACTTTCTCACTTATTATATTTCTGCTAAATTGATGACTTACATCCAGTTGTTCGCGGTTCAGGCTGCCATGGTTCGCAATAATGAGCAAGCTCAGGGTTCTAAATCTAAGAGTTTGAAACGGCGACGAAATTCCTGGTTAGAGAGGATGCTGGATAAAGCTCCTCGTGGTAAGGCAGGAGGAGTTCGGGAGAGCTTGACCAAAAAATTATATGCTGGAGGTGTGGCTCGGAAGACCTGGGATAGGGATTGGGACGTTTCTTTTTGGAAAGAACAGTCAGCACGCATTAAGAAGGCTAAACAAGAGGCATCAGATGTTGTGGAAGGTAGAGCTGGTATGCGGGGAGGAGAGATTTCAAAGGGTGCTATTACAGTTAAGGAGGAATTGATTCTGGAGAAGCTGAAGAATGTAAATGATGAAGGCGATTCCATTTTAAGCAGGCTATATGTTGCAGATACATCATTATTTCCGCGAGATAATGACATCAAGCCTTTAGTTAATTTGCTAGCCGATGTAAAAGAAGAAGGCAAGCCGAAGTGTTCTGGAGGTGAAAAAGGTATGCTATTTAGCACTTTTGAAACTGTATCTGTTTACAAGATTATAGTTATGAGTGATATTCAAATACAGGATAAAAAGTTTATGTTGTCTCAATACCGCTTTGTCGAATTTGTGCTCTGGATTTACCCCTTCGCCACCTCTTTTCTGTTCAGAAATTAGCTGCAGAATTCGATGTGAAAAGAGTTTAAACTAAACGAATTCTCTGAATGCATCGCAGCTACATCTGAGCCTAAAAACTTGATGAAGGTCCCAAAATGTACTAGCCAAAAATCTACAGAGACGAAGATTACTCTGCTAAGTGGAGGAGGAGGCGCTTCAACCAAAGGGGCATCCATTCCCCTTGTGCAGGATCTGAAAGTTCCTTCTCGTGATACTTCAGAGAATACTAGTAAAGTTAAAGTGAAAGGATCAGGTATACCAGGAACGCTTAAACATGTTGATACCCCGGTAAAACCACCAAGCGCTCCAGATTCTGATGAGAAGAAAGACAAACGTCAATGGGCACTTGAGCTGTTGGCCAGGAAGTCTGGAGATGCTACGGCATCATCATCAGCAAAATCCCATGGAGGAACTAAAAACGAGTCCCTTCTGGTATAATTGTCAATACCACCGGAACTTGCAGCTGAAAGATTTTATTTCTATTTGAAGTAATTTCCTGTAATTAAAATTAGATAAGAAGTCATAATTTCTTTTTTTGTTTGTTATGTTGAGTTCTTTTATACAGCAGCGTAATGGGCTTCTCTGTATCTGCCATATCATACATTATGCACCTTCTGGTTCGTGAAACTAGTGGCTAGATAGATCTGCGTCTTAATAATACTTGGCTCTTCTTCGAATTTGACTCATGTTCGGCGATCTTTTTTCTGAATAACAGAGCCAGGTTCCGGAGGACCTGAGGCCCACTCTACCACCTGATCGTCGAAGCAGAGTCCCGACTGCAGTTCGACAGGTACTGGTGCACATGTTTTTACTTTTGGAAGTCTTAATATTCATGTTATTCTGTCACCATAATTCTACGTTGACAATTTTTTTCATTCGTGTGCTAAATTCGACATTCATTAACTTGGTACTTACGTAATAGGTGGGAGCTGCTATGTGTAAATAAATAATAAAAAATTAATAAACTATGATAAATACCATCTTATTTTAATTTAATTAATATTTTAAATATTCTAAGTATGTATTTTTATACTCTGATTTATTATAATAAATTAAGCTAATATAGTGTGCCTTACAGTAATTGAAGTAATGACGTAGTGGTTATTTAATCCAACGGTAGTAAACACTCAATTTGACACTGCTACAGGGTCAACTAAATCGAATTCTTGAGCACAATCTGCGAAAGGCAAAATTGGCTAGTCTTCAAGGGGGTTACAAGTTGAAGTCTTTAATCGCATCTGCAGTTGCCAAGGAGCTGGAGATTTATGAGCAGTCCAATACCAAAGGCGTGTACGTGAATCTTTGTGTTAGGGCCTTGGCTCAACAAGATGAAGTGAGGCTTCAAGTTACCATTCCTAAACCTAAATCTGAACCTGCTCAATCAGACGGAGCGGGTGCTGTAAATGAGGCGTTGCTAGCCACTGGTCTTATTTCTGATTCCCCCCCTGGGAGCCCCCTTGAACAGCAAAATGCTACTACACAAAGTCGTGATGAGTTCTTAAACAACCAAGCGCTAGAAAACTCACCAATTCGGGACCAAGCCGCGCTATCAGGAGTGTTTGTAGGAAGCAAGGATGCTACGCACTCAGTACATTCTCAGGTCGAAAATGCTGAAAACGTGCTGAATGTATGCAAACCCGTATCTGACGTTCATGAAGAATTAGACCTGGACGTAGAGGAGGTGAAAACTTGTGAAGGAGATCATGGAAAAATACTCGGTCCCAAAGTCCCTCCAGTACACCCAGTATCTCCGAGGAACAAGATGAAGGTTGTTCTCATTTCGGGAAGTGATACCAACTCTCATCACGTTATCGACAATGAAAGGCTCTCTGAAGAGCCTAGCTCAGGAAGAGGTACACTTACAGTCTCTATGTGCTCCATGAATATGGTACTCGGTTGTGGCTGCCGTGGAAGGATGTTTAGAATTCAACACTTATATTGTACATTCAACTTTTCTGTGAAGTGACTGCTTTGCACCAAATTTTCACGAACCCTATAGAAGGGACTGCTTTTGGAATTATCAAGTAATATCGTACTTTATCAATTTTCTGAATCCTATTTCTGCTACGTGACTGCGGTGTTGTCTCTGTAGAGAATGATGTGGGTGTCGAAGCGTGGAAGGCCGACTCCAAGGGTGGTTTAACAGCGGCGGATCCACAAAGCAGGTCCTTCATAAATGATCAAAGCACTTCAAGCCAAGAAGTAAAGCACGTGGATATGCATGTAAGTTCCACCACAAAGTTCACCGATGATCTAAAGACGGAAGCAACGATTGCACTTAGCAAAGCAGGCGAAGAATTTTCCGTGGTTCCTGGTGAAGGTCGGGCATGTGTAAAATATTCTAAGGATGCTGGCAAGGTCGGAGGTGTACCTATTCGATCAGGTGGCGAGCCCGAGGGAGATGATTGGATGAAAACTGGCAAGTTCCCGGACTTGGACAGTCGTATTGATAAAATGAGGAAGGACGTTCTGAAGATGAACTCCACCTTTTTGTCTCAATTTGATGAGGAACATGTTTTTGGGGGTTCACTCCACAATCTTACTTCCACAGATGAAGTTTGGCCCGAGGGTGGAAAAGCTGGAGCAATTGCTTCTACCTTGAAAGCGGGAGCAGGTGATGCTTGCATTTCAAATCGAAAATATAACGGATCTAACCATGGTGGAAAAGAGGCTGAGGCATCAATATCAGTTCAGAAACAGGTAAGTGTAATTTCATCTATGTCCCATCACTGAGAAGTCGTCTTTTCAGTCCAAGTTTTGCTTTGGAAATGAGCATGTCAGGGATGTATCATTCGATGTGTTTGCTAGTATTTGTTGAAACTCAAAATTTTGTGCAATTAGAGACGCAACTGATCTTGTTACGAAGCTGTGATGACCTGCAGGTAGAAGCATACGTAAAAGAACACCTGAAACCTCTGTATAAAAGTGGGGTGATCAAGTCTGATCAGTTTCGGTTTGCAGTATCAAAAACTGCCTCCAAGGTCATGCTGCATCACGGAGATGCGACATCAGCAGAATTTTTGATTGTTGAGGGCAGTAAAGTCAAGAAGCTAGCTGATCAGTATCTTCAGAGCTATGTTCAGAAGAAGTGAAACGACTTCTTCTAGATAAATTTCATGATTCCCAGAGTGAGGCAAGTTCACTGGCACAGATGTGCATGTGCACGATTTCTTATTTTCGTACTTTTCTAACATATTTTTGCCATGTACTTGAAAACAACTGTGTTCCGAAATTTCTCCCTCGTGTATACCCAAGCTATTGTGAAGGCTCCGGAAAAGCCATGAAGGGTCTTAAGGGGAAATAGTTTTTTCTTACAAAATGAGAAAGCTTTGATTTTTCTCAAGGTGAATGTTGAAAACTATGTGGGACAAATATGTGTTGGATGCACCCAGGATGTATAAAACGGTTCTATGTAGAATGACAAGTTATGGTTCAATCTTTTGCACGCAAGGGCCAGGAGAGAGACTGATAGAAGCAGGAACCGAAAAACAAAAATCGAGATTGTATGTATATTGTGTACGATCCTTTTCTGAATCCTCCAATGTTCAACATGTTGGAATCATGTCAAAAAAACGGCAGAAGTGATGGCAAGCATCTCTAGGAAGACAGGTTCAATCCCTTCATGTTCAAGTGATGATGGAAAGGTGGTAGTAGCTGTTAGAATTGGTTCATCCGTTGGTGTAGTTTGTGGATGAAGGTGAGTTGTCAAGAAGTTGCCTATTGTAGGTACTAGGTTGATGCATTTGCACAAGGTAAGAATGATAGGCATGTCCTATACATTGAAGATGCATTGGAATAGGCTTTTCAGTTGCAGTTTGGATTTGGTTGTGGTTTGGATTTTGGAGGGGTAGTATAATGTGCAATTAGCATGGCAAATTGAGTACTTGCATGGTGTTGATTGTCTCCATGAATTCATTGCAAAGCTCTTCTCTTGTACCATAATTGTATGTAGGTTCTTGTACCAAGAGAAAAACTGTAGCAAGGTTGGCCTTGTTTGAGTTGTGGGGTTAATGTGGCAAAAACTAATAAATTTGATTGGATATAAGTTTGGTAAGAAGGTGGATTTTTCTTGGTGGCAAATAGTATCTAAGGAAGTATTTAGTTTTAGATTCTAAAGCAAAGAATAAGAATAAATATAATGGTTGAAGAAATTATATGATACATATAAGAAGTATTGGCAATTATTGTAGTGTGAATGGGATGGAATTTGGTTGTGGGACAAGATTGTAGCAACTACTACTAGTTTGGAGAAAGGCATGTCTTTAGATTTTTTATATTGAGTATTCAAATTTTGAAAGGATGTAAATCAAGTATGGATGGGCTTATTGCATCTATGATATTGTTTGCATTGAGCTTTGGATGGAAGAGTGACTAGAGTAGAGTGCAATTTGGATAACCTATCTTCAACTTGTTTTGCATAGCATAGGATTAGAGCGTAGGTCTAATAATTTGGCACTAAAATTATTTAATAAAAATGCATCAATATGAGGGATTTTAGATTTTATAACTAACAACATGATGCATTTATAGAAATTGTAAATGAACTAAATTATTAGTTGGTGTAGGTCACAAAACTAAATACACACTTGGTTGTCATTAGAAAAAATTTAATTCCAAAGTTGAAATGTAGCTAACATTGTCATGTGGTGTGATCTTTAATTTGGAAATACACTAGGTACCTGGCTATAGAGAATTTACTTGTAACTTATTGGCAAGATTCCAATAAGTGATTAGTCTTTAATTTTTAAAAAAATATATAATAATATTATAAAAAATATTATACTAATAAAACCTTCTTATATTTAATTAGATTTGTACATAAAGTTTTTCTATGGCATATAGAAAATCCTTAATACCCTTTTCTTTATAAAATCATAACTAATCAATTGTTGATAAGTTAAATTGTTAATAATTTTAAAGAAAAATCCATAATCTCTTTTCAAAATCTCATTTTTATATCAAAATTTTATTATAGCTCTATATATCTATTTTTCCACCTCCATAAAGTCTTAGCTCATAAACAACCCTTTTAATTTGTACAAAATATTCAAATTGCAACAAAATCCTTCAACAGCTTGTTCACTTGCAAGGATTGATTTCTTCTCAAACTTTGTAGTCTAATAACTCTTGATCCAATTGTTTAATTTTTATTAGTTTTTTCCAAAATGTAGGTTATATCTTTAAGTTTTATCACAAAAGAATTCAACTGTAGATTCACTTTTAATTGTTTGATAACTTTAAAACCCTAGTAGATATTTAAAACCCTAATTTATAAACACCTAAATTAAAAACACCTAAGATATAGCTCAAAACACAACCACTAATTAAGCAGGGTCTTTGACTGCCTTTAGATTGCAAGCATTGACTTCTTCTAATATTTCTTTTATCATAGCTTAGAATTTAGCAAGCCATATATAAGAAATATAGCAAAAAAAATGTTCTTTTCAACCTCAGTTGCTGATCCTTTATTGCTTTCTATATGCACAAGTTATATCCAAAAGAATGACAATAGGTACAATTTTGACATCTTAACTTTGAGCACCTATATCTCCTTTATAAAAAATCCAAATCACACAATTTTTGTACCAAAACCATAGCAAAAAACCTAAACTTATTGATTCTAGCCTTTGATATTCAAATATTGTTAAAAAAACAAATCCTAATCCCTAATAAGGCCTCAAGTAGCCTCCTTGAAGCCTATTGGACATGACTTCTCATCAATAGGAATAGAGACTTCTATCATCCATCTCCATTCATCCACATGGATGGCTTAACTATTCCTTTTTACACTAAAAGTTTCTTTTTAATCCTTTTTCTAATAAGATTTACATAATATGTATTTTAAATATTAAATAAAAAAATAAAATAAGATTTTAAGAATCACCAATTTCTAACAAAGGTGACTTAAAATATAGAAAAGTTATTATTAATAAAAAATCAACCTCAAAATCACTATCAAAAAAAAAAAAAAAAAAAAAAAAAATTGTATAAATCTTAATAAAAGCTCTTTTAAATAAATTCCTTCTAAAACAGTAATTCAATCATATTTTATAATAAATAAAAATCTATTGATATGGTTCTTACTTAGTTGCATAATAAGTTGTACATTAAATATGTATGTATAATATTTTTGCATTGTAGCCAAACCACAATATAATATCTACTCCCTCTGAACATGTGTATGCTTCAATATGCACCAAGAAGAAACAAAGTTGTGGCTGGCAACATACTACTACTTTAGTAATTTCTTTTTTAAAATCCAATTTTTCTTCTTCATTTGTAAAGAACCATATCAATAGATTTTTATCAATTATGACAATGTAGAATAAGTTATGACAATGTAGAATAAGTTATGAGGATAAAAATTTATGAGAATAAGTTATGACAATGTAGAATAAGTTATGACAATGTAGAATAAGTTATGAGGATAAAAATTTTCTTCTTCAATTTTTTTTTAATTGATAAATCCATTTGTCATAAAAATTATGACAATGTAGAATAAGTTATGAGGATAAATCCAATTTTTTTTTAATTGATAAATCCATTTGTCATAAAAATTATGACAATGTAGAATAAGTTATGAGGATAAATCCAATTTTTTTTTAATTGATAAATCCATTTGTAAATTTTCTTCTTCAATTTTTTTTTTTAATTGATAAATTCAAAGTACAAGAAGTTTTTTTTAGACACATTGTCTTACTAAGGTAAAACACTCCAAGTGTATATTTGTTCTTCAATCGACATAATAGGCTTTTATCCTTATATCAATTTTGCTAATATACATTCAATTATTGAATTGTAAATAATACAATCAGCTTATAGAGAAAATGATAATAATCTTGGCTATTCTTTTATTCTTCTTTTATATGCTTTAACAATGGCTTTAACTATTGAAAGATAACCTCACTCACTTTTGGCATTACTTTCAAGATTATACGCTGTCATGAGTGCAAGCTTAATTCCACATCTTTCAAATAATTCTCTTATTTTATATACATCTAATTCTTCACAATTAACAGTAATCATTTCAATACATCCATATTTATAAATCACATCTTTTAATAGAAATCTACAAACTTCTTCAATATATTTTATTTGTAGAGCTCTTGCTTACACTTAATTAAATAAATCTTCTTGTGCCAAAAACAAATATCGCATTTGCCACAATTCTATAAGTATGGTAATTAAATCCACCACCTACTTATAATATATTGCTAGAGGATATGTAGGATGTAATCTATCTTTGTGTCAAATCTCTAAATACATTTGATAAATTTGACATGATTTAATAAACTTCATCACATCTCTATATATATTATACCACCAATATTTTTCTTTAAGTTTGTTAAAAGTGACATAAATACCTTTGTGACTAACCTACAACTATCATCAAATTCTTGGATCAATTGTTCTTGCATTTCTTTCTTGTAAATTATTCTTTATAGTATATCATTGTCCTTTTTAGATTGCTTTTATAAATATCCACTTAATAAAAGATAATTGTAGGCTTTTCATCTAATCTGCTTGAAATAAATATTATTTCATCTTGATTGCTTTGATAATATACTCAAATAATACCCAATATCTATCCATTCTTCTTCATATAGTTCTTCCACAAATAATTTTGGATGCTCATTTTTTCTTTGTTATGTTCTAAAATAGAAGATAGTACCTACATTCTTGATATCATCAATCAAATATTTTTCTTGTTCATATCTAGTCTAAGATAGCATATCTGATATTGGATTATTTTTGTCTATTATATGTTTGAATTCAAGATTTAAAGACTTAATATATACAATCCACCTTTGTATAGCAATATTAAAGATGTTACAATTAGTGATCATTTTGAGTAATGACAAACAATCTGTTTCCACTATCATCGATATTCCTATTAGATAATCTCTTTCAATTTTTATAACTATCACAGCCTTCCATAATTCTAATTTCACTTGAAGATAGTTTCTTTGTCTTTTATTTAATACTTTAGCTCCAAATTGTATAATAAACCAATTTTCTTCTTCATCATTTTGTCCCAATGTCCAACTAATAGCTATTGGATTAATATCAACTATAAATATCATTAATTTTTTATCCTCATAACTTATTCTATATTGTCATATAGCATGAAATTCTATCTAAAAATACATAGGATATATGGCTGTAGAAAATTTATTTGCAACTTATTGGCAAGATTGTATTAAGTGCTTTGTCTTTAATAAAATAGACAAATATGACGACAATATTACAAAAGAAAAATTATACTAGTAAAATACATCTTGTATTAAAGTAGGTTTATACATAAAGTCCTTTTATGGCATATAGAAGATTCTTAATACCTTTTTTTTTTTATAAATTCCCAACTAGCCAATTGATGGTAAGTTATTGCCAATAACTTTGAAGAAAAATCTAAAATTCTCTTTCAAAATTCCATCTTCATATCAAAGTTTTATTATAACTTTTTATATCTATTTTTCCACCTCCACAAAGTCTTGGCTTTTAATGAACTCCTTTAATTCATACAAAAGGCTCAAATTGCAACAAAAACCTTCAATAGCTTATTCACCCGCAATAATTTATTTCTTCTTAAATTTTAATATTTAATAACTCTTGAACCAACTATTCAATGTCTATAAAAAAAATTTCAAATTGTAAGTAATATTCTAGAGCTTTATTGTAAAAAAAATCAACTATAGATTTGCTTTTGCTTTCAATCAACTATAGATTTTAAAAATCCTAGCAAAAGCTTAATTCCCTAGTTTAGAGACACCCAAGTACTACTTTCTTTATATTTCACAAATCCAAAATTCTAATGCTACAAATTTTTTTTACATATTTTTATAATTTGAACATATATATTTTTAAAAATTTTAAATCAAAAAATTATCAAAATTGCCTAAAATATATCTCAAAATATAATTACTAGTTAAATAGGATCATTTAGTGTCCTTTGATTAGAAGCACTTATTTCAACTCCCAATATCTCCTTCATCCTAGCTTGAATTTTATTAAGCTATATACAAAAACTATAGCAAAAAAAGTGTTCTTTCTAATTGCAATTGCCGATCTTCTATCGCTTTCTGTATGTGTGAGTTATGCCTAAAAGAGTGATAGTAGATACAATTTTGACACTTTAATTTTGAGTACCTCTATCTCCTTCATAAAAAATCCAAATCACACAATTTTTATACCAAAACCATAGCCATAATCTAAACTTGTTGAATTTAGCCTCCAATATTTAAATCTCTTCAAAAAATAAACCTTAATTCCTAATAAGACTTTGGATAACCTCCTTGAAGCCCATTGGGCATGATTTTTGGCCAATAGGAATAGAGACTTTTATCATCCATTTTCATTCATCCATATGGATGGTCTAACTATTCCTTTTCACACTAATAGCTCCTTTCTAATCTTTTTTCTAGTAAGATTTATATAATATGTATTCTAAATATCAAATAAAAAAAATAAACAAGATCTTAAGGATTACCAATGTCTAAGAAAGGTGATTCAAAATATATAAAGCTAGTATTACTATAAAATCAACCTCAAAGGTCACTATCAAAAAAAAATTGAAGTTGTATAAACCTCAATAATAGCCCTTTTAATGGATCCCTTCTAAACTAACAACCCAATCACATTTTATAACCAATAAAATCTGCTCATATAGCTCTCACTTAGCTATATAGTAAATTGTACATTAAATATATATATATATATACAATATTTTCACATAGTAGCCAAACTACAATAAGACAATGTAACATAGGTAGAAAAGATAATAATTGGTTTAGCTTGTGTATTACTTTTGTATGTGTCTTTTTTCATTTAAACCTCTTCTTTTTTGTAGTAGATTATAAAGAAGATGTGCTACATATATATAATGTAGAATCTATATATAATAAAATATACAAGCTCCTAAAAATCTCCGCACTTCTATTTGTGAGCTACAAACTTCCTTCATTTATTATATAGCATCCATTTTATTAGAATTTGGTTTGCAGCTAAACCATCTACATAAATGTCCTACTATAAGAACCTTTTAAATTCTAAAGGTTGATTTAGCTTTGATAATGTCAAGTGAACTTTCTTAGGCCATGATAAAATCTTATTACAATCCAAAATACAACTAAGTACAAATTTATAATATCTCTTTTAATCTATTATCTTTTTTTTTTCTTCTTCTATATATCCTTTTATTAAAATATCATTCAAAAAAGATATGATCTTTTTTAGAATAAAATCATAGAGCACCTTGTTCATTCCATTTATTATATGAACAACTGAGTTTGTAGCTCTCTATAACAATATATACATTTTTACTAATCCTAAAGGTATTTTGATAGTGGTGATGTCCTTATTCCTTTTAGTAAGTTGAAATTGATCATATTCTAAATAAATATTTTTAATAAAGTAAATGGCTCTACCAACAAATGCCTCAACAAATTTTCCAACAATTGATTCCACTTCTATATTTCTAATGGTTATTTGATTCACTAGTTGTATATCTTAAATAAATTTTATAGTCCCATTTTTCTTTGATATTATAAATCAATGATTAGAATGTGGTGCAAATAATGGTTCTAAGATCTTTATCTATATATTTTTTTTAAAAGCTCTATAAGTTTGGATAAATGTGCTCTAAGTACTAGAATTGGCCTTAGATCCTAAGAAGCATGTAGAACTATAAATATAATCATTAGTACTACAATACTTAGATCCATATACCCAATTTATGAAGGTTCAAAAGTAAAAGCTTTTTTATACCTTTTTAACATATTTCTAAATTCTATCTCTTTAATAGATAGAAAAAAATCTATAGATCCTACTTTTAATTCCTTGAATGTACTTTCAATAAACTTATAACCAATTTGATTAGGATTTTGTAAGTTCTTTTTCTTTGAAGCTTGTTGAACTTGGTGGTTTGAATCATTAAGCAATGGTATATCTACAAGTTTTATTTTTCTTTTTATAATTTTGTATCTAATTTTAACTTTGATTTTATTATTTTAAAATGCTTATATAATTGAATAGATCTCTTTTGAATATACTTATATTACTTGATCTTCATTTGCTTATTCAACCTTTAAAAGTTCTTCTAGAATATTTCTTAAACCTGTTATTATATATGTATATATATATATATATATATATATTATCTTTTTATTTTCATCAAATATATCCATTCTTTTTAGGTCTTTTTTAATTTTTTGTATATTAAATTTTTACCTTTACATGTGGATAAGCACCATAAAGGTCTTTTCGTGTATTATTTATTATTTGGATCATCCAACCATATTTAGTATCAATAGACTACCTCCCATATTTGTAAAAATCTTTGAATATAATATTAATTTTAGATCTATAATTAATAAGAGTAACTACTAAATCTACCAAGTCTCCCATCTTCACCAAAGTCTTTGTGGTGGATTTAGCCCAATGCCTCTTAAAATAATAACTAGGATCCTTGTTATCAATCTTATCATCATCCAAAGAAAATTGATCATTTTTATTAATGGAATATTTAGCCAATTTTATCTCTTCTTTTTTTATTAATATTATATCTTAAGTATTAGATACTATAGATTTTCTTATTAATAGCCTTTTCTACTTAATAATATCAATAATGATATTATAAATTCTTTCTTTGCAATATCTAAAATTTCTCGTAACATAAATTCAATTTTGGCATTCAACACCTTTTTTTCTAATATCCCTTTTAAATCTATAGTTGCTTCAATATGTGATTGCGATTTGTAGGCAACAAGCTTTTTTTTTATTTTTTTATTCTTACCAGCTTCTATCTTTTCTTTGCATTTTTCTTTTGGTAGTGGTATATCTCTAGGATGTGATTTTAATGGTTTAATCTCAAATAGTGTATTATCTTATAGTATAGATACCTCCTTATTTTGTATTATCTTTTCATATCTTTGAAATATTTTTTTATTATTTGACTCCTCAAGATTTTTTTCTATTATATTTCTATCCTTTTTTATATCTAACAAAGCTTGAGGTTGGAATTTTGTGATGTAAGCATGTACAGACATGATATCAATAGGATCATTCCACCTTGTAGCATTCTTGATGATTGTAGCTATGTTAAGCAATTCTTCCCTTATTATTTTTAATGAATAAATAAAAAAATAACTCTAATTTTCTTTATAATTTATTTTTGACTAATTAAAGAAATAATTTCACCTTATTATTTTTAAGTGTGAACTTTTTCATCTAAGACAATTGAAAAAATTATCTTTCAAATTCTTAAAATAATTTTATAATAGTCAATTCCTTGTTGGATCTATTTATCCACTCTATAAATGACTTTTTAGTAACTCTATCTATATCATCCAAAAAATACTCTTCCTTTAGTTGAAGAACAAAATCCTCCCATTTAATTCCATGAGCTTGAATAATTTCTTTTATATGCTCTTGTAGCTTTGGTACAATTGTAAACTTGATTTTGTGTTTGTAAAGACTAAAGAAAATTTCAAATTACAAGGATACAAAATGTGTCCACCTCATCTTATATTACCCTATGATCTCGAAATAAATTATTTATACTACATTGAAACTCACATCTCTAATCCCATTGATCAAATCCTACAGCTGTTAGGGCAAAGGTCTTTAGTGAAGGAATTTGCTAGTGCTATTAGAAGATTAGCTATGATAGGAATCAACTCCTTTTAAAAAAAATATTTTTTTATATCTAGATTATAATATCCTAATTGGATCCTCTAGCATATTAAACTCTTCATTGGCTTTAATCGAAAACCACCTTACTTTTTGTTTCTATACACAGGATAGAACGTATGAAGATTGCTGTTGATGTTAATGCTCTAATGTTCATTATGTCTAAATGTGCTGTACGTCATCGTACAAGAAAGAAATTCTCTCTAAAGGAGGCTAATGATATACTAGACTATGAAGAGTTCAAAAGAGCAGAGTATGGTTCATATTGTATTGATACAATGAAGAAGGCAATGGAAATCCTAAGAGATAAATTCTATAAGGATCATTCTATTTTCTCGTACCTTATTGAGTTCCATCTCTCATGAATAATATTTCAAATACTTAGAGATGTTTCTACCATCAAATTGATCAAATAATCCAATCACAGATTGCAAAGCTTTCGTAGCCATTACTTCTTTGTATTTCACTACTTATTACTGCTATATAAAAAATATAAATGTTTGAAATATTTGAACAGTAGCAGGAAGAAGCTGCAATGATGGTACATCACTATAGTTTCTACTACCACTTTCTTGTTCTTTTGCCATAATAAGATATCAAAAACTCTCCACCTCAAATATTTCACATCAAATTCATTAGATACCATGTGACGTGATCTTTAATTTGGAAATATATTGAATACTTGATTGTAGAGAATTTAATAGTAATTTATTGATAAGACTCCAATAAGTGATTTGTCTTTAATAAAAAAATATATATATATAATAATATTATTTTTAAAAATATTATATTAATAAAATTTTCTTATATTTAAATAGATTTTTATATATAGTTCTTCTATGGCATATAAAAAATTCTAAATACTCTTTTTTAAAAATAAAATCACAATTAATCCATTATTGATAAATTAAATTATCAATAATTTTCAAGAAAAATCCATAATCTCCTTTCAAAATCTCATCTTTATATCAAAATTTTATTATAGCTCCACATATCCATTTTTCTACTTCTATAGAATCTTGGCTTCTAAAAAACTTCTTTAATTTGTTCAAAATTCTCAAATTGCAACAAAATCCTTCAATAGCTTATTCACCTACAAAGATTGATTTCTTCTTTAATTTTATAATTCAATAACTATTGATTTAGTTATTCAATTTTTATCAAATTTTTTCAAAGTGTAGGTTATTTCCTTAAGCTTTATTGTAAAAAAATTCAACTATAGATTCACTTCCGATTGTCTAATATCTTAAAAACCCTAGTAGGTGCTTAAAACCCTAGTTAATAGATACTTGAGCATTATTTTCTTCATATCTCAAAAATCCAAAACTTTTATGCCACAAAATTTTTGTATATAGTTTTATAACAAGAAAATATATACTTTTAAAAAAATTTAGCCAAAGACTTATCAAATTGCCTAAAATATAGCTCAAAACATAACTATTAATTAAGTGTTGTATTAACTCTTAGATTGCAAGCATTGACTTCAATTCCTAATATCTCTTTCATCCTAACTTGGATTTTATCAAGCCACATATAAAAAATATAGCCAAAAAAGTGTTCTTTTCAACCTCAATCATTGATCGTCTATTGCTTTCTATACACGTGAGTTATATCCAAAAGAGTGACAACACATACAATTTCAACACTTTAACTTTGAGTGCCTATATCTCTTTCATAAGAAATCCAAATTATACAATTTTTGTACCAAAACCATAGCCAAAAATCTAAACTTATTGGTCCTAGCTTTTGATATTCAAATGTTACCAAAAGACAAACTCTAATCCCTAATAAGGCCTTGGACAGCCTCCTTGAAGTCCATTGGACATGACTTTTGACCAATAGGAATAGAAACTTCTATCATTCATCTCCATTTGTCTACATGGATGGCTTAATTATTCCTTTTCATACTAAAAATCTTTTTTCAATCCTTTTTTTAATAAAATTTACATAACATGTATTCTAAATATCAAATAAAAGAAGTAAACGAGATTTCAAAAGTCACCAATATCTAATAAAGGTGATTCAAAATATATAAAAGCTATTATTAATATAAAATCAACCTCAAAATTACTATAAAAAAAAAGAAAAGATATCATAAATCTCAATAATAGCCATTTTAAATGGATCCCTTTTAAACTAACAATCTAATTATATTTTATAATCAATAAAAATCTACTAATATGGATCTTATTTAGTTGCATAATAAATTATATATTTAAAATATATATATATATATATATATATATATATATATTTTAAATATAACACATCATCAAGTAATTGATATAAAGTCATGGCATAGGTAATAGATGTTTTTTTTATTAACATTGAAATAATTTGTTAGTGCATTTCATCATTTAATTAATGGATTCATTAAGAATTTGACTATCAGACATAGATAATAATATATCCTTTATATGGTCTTATAATATCTAATAAAATTGAATTATCAATGCATCTTCATCTTAATTAATATCACATGCTAATTGTCAAAATTTTAAAGCATAAATAGATACAAAATGGATTCCTTGTCAAAAGGCTTAGATTTTAATTGTGACAAAATAAATCTTATTATATTTTTCAAAAGTTTTTACAAATGATGCCAAAAATATTTTAAAGTTATACAATATGAAAGAATTTTTATCAAATAATGAAGCAAATTAAATCAAAGCTTGATTTGAAAGCAAGGTTTCAAACAAACCAACACAAGATGCTTTTATAAAAGATTGTTAAGATTAGAATAAAATAATAAGTCATACTTGATTTATAAAGCCATAAAACTTTTAATAAATTCCATCAAACTTCTCTAAAATGCTAATTCTTGGTTCTTTTGTTATTGACATTGAATTGCCATCTTGAATATTTACATCTTCTAGTGAAGTAGATTTTGATAATAGAATTTCTAAGGTGACTTATAATAGTGGCTAAGGTGGTTTTGTTCTTTAATCATTAGCCATGATTTTGACCATTAGTTCTTCATTTTATTTAGACAAGATCTATATCTTGACTTTTAATGCTTCAATAGCATTAAAAATTGAATTCAATTTGGCTTCTTTGAAATTTACCATATTGAACCTTTCACTTCTTGCCTTAAAAATAAAATAAGAAAAAAAAATACAAAAAAATCAAGAATAATATTAATCTAGAGGAGGATAATCCGCAACCTCTAGAATATTAGAATACTTTCAAGAAGAGGGATAATCTATTTTCTATCTAATATTGTGTTATGTTAGTCTTGAAAAATTATTACAATCACACTACTCAAGTAGAACAAGACTCTAAAATTTCAAAGAATTGAAATAAAAGAAGTTCACTTTATATCATAAACAAGGAGCTATAACAAGATACAAAAATAAGACCAAAAAGCCTAGGTTGAGCCACAAGAATTATATTATTAAAAGTGAGGATCTTTTCAACTTTGAACCTATTAGGACCTAGTAGGGTCTTTTCAAAATCATCAAGAATCTTCTAGAATCTTTTAGGATTAAGTAGAATCTTCTAGAACCTTCTAAAATCTTTTAAAACTAAGTAAAATCTTCTAAAATCTTCTAAGATTAAATAGAATCTTTTAGTATATTCTAAATTAAATAAAACCTTTTAAAATCTTCTAAAATCTTCTTCTATTGTATATCCGTGAAAAAATGAATGACTCTCAATTAGATGAGAGATTACAAATAATGATATTAATTAACTTTATATCATTGATAAGTGAATCTAGACTTAATAAGAATGGGCATTGATTATTAATGATATAGAGGTATTTTTAAATATTTTATCTTTTTTGCATCTTAGTTTGTTCCAGCTTGTGTTCCAAGATAAAAATATTTTGAGAAATATTACTATCATATATATCTTTAAAAAAATTCTAACAATCAATCATGTTAAGATTAAAATAAGTGATAGTTCTAAAATACTTTTTTTACACTATAACATATAAAATAGCCTTAGCTTTAATACACATTTTTCAAATTTGTTAGAGAATAAATTCTTGAGGAACAAGAGAGTATGCATGAAGAACTAGATAAGCGGGAGCAACTTATCTTAGTAGATTCTCAGTAGCTTCATCTTTTACATTAGCCTCTTCAATATCATTTCAACATCTTCCATGGTATCATCTTATTAATTGTGAAAAGCTTGAAACTCATCTAGATCAAAAAATAATTTGTCCCACACTTCATTTCTTTAAAAGAATGTTTTTACAATCTATGATCAAAGAAGGTAATTGTATTTGTTGTCTAACTTATTCTCATTGCTGAAATATTTAGCAAGATCCATCTTAAATCAAAAGAATTTTAGATTGAAGAATGGAGACTCTAATTTTTTAAAAGAACTTTTATTATAGCTAATATTTAATGGAATGATATCAAAGTTGTGATACTATATTGAAATTCTAACTAACATTAAAGAATCTTTGAGCAAAATTTTTTGCAAAATAGGAATCCTTGAAGATAAATATCAAAAGGGCACAAAAGGACAAATACATAAAGAGGTCACAAGATCACCAACATAATACGTAATATCACTAAACAACAAAAGAACAACAAACAAAGAACAAAAGATTATTTAACCTTTTGTATAAATTACAAACTAATAAGCAATCTATACTATAAGTCTCAACAAATCTCATATAATAGGCATCGTAGACAATGTAATCATAATATGGATTTTTTATACAACATGCACTTCTATTCAGATTTTGTTAAAGTATAGAATAGACCTAGCTTGTAAAATTCTATATCAAGACAATGGAAGCAATGTGAGGGCCATATTATAAACAAGAATCTTATATCTTGTATCATCATGGTATAAAAGATAGAGTTTTTATATATGAAAGTATTGAAAAAATAAGGTGTTATTTCTTCTTTATCAATATCATCACCTATCAGTGTTGTGTTGTGATTTGGCTATTATATAAAAATAATGTATATATATATTTAATATATAATTTACTGTACAATTAAATGAGAGCCATATCAATGGATTTTTATTGGTTACAAAATATAATTAAATTATTACTTTAAAATGAGTCTATTTAAAAGAGCTACTATTAAAGATTATATAACTTTATTATTTTTTTTATAGTAACTTTTGAAGTTGATTTTATATTGATAATGATTTTTATATATTTTGAGTCATCTTTGTTAGATATTGGTGATCCTTGAAATTTTATTTATTTCTTTTATTTGATATTTAGAACACATATTATATAAGTCCTATTAAAAAAAAAATTAGAAAGGATTTTTAATATCAAAAAGAGTAGTTAAGCCATCTATGTAGATGAATGGAGATGGATGATAGAAATCTCTATTCTTATTGGCCAAAAGTCATATCCAATAGACTTCAAGGATGTTGTCTAAGGCCTTATCAAGAATTAGGATTTTTTTTCAAAGAATTTGAACATCAAAAGTTAGGATCAGCAAATTTAGATTTTTGGCTATGGTTTTGGTGCAAAAATTGAATGATTTAGAATTTTTATAAAAGAGATGTAGGTACTCAAAGTTAAGGTGTCAAATTTGTATCTATTATCACTTTTTGGGATATAACTCATATGTACAAAAAGCAATAAAGGATCAGTAATTAGGATTAGAGAGAGCATTTTTTTTACTACACTTTATATATATAATTTGATGAATTCTAAGCTGGAATGATAGAAATATTAGAAGTTGAATTTAGCACTTACAATCTAAGGGCAATAAGTGACTTACTTAATTAATAGTTGTATTTTTAGCTATATCTTAATCAATTCAATAAGATTTTGGCTCAAAATTTTTAAAAGTATGTATTTTTATATTATAAAGCTATATATAAAAATTTTGTAGTATTTGGATTTTAGATTTTTGAGATATGAAAAAAATAGTGCTTAGATGTCTATAAAGTAGGGTTTTAAGTACTTGCTAGGATTTTTGAGATATTAGACAATTGAAAGTAAAAGTACAATTGAATTTTCTTGTTTTAAAGCTTAAAGATACAAGCTATACTTTAGAAGAATTTGATAGAAATTGAATAGCTGAATCAAGAGTTATTGGATTTTAAAGTTTAAGAAGAAATCAATCTTTTATAGGTGAATGAGGTATTAAAGGATTTTGTTATAATTTGAGCATTTTGTAAAAATTAAAGGATTTTTTTTTGGAGCCAAGACTTTGTGGAGGTGAAAAAATGAATATATGGAGTTATAATAAAATTTTGATATAAAGATGAGATATTGAAAGGAGATTATAGATTTTCTTAAAAGTTATTAAAAATCTAACTTATTAAAAATTTATTAATTATGATTTGACATAAAAAAGGATATTAAAGATTTTTTAGATGCTATAGAAAAATCTTATATACAAACCTACTTAAATATAAGTGATTTTTATTAATATAATTTTTTTTTAATATTATTATATTTATTTGTATTTTTTATTAAGAAAAAATTGCTTATTAGAGCTTTGTCAATAAGTTATAGTTAAACTTTGTATAATTAGGTACCTATTATATTCCTAGATTAAAAATCATGCTATATGATACTGATGTCTTTGCTTTGTAATACTTCTTCAATTGTTTTTTTAAGCCTTTAACATCAAATCCTATAACAAATAATTTCTAATAGAGGTTCACTTAAAAAAAAAAAAATGGATTGGAAATCATCAACTTGCTTCTAATTCCTTGAAATCTTATAGTAAATGTAGCAACAAATCCAAAATATCTCTACACTTGTTTCTACTTCATTTGTCAATGCTAGATCCATCATCATGTAGAGTTATAGAGTGAAGCTTCTTATTTCAATTGAATAGATGATAAACAACATATTTATAAGGTTGGTCATTCCTAATGAAAGAATTTATCTATTATACTATAATTCAAGTCTTTATTTTTTATTATATTTTGATTTTAGCCATCAAATATATCTAAGCTATATATGTTGTATTCTTTCAATTCATAGAATTGTATTTCCTAAAAGTGCTAATATATTCTAAACTCTTTCTAATCCAAAACTTATCTATAGTTCTATTTTTTTACAAAAGTCTTATAAGAAAAGCTATAAAATTTTAAAAAATTACTTAGGAGTAGATGGTGAATTATGAATATGCTTCCATATTTAAAAGAATTTTTTTAAATATTATAAATATTCTATTCAGAAGAATAAATATAAATTTATTTAAAGAATAAATAAATATCTCTTTTAAGCTTTAGAAAAGATTGTATGAAATACCTTTAGCTTTGCAAATTCTTTACAACAAATAATGCCTTTCAAAGAGAAGTTTGTAAGATTTTTGCAATAGTTGTCCTTCTTCCATCCAATAATAAAAAAAATTGACTCTACAAATATAATGTTTGAAAAAGCAATTGCTAAATCTCTACAAAATTATTGAAGTGCAAGGAAGCGACTACTAGCGGATTGCCAACATGTAATAAAATTTATTTATGAGTCTTCACAAGTACCAATTGCCACCTTAAATATCGTCTCATTATGGTAAGTCCATAGGAGTTTGGCAAAATCTTTTATAATGAATGAATATGGATCACTAACAATCTCTTTGTAAGTCAAAGTATTTGATCAAATATAATACTATTGAATACTTGCATATTAATTTTGACAAGTTGATGGTATAAGACTAGAAAAAATACATCACTTAGATAATTTTTCAAATCATATTCAACAATAATCTAGTAAATACCATTAATATAATAGACAAACATCTTTGCTATGCGTGAATTAAAACAAAATGATATCAAACTTCAGAGGCTAATGTATTGATAGTAGCAAGTTATTCATCTAATAGCAAGCCAACCATATCAATCATTTTATAATACATATTGATAAGATTGGTTAATTTTACCTATTCTTAAAATAATAAGCTTGTTAGTCCTTGGAATGACACAACTACAATCTTGATCTCTTATATCAAGGCATCTATTGAAAATAAGAAGATCCATATTGCATTAGTTAAAGCTTTGCAAGGTTTCTTATATAAAAAGTGTTTCTAAACTGCAATAATCTTATTGGTTAGCTAGGTTGTGATAAAATTCATTAAAATCCAACAAGCATCAACAACTTTGGGATATGTTGTGCGCATGCTTAAGATCAAATTTTGTTGTTACTAAAATTATACAATCATTGTTGCTAAAATATAGAATAGAATAATTTATTAAGAGAAGTATTGAAGGTGTGTTGTATCATAAGATTAAGATTATAGAGACTGTATTAGATGCAAATTAATTTTATCAAAGTACATTGCCAAAGACACATTGCTAGCCTTCAAATTTGTCCAGTCATTAAATAAGCACCATCAATAGACAAATGAATCAAAATATTATACTGATAATTTATAAAATGTGTTAAGAAATTTAACCAAAATTTAGAATATATTCTCTCTAGTATGTTGGTCAAATAAGAAAATTGCTAATATATAAAAATTATATATGATATCATTGATCACCAACCAAATTTGAACATCAAATTATGCTATTTTATGAAGAATCAACACATCAAACATAATTGAGAAGCTAGTAATAATATCAAGTACTTCTAAAAGCATCTAGAGTGCAATAATACATATAATTCTTATATAATATAAGGCAATGACTTCACTGCAACTACAATATATACCAAGTCTACTTTCATCTTAGACAAGTTGACTTATTTATAATACCATACAAAAAAAACAGTCCAAGAGAGATACATCCAACAAAAAGAGAATATTTTTTTGGTCTTAAACTCTACAATATATTCATCACCTAAAAAGAATTGAGATTCATTGATACTTTTTTTGAAATTGAGCTTGTTGAGCTTGAAATAAGTAAGTACTTGCATCTTTGTGATTCCTTTAATATCATCTGGATGAAAGAGTAAGTTGCAAATAATGTCTTCTACAATTAATATGCTGATGATGAACTGTAAAACTCCTAAATTTTTAAAATATACATCCAAAATATTAGCAAATAGAATGTTGTCATATTACATGTTGTCTTGTTTGGAAATGCACCGGGCACTTGGCTGTAGAAGGTAAAGCTGTGTTTGCAAATAATCAAGAAATCCTAATTGGTTTCACCCATATATGAAGAATATAATTCAAAGTTTAATCCAACCATCCACTTAGTGTGAAATTTTGCACACAAATGTCAATATAAGCCTTCTACATGCTTAGAAAAATTTAGTCCAACCCAACGTACAGATTGCAAGAAAATGCCCAAAAACCGCACTAATGACACTCAACCGCCAACTTGAAAATTGACGCAGAAATTCCAGTGGTGATTTCTCCTCCTTCCATTATTAACTTCAGCTCAAACTTGGTATGTAGCTTGATCTCCAAGTCTTCTATTACCATGCCAAAATTTACATTGATCCAATTTGTAGATCTTTAGTTTTCATAGAAACCCTATCCAATCCTTAACTGCCAACTTCTGATAACCCTTTGTATCAAAGCCCAAATATTTCCTGATTGCATCATTAGATTAATACAAAATTTTGTACACACTTAGCACACCCAACAATCCAAATAATATCAAATTTTGAACTATAGATACTATACAAATTGCACAAATCACTCAAGAATGCAAACCATCATTGTCTTATATAAAACCCAAAACACCAATACAAACCATGACTTTGAACAATGATTGCAAAGTCATCCAAAACCCTATAGAAACAAGCTTAATGCCCTTGGAACACGCTTCAAGCTAGCTATCCAATCCAAAATTCCAATCTGAAAAAAAGCCCCGTACTTTGCCTTAGGCGGCCGTTTTAGTGGCCAGAGGTCTGATTTTGACCCTGTCCTACAAACGGCCAACCCCTAGATATCAATCCAACCTATCCTAGGGATTTTATAGCCTAATCCTACCCTCAACTTATCCCTAGTATCAATCATGCTAGTAATTTATCCTTTTTACTATATTTTTATTATTTTATGGCCTTTCTAAAGCAGTAAAAGAATTATTACAGCCTAGAAGATAAAATTACTAACTAATTCTTATCTACTAGCTATTAAGTGAAGAAAATAAACTAAGAGGCTTTCATAAAAACCTTGTTAAAATATGTTGAATTCTTGTTGAACTAAGATAATAGAGTATTAATTGAAAAATCATTTTTTAGTCATAGTTTCACCATATAATCGTGTCACAACACGACAATGTCAACTGCTTTGAAAAATGCTTCCTTTCTTATTGATGATTTCAATTGTTTGTATGCATTCCATATCTCTAAGTGCTATTAGAAGAGGTGTTGCAAGTAATTATTTGTTTAGAAGTTATAGAAATACTTGGCATGATCAGCTGCCTTTCTCTTTACTCTAATCTTATCATCTCTATCAAACATGATACAAAAGCGACACATGTAGGATGTTATTGTACTATTGATAAGATCTTGCATTGTTATTTCTAGGCCATATTTGACATGATGGCTAGATTGAAACTTCACAACCTTCTTTACTTATTTTGGAAGCATGATGAATATCTACATACAATGTGGCCTTACACACATGCCTTATTTAAGGTCTATGGCAGAATTTTATTTAAGGAATTTAAGAGATTTTATTGCAAATTTTCTTAAATAAATATGGAGGCCTGGTTATGAATCATATTCATACAGTTAAGTTTAAAATCACATCACTTTCTACTTTTGTCACGTTGTCGGGGTAGAGAGAATTTGCCTTAAGAAAGCGCTAGGCTTCTAGCTGTCACTAATTTCTCAATCAAGCTTCAAAAATGAGGAAAACTCAAAGTTTATATATATATATATTTTTTCTTTTTGAGAAATTACATCAAATACATAAACCTCAAGTAACTAACAACATCCAAAGTGTGATAAAATCCTCTAAAACCTTATATATCTTTATGTGGAAATTTTCCTAAACTTCAACATCTCATATCTCCTGATCCGACCGTCCAAACATAGTAAAATTTTACATGAAGTACTGATGTATTCTTATCAACCTCTACAACATTTTTCAACGACAAATTCATTGCGGATCTTGAGATATCTTGAAAACCCTAACAGCCGCTTCAAACCCTTGTCTTTATACACCCGCATACAAATTTCTTCATATCTCACAAACTATAAGCTCAAATTCTATGAAATTTGTATGTATAGCTTCTTAACACAAAATGTCACATTCTCCAAGAAGTTTGAGCCAAAATTTCGTCTGAAAACTCAAGTTATGGCTCAAAGCATAACTATTAACAACACGGTGTGCTTACTGCCTTGGAATTGGATGCGCTGTCTTCAACTCTTCATATCTCCTTTGTCTAAACTCAAAACTTAAGAATTCCTTCATAACAGACGTAGATCTTGAAATCACCTTTCCAACCGCACCGTCCGATCTCCAAAAGCCTCCGTACAACTCCGCAAAATCCCAAAAGAGTGACAGTATGTATGAAATCCACTCTTTAACTTTGAACAAGTATAACTTCTTCACCCTAACTCCAAATCGCCTAAAATTTCCTCTCAAACTATACCCAAAACCCTAAACTTTACAACCCTACCTCTGAAATTGCAAATCCCCTTTTTGAAGTCGCCGAAAACCCTTGTTAAGGTCGCGGGCAGCCTCCTCAAAGCCCATTGGGCATGGTATTCGACCAATAGGGATGAAGTTCCCTATTCCTTGCCTTCATCCGACCATGGCTTGATTTCATTCCTCCCAATTAGCCTCTTACTAGCTTAAATTTTCATCCTTAAGTCCCCACCTTCTCTCAAGGCTTCATACTAAATATTTAGATCTTATATTTTTTAAATACCATAATCAAAACAAGTAAAAATAAAATAAAGTTTCTTCTATCAATCCCTTTAATTTATTTTACTAACCATTCTAACACATATCTAAATCTATAAACATATTAGGCATTTTGAGTGGATTTTACATACTGTAAGCAATTACAGTACGACAACGTCTAGAATGGTATTCTTTCTTAGACATTTGCCATTGGATAATAAACAATGATCTTTTAAAATATAATTTTAAGTGTATTGGAATATGGCAGAAATAATACTTCTACTACTTCAAACATTGTAAAACATTGAGGAAATTTTGAGACTAGTTGTTTGATCTGTTTTTATTAGGTTGCCACAGCCTAAGAGGATTAAGACAGTTGTTTCATGAGAGGTGGTGATGGGTGCACATTCGGTTTTAGGTGACTAGTCATTCGTGGAGCCAAGGATGTGCGATGGATGATAAAATTGTAGCGCAATCCTCAAGGCTGATTGGCAGGCCATTCATTCATCCAACCGAGAGAGTTGTAACTCCTATCGCCGCGCCTTTGAATCCCCAACCACAGCTCCAATCTTTCGCAGGATTCCGCACAACATCGTTTGTTTGATCGGGAACCCACAATCTGAATTCAAAGACAGAGTGTTGAATCGTCACCTCTGATCATTCCTAGCGCATTTGTGGACGTTGGAGCCATTCCGGACTTAGGGTTGCAACTCGGTGAGCTCCTTTGATTATTGAGTCGGTGAGCCTGTTCAGTGAAGGGCTCGTTAGGATTAGAGATCGTGGGTTTCAAGGTTTCAGAATCTCTAGTCAGGTTATCGAGCTTCGGACTGCGCAGGCTGAGGACATCCTCGAATTTTGTTGTAATTTGGGAGTGATTTCTGGCTGGACTGTGAAGTTGATGTAGCGTGGTAATGCAGAGCACACCTTAAGGTCTTACGAGAGGCTTTTGATGTTTTAGTGTATGAGTCTGGCCCCTTATTTTATTATGGTCGAACAGCATGTATGTTGAAGAATTCGATTTCATTTTTGGAACTCTAGGGGCCGGTCGAATTGACTGTATTGAAGAAAAGTGAGAAAATCTGAACTCTGTAGTGGAACACTAGTGGCGCGGAAGGTTTTCATGCGACACAATTCTGACGCCCCATTTGATGCTTTGGTTCCAGGTTCTTTAGGTATTAAAAATTTCTTGTAGGCCCTAAGAGTTTCAGGAGGTGCAACCATGGCCACTGCACCTGCGCATGTAGCAGGCCCTACTTTGAGCTTGAAATCTACGCTTGCATTCTCCTCGTTTGACTCAAGGCGGATAAACTCGAAAGGATTGTCTGCGCACGCATCTTTGCGCATTCATCCCAGTGGAAGAGTGAGGGCGGTGTCAGAAGGAGAACCCTCTGGCTCTAAGGAGAGTATCAGCAGACCTGTAATAAGGCGTAAGAAGAGCTCACCATCTCCCGGGAATTCAGCACCTGTCTCAGAGGATATACGGACGCAATTGGAGACGGTGTTGGTGGAGGACGAGCGGGTGAACTTGGAGGGTGTTGGTAGGGTGGACCGTGAATCATCGTCGCCGAGCTTTGATTGGGGGTGCGTTGCTTTCATGTTACCTTCTCTCGACTAGAAAAAATGTCGTTGAAAATATTCTAGACGTTGTTACGAGGGATTTGGAGATTGAAAGCCTTAATCTAGATGTCAGGTGATTCCATCCTATGTCAAATGGGCGATTCTGCCGTTTGTCTGATGTGTGTGTGTGATAATGTTTTAAATTCCTTGCAACATGCGGACAATTTAATTAGTGTTTCAAAATTCACCCGGAAGGTGTTGTAAAAGTTAACCTCTGTCATAGAGGAATCGTCGTATAGTTTTAACTGAGTTAATGAGTGCAAATCTTGTAGCATGGAACAAATCCCTTAACCTGTTGCTTGGTTTTGGCTACAGGCGGGCAGGAATACTAGCTGCAGGTGATTTGGTGGCACTTATCACCTTTACTGTCATTGGTAGATATAGCCATGGTCTCACCGGCTTGAATTGGGATGTCATACAGACGGCTGATCCTTTCATTGCAGGTGAGTCATAAGTCTTGGGGATCATTAGATATTATGAACCTTGAATTGGGGACTGTGAATAACCTCTCTCGGCCACTGAAGTGTTTACTCTATTTATATTGGCGTGCTTAAATGGTTTTAGGCACTTATTTTCGTATGTCCTGTCTTACTCTCATCTGCACTTCATGAGTTGATGCATAGATTGAGAAATTGGGGATAGTTTTGGAAGGTGTAGATAAATTACGTTCAGTTTGAGTTGGCGAACTGATGAGATCGGGTAATTGTTTTGCAGGATGGCTTCTGGGGTCTTTTTTCCTGGGAGGTTATGGCCCTGACGGTCAAGGTATGAATGGTGTATCTAGCGCCGCCACTGCTGCTATCAAGTCCTGGGCTGTGGGAGTCCCTGTAAGTTTGTCTCAGCTTGCTCTTCGCTTTTGAATTGCACTTGAATTATTATGTGAATGTGAGAAGATTAAAAAAAAAAAAACGAGACACTTCCGGACACCACGGTATTCTGAAGCTTAGTGCAGCATTACTTCATGTCCCTAATAGCATAATTTAGGTCTAAGTTATCAGAAGATATGCCTGTCATTGAACTATGAGAGGCATTGGACCGGTCCTGACATGTTTTGGGTTGTACTTGACAGCTTGGGCTTGTTATCAGAGCCATAGTGACATCTCACGTGCCGGCACAAGCTTTTATCCTCGTTTCCATGGGAAGCTTGTTTGTTCTTATGGTTGGTTGGCGTATCGCATATGTATACGTCTTCGCTAGCGGTGAAAAAGCTGTATCCACGAAGGTGAATCGTCGGGGTGGTGTATTTGAGTTTTTTGAGGTATGGCCTTCATCATGTCTGAATCCTAGTTCACTTTCATGGTTCTGATATAATACTAGCCTTAGCAAACATTCTTTTCTGTCAATGGTCACCATGATTATTTGATTGCCATGGAATTCATACGAGAGGATCTTTCATCACGGTTGAGGCGTGTTTTCTCTGCTTTCAGCTCCTCACGTCGCTAGTGAGAAGATGGTAAGGCTTCGGAGGCCTTCGATGATGGCGGCATTTATTTGAGTATTTGAGAAGAATGAAGCCCATCTCATCTCTGAAACATCTGGAGATGATCTGCTTGTACCTGGAGTTTGTCTTGCTGGTGTGGGCATCCACGACTTTCCTACTTATTTGAGTAGACTAATTTTTGCACGACTCAAACGGCTGCAGCACGCCAACGATGAAAATGTGAATTGAAGAGCCACGCAGACATCAAGGTTGTAGCTGAAAATTTGGTTGGTCGTTTTTTGTAACCATTCTAAGTGAATTTTCAATGTAGAACTTTTCTGAAGTTGGTCAAAGTGATCCATTTAAGACTGAAACTTAGCCGTGATAGGATAGTGTAGTAGACGCTAGTGATAGAATGGCAAAGTTTCGGAGGTCTTGGACTGAAAGTACCGTCTGGTTGCATTACTCAGCCAGCTTTCTTTGAACGCCAAAGAGATTGAATTGGACATGTGTTGCTGAATTTGCACTGTATTGAAAATTAGAGTTCTTATTTCTTTTTTCCCATAATAAATTTGTGTAGCTATTTATAATCGCTGAGATGGAAAAGGACATGGAACATAGAGATAAATGAAAAATTGGCATGGATTTCACAAAAGAACAATAATTTTCATGTCCTGTGTTGCCAGTTTTTTTGGTAATGGTTTTGAAAAAACAGTTCAAGTTGTTCATGATATTGTCCAAAGTGCAAATGTTAATGATTAAATTGTTTTTAAACAATCTCATCTTGTCCACAACTTGCATTCTTGCTTAAAAGATTCATATCTTTGATGAAGATTTGTTAAACGTCTTCTATTTGTAGGACAAATTCTTAAGTTACACCAAGATATTTTTTAAAATTTTATTTCTGCACTATATAATGTTTTAAGTATGTCTTAACCTTGAATTTTTTTAATTTTAATAAGACATACTTAAAACATTACATGCATTCTACATTGAATATATGTTTTGTAGTGAATGCATATGATGTTTTAAGTATGTCTTATTAAATGTTATAATATTTAAAGGTTAAGACATACTTAAAACATTATATGCATTTTGAATTCTAAGTGAATTTTTCAATGTGTGAATTTTTTTTTAATTTTATTTCTTAACCTTTAAACATTATATATTTTATAGTGAAGATAGTCAAATTTGGAGACATCTAAAATTAATATTTTTTTTCATGTATTTTACAATATTTTGAATATATCTTAAGAGTTTCTAAAATATTATGTTTTAAATTGTTGACTTTAATGAATAAATTCAAAATAGTTGTTTAATTATTGAATTACCTAATTTTAAGAAATTTTAAATTTTAAAATAAACTTCAATATCCTATAATTTTATTTGTACTTTTTATTTATATTAAGTCATCAAACCAAGAGATTTTCATCAAAGTTCCTATATATGTTGAAATCTTAGCATGTTTTATAAAAAAAAACTTTTTGTATTGACATAATCTATTTCTTGTAAAGAACACTAATCCAATATCCACATAAGTAATTAAAAGCCAACTTTGGTATCTATTATTATTGATAACCAATGATAATAGATAGCAAAGTTAGCCATTGATCATTAGTTACATGACCAATTTTTCTTGTTTAAACTGATTTCAAAATCCTAAAACAAATTATTATTTACTTCAATTTGGTCTAGCAAAATCTTTTACTAATTTTGATACAAAGAGATTTTAAATTTTAATAGAAAGTTAAATTTTAATTTTTTAAAATAAAAACATCATTGTTGAAACTTTCTTTTTGATTTTGTAACCTACTTGCAAAAGGACTTGCTGTCCAATCTGGATCATTCACAACTAATTAAGAAGTCAATTAAAACCGACTCAACAGCATCACATTCAAATTAAGACGAAGACGATCGTCCCCACAACGAACCGATTTCGTTCGACGAAATAAGCATTCTTCGTTGGACGTAGATGCGGCTCCGTCTGAGTTAGCATCGTCACTTGCTCACCGGAATGGCTCTTGTCCAATGGACGAGTGCAGTTCGGCAGTTTGCTTTTGTCAATCTGGAGCACAATCGAATGCAGTTACGAGGAAGCTGATGATCGACTCTTCATAAGCACCAGAATTTCAGCCACCTGCGCTGGAATTCCTCCCCACGAGCTGGAACTAGCATGGCGTGGGTGGAGGTGTCACTGGAATGCGGGCTTCGACAGGGATTACTGTGGTGAATCGTGTTCGGAAAGCCACGATCCGGCTGCTCCATGACCACAATGACTTGTGAATTGCACTTCCAACGCATTCTAGGGTTGTGTGTGAGTGTGTGAGTGAGTGAGTGAGTGAGTGAGTGAGACCTGGGTGGGAATCCTGCGCTGCAATTTGGCAAGGTTCGGTAGCTTGTAGAGAACGTACCAGTTTTGAAGGGTCACTATCGTCTCGTTGTAGTAACTGTAACTACGTTTATTATGTTTTTGTTTTTGTGGTCTTGATCTCTGTGCTGATATCCTCGGGTATCGAGACTTTATTCCAAGTTGTGTGTTCGTCGCGACAGCTGGAATTGGGTGGGTTTCGAGGTGGCGGAGTGAAGTTCGGGAGCTGGGTTTGGGATTTCGACGGCAATTTCGGGAGTGGCGAGTGTAGGGATGTAGGTGATTGTCTCTTCAGTTGTCCAAATTGCGGCCACTTTGTTTGCTGGTTTTCGTTTATTTTTTTAGAAGTGTTAAGCTGGCCGGTTGTCTTTGTTGTTGAGGGCGCTTTGAGGCGCAGTTTGTAGAGCGGTTGCTGGAATGTTATGACCGGTTTGGATTAGGGTCGATGAACAGAACTTCGATGTCTCAATTAAGAAGTTCTCCTTCTTCCAATTACTGTACCTTAAAATGTGTTTGAGTTGAGTTGTGTCGAATTGCCCAATTTTGTGACCACATACAGAGTTCTGGGGGCCCTTGCCGAACAGGCATGGTTTTTATTTTCTTTACTAACCTTCCAAACTTCCTTCGAATTCTCTACGTATCAACCTCATCCAGTAACTATGTTTCTGTAGTTGATCGAGTGAGCGTGTCAGTTTGTAACTTCGGTGTATAATCTCTTGTCATTGACGTTTGTGAACTGCCTGGCATCCCGAGAAAATTATGTTGTTTGTTGATTGCTTGGTGTCTCAACTACCTTCATCCATTTTCCTTCTCAAGGACGATTTTTATAATATTCGTTTCTTTATTTTCGGAATTCAGTTGTTCCTATTATAGCCTTTTTGCATGATTTGTGCTCTACCATTTTCAAATTCCGATATAATAAATTCTGTTAGAGCACTTTGTTTTGTAGGGTTATATCCCCTCTCTGGGTTTGACGAAACAATTGTTGGAGATGTTAATTTTAATACCCGTGGATAAGTGAGGAGCAAGTTGCTTCGCTATGATCGAATTCTCTGAAACATCATTGTTACGGTAAGATTATTGCAAGAAGCGTGTGCCTAATATACGCCAAGTATATCGTAGGTGAGAAGCCACTGAAGGTTTATATGCTCGCGATTATTACAGAGGACATGCTTTGATGAAGAAAGATATGGACGAAGAAGAAGATCTTATCTCACGGGTATGCTCCAAGACTCACCACAGAAGTTGGTTTTACCGGGCGTAAACAGGGTAAACCACATCATGCTTAAAGCAGGACACTCAAGGATTTCAATTGTGATACACTACAAGCGTAACTTGCACTCTCTTGTTTCTGCAATGAGTGCTGCTCGTATGATTCATTAACATAAGAGTTTTGTATCGAAATGGCAGAATGCCATCGAGAGCACTAACGATCGCCCCCATTGTTTCTTGTGGTATAAAACTTTGTGATGTCCGCTAAAAGAGAACAAACTGGATTGGACGTGGAAAGGAACCTGTTTGATGTGATGCTCTTCGTAGAAACTGTTGACTGGAATGAGGATATCCGATCCTCGTCAAAAAAAGTGACATCTGATAATCTTACTACATTTCGCTTACTTAGAGTCATGAGCATTATAAAAGATTATTTATGAATATGAAATTGTCCAAGCTTGGATAACAGAGATTGTATTGTTTTCAACCTATGTTCACGATGTACAAACTATCTTTGTTGAAGCAATTGAGGGTAAGAGGCTCTTCTGATTTTCTGGGCTGCTTTTGAACGTTGTTTTCAGGTCTACGGATTGCTGTTGGATGCTTGGGGCGCTAATGAAGACCCTGAGCATAGTACCTTTGAGTTTGAATTGGCTCTACGAGTGAAGTAATGGGGTGATTTTTATTACGGTGGTGTTTGAATGATGGGAGCAATGGGGAGCTTTGACGTGCTACCTGATTCCATAGCTTGTTTAATATTGTCGAAACTTGAAAGTGCGCAAATGGTTGCTCAATGTGCCATTGTGTGCCATCGTTGGAAGACGCTAGCCAGGCTAGTAGACACCCTCATTTTCGAGTCATTCAAACTCTTGGAGAAGAAGGTGAAATTTCCGTTCAATTAACTGCAAATGTCGACTTCTTTCTTGTTCCGATTAAGTCATCGCAGCCTTGTAACGTTTGTGTTTGTGTCGAACTCTTCCATCTTAACAGTTGGATAAGAACAGAAATGCTTCATGCCTGGAAACAATTGTAACGCAAATGTTACTGAAGACCCATGGCATTCGAATTCTTAAGATCTCGTATCACCCAGTTGTGTGGCCTTGGATACCCAACGACTACTTCTCAGAAGACAAGGTACATTACCAATCTTTCATAGACTGATCCATTTTCTCTGAGTCTTATTCAGAGTGAATGTCCACAGCAAGCTTATATGTTCAGGTCTTTTTAACAATTAAGACTGCTGGTGATCTGGTTGTCATAGGTTTGTCAGTGGCTGCAGCATGTGAATACTACCTTGGAGCGACTTACACTTGTTGATCCAAACCGTGCCAAGCCACAGCCTAAGAAGTTACTCCATCTCACAGATTGTAAAAAGTTGCAGTGGTTAAACCTGTGTTACGGTTTCATTCCTGTGTTGCCTGCCTCGCCTGGACGGTTCGAACAGTTGGTAACCCTTCATCTTGATCTAATTTTAATATATGATAGTGCGCTTCAGACACTTGTGGAGCTTGCACCAATTCTCGAAGATTTAAAACTGAACTCCTGCAAGGGTCTGCGAACCCCTCACTTCACAGCCTTAAAGCTCACCTCTCTGGAGTTTGCAAATGACATGGATGTGGCTACAACACCAATTACTATGGTCACCGTGAATGCACCGAGCCTGGTTTCCGTGTCTCTGAGCCATGTAGAGGAGCTCGTGATGAACGGCTTCACGTTACAGAACCTTGCTCTTCTTTGGCATGTCCGACCTAACATTAGAGAGCTGCCAGTGTTAGAGAGTCTGCACATTAGCGGCGAGTCCTGGGCGTTGGATTGTGTGACTCATTTGATTCGACTGGGGACAAATTTGCGCTCCCTCCGCATTGATGCATTTTTCGAGCGCAAGTACCCCATCCAGCTGCAATCACTACTCCGTCACTTGCAGGAGCTAGTATCTATCCATATAGGCGCCGACTTTTTTGAGGTTTGCTCCGAACACTACCTGCACTCTCATTACCGTTCGTGTTGATTCTCGTTTTGGCGTAGAGAAGCTGCATAGTTGTCTCGAAAGGAGTTGGATATGCATTGGTAGGTATGTAGCATAATTTTTCGATATGAAATCCATGACTACTTGAGGACCAAGAAAGAGTAGCATGTTTGGATTTTATAGTCGCCTGAGTGCTGCTGCTATGCTTCTCTGTTCTCCTACCCTGAGTGTATTTCATCGTTTTCTGCATGGAACCCAGTGTCTACAAACAGCAGGAGGCGCGGGGGCAGCTTTTATGCGGATGCATGCAATGGTTCTCCCTAGGCTAGAAAATATATTAGTTGTGATCAGTTGCGGGAACAACAATTGCATCTCTGTGCTGGCCTCTCTCCTGAAATGTGCACCAGCACTACAGATTCTCAGAATCGATGCCGAAAATCTGAGGAAGAGCATGGACAACGTAATGTTCTTCACTAACCTGTTGGGACTACAGAGGGACTACCCTCAGGTCAAGGTTTCACTCGTATGTCCTCAGACCCTGCTCTAAATACTGTAAAACTATGTAATTAACTCTTTACCTTATCACCTGCCTAGGTCAGTGTTGAACCTCTCAGAAGCTTTTTTGTAGCATAGCGCTCAAGTGTAGTTGATACGCACACTCTTAGTCGTATAAAACTGTGATATTGTAAAATCTTAGGCTGTCTGAAGGTTGTCTGATTACCTGTAACCATGTAATATATCTGAGGTGTCCCTGTAAAGCTATCTACTCGAGCCAAGTCGTGATGTTGAACCCCCTTTGTTCAGTAGCAATATGGTAGTTACTGTGTAACGTTTGTGACGGCTTTTTTAACTGGGGTATCTGGGAACACTATATTAAAATCAGTGCCTCATATCTCGAGCCTCAGACCAAGTCTGGAAAATCAAACCTGGAGACAACTTGCATCACATCAAAAAACTTTCCCCAGCGTATTAGTCTTGTCAATTTTCTGCAGATCCCTGTTGTATCCGTTACCCACATGGGGTTCAGTGAACCAGAAAGGCCGCTCTGGAGCACGTGTAAGCTGAATATTGTCAAAATTGAAACGAAGAGAACTTCGACCAGAGTCTTAAAGAATTGTATTCAGTCTCTGTTTACTAGCGTAGAATCTGGCAATCTAGGATTAGTCGTATGGTGCTCCAATCTAAAGACACATTACAGGAGCAACCCAGTCTAAGCCATAAGAAAAAGCGAATCAGAATTGTACAACGAATGTACGCAGCAGTCCAGGTACAGTACAGTAAAGTTCCACCTTCAATGCATTTCAAGGAAATGAGACCTACAATTCAAAGAAAGAATAAGTTGGGGCCTGCACCCAAATAGGGAATTGCTAGAATTGAGGCCAAGTCAAATTAACAACTTGTAACTGTGACTCAACGGCCAAGATACTAACACAGCATTGCCAGCAAGATTCTTTGCCCTAAGCATTGGCAAAAACATTTCATGTGCAGAGCATGACAATTATCTCTAGACGCAAAATCACCAGTAAGTATGCTTAAGTAATCTGTTACCAGGACAATGTGGTGAATATCACTACGTGGAACTGACATGCAATCAGAATGCTCACTGATGACCATCAGTCGTGGAATCCCTCTTCCTACCAAATATGTGTGAGGCAACCTCAAACATCAAATCGAAGATCTAGAGAAAGGTGGTAAACCGAAGATGTTCACCATAAAAAATTCATATGGTGTGACTTCTGTCGAACCCAGCATTAAAAAGGGGGCAAAAGAGAGCAAGTTATGCGTCAAGGGGCTGATCTGGTATCTCTGACCGGCGAGTAATCGGCTCTAAAGACTTCAAAGGATTTTCTCCATGCTGGGACTCCTTAGCTGTTGATGATGCCTCCATGAAGAGAAGGCGCCCTGCATTATAATGGACCACACAGAAATCATAACCGTGTCGGACAGAACAATAGTTTAATGTAACAAATCACGTGGGAACATTAACGAACACATGGCGTAACTAGCTTACAGCAATTCATGAAAGTTTTGCAGTGGCTTAAGGCTCCATATTGTACAATATTACCACCATCGAATGAAAGGAGACACTAAATGGTCATATAAGAGCATAGGAGTACCATTTTGGCGTACTGCAATCTCTCGAATACGCTTTACTTGCTGTGTATTGGGGTCGTTGTAAATTCTTGTTTCAACGTTGCCTTCTACATACACCTGTGATCTGATAAGATAGATAACTTAATGTTAGAAACTAGTTACATTTAACTAAACACGTTATAGGGCTAGAACTAGAAACGCCGTTCTCACGTAGGTCACAAACTACACTTCTCAGCACGAACCTCATCAAACAAAAAATCAATTAGGAAGCTTGGAGGCAACTTACCCCTGCTTCATTGAACGCAAGATGAGTTGCCCTATTCTTTCCTGATAAACAGCTACTCTATGCCACTGTATACTGCTGCGCTCTGAAAACTCTTCAGGAGTCTCGCCATCTAATATTTTACGATTGGGGTGCATTCCTCCGGTTCCCACAGAAAAAATGGTGACTGCTCGTCCACTCTTCAAGACTTTTTGAGCAGGAGCTTGACCGACCTCTCCCAAGAGTATGGCCCAAATTTAGTGACAAAACGCGTGGACTGGTTAGTGAAGGTAACTACCGAATTCAAAGACTAGCCACAAGGGTTATAATATGAGGAAAGCTGGATCTTGAATGTCTTAAGGAAACTTGATTCGATTAATTCTATCTCCTTGGAAACTGAGAACCTTTACGATATTATAAAGCATGCACCATTGAGCGAATAAATTTCACTTTAGAGACCACAATATCTGAAGGTCGCATTACCTTGTGGACACCACGAGGCTGGTAGACGCGGCCAAACGAATAGCCGTTATTATGCTCACTTTCTGGTTGATTGATTTGATCCCCACTAGCGGGAGATTCCATAAAAGCCTGAGAATCGAACGAAAAATAATCAAGCGTGGCATCTGAGGCACTCTGATTAGATTCTGGCACTTGCGTATTCATCTCTAACACACCATCTCGAGAATTATCATTAACATCCTGAGTACTGTAACAGTTGGCCTTAGCAGAGGCAAACCCCAACGCCCTTAAGCTCCCTGCAAATACAGAAAGACGAACTAGGCCATGATATATCAGATTTCAGCTACCTTGGAAGATCCATAGGAAGAACAACTGGTTTGCAGGCAATATAATTAGCCTGGACATCAACCAATGTAGGGCAATGATTGAACACTAATTCTTTGTTTATCAAGAATATCTACGCTTTTAACTCAGAAAGCTCAAGCAGTATAAGCACGAAAAACTTTTCGTTTCCATGTAATGTGATTCATCTCAGCTGATGGAAACGAATCATCTGCTAATTGCACGATACCCTCAACAAGACGTGACGGACCGTAGGATAAATAAACCAAGGAGTGTATTTAACAAGCAAATCATACCTAACACATGAAAATAATCTCCATCTATCGATGAAATAAAAAAACATTCCTTTGTAATTGCGAATCCATATCACTTTAGACATCGAGAAATTCTACTATCCTCTTCATTATTGCACATTTCGGTCCGTAGTGCACAAGGGTGTATGCAAGACAAATCATGAAGCACGCATTCGGCAGACAGAATTTCATGTCTAAAAATCGTAAAAGCCATTCTATTATTCATAATAATAAAAATAAGCTAAAATAAAATTATTAATCAATTCCACGGATCCGAGATGCAACAATCCCCTAGTTTAAATGTGAAACCATCCTCTCGCCCGCCATCATTCTCTCACGTGCAAGACGATCAAGGTGACATAAAATTCATAATCCAAAATGAAAAGAAATGGCATGCAACTTCTATTGCATCTCCCGCTCATCGAATTGTGAAATGGACACGATAATTACAAATCTAAATCACAACAGAACATAATGCATACGCATTGCCAACAGACATCATCACATCCAATGAGTTGTATTCAAACATTGTCGCATATCATTTCAAACCAACAACTAAATCAAGAAATAGATTAAGAAAAAAAAAAGAAAAAGAAAAAAAAAAGGAGCATCCAAACACATGCAAGGAATTTCGACCAACATCAGAGAGGCAAAATCGAAACGGGAAAATCTCCACAAAAAAGAGTTTCCTCAAACACGGCGTACCAGCTGCGCCGACCGAGTAAAGCTTCTTCGCCACCGCAAGCGACAGCTGAGAAGCCATCCTTCCCGAACCTCAACGCTGCCCTTCTTCCTCCACACGCAAATTCCTTGCAGCCAGTTAAACACACGACTCCGACTCCTGGTTTTCCTCGTCGCACATCGCTCAATCTCGTCGTGCCCGTCGCTGCATCGGCGACCGAGGGACGAGAGCACGAGCACGACGCTGAGCTGAGACGCTGAGCACGACGCTGAATCGACGATGTGCGCAAGCAAGGGCACAGCACCGCGCACGACGACGGGGAACCCGGCGTTTTCACGGGTCCATTCACAATATTGTAGATTCTAGAGTCGTTCAAGGGGCATACCAACTGAACTACTCACTTGCTTGGGGGCTCTTGTGTGGATGTGTGGATGTGTGGATGTCTGTATTCTAACTTGAGGACTTGTTTGTTTCTTATAAGTATTTGATGTTTTATTTCTTGAATGAATTTATTTTGTATATGTAACAATTAAGTTGATAAATTAGATACTGAAAAAGGATTTGAAATTGGAAAATATTAATTGGGACTTTGATCCACATTGTTTTAAATTGTTTAAAATGCATTATATATGTATGTATGCATATATATATATATATATACATATACATATAGGTGTTGCTAATGCCACTACAATTTTTGCTACTATCACCACAACTTGTCATTCATCACATGTCATCATAATTTTTGCTAATGCACACTATAAATTGTCCTAAACTTGTATTGACATCACAATGCACTTTATAGAATATTGCTAATGCATACTACAAATTGCCCTAAACTTGTGTTGGCACCACAATGCACTTTATAGAATACTTCTAATGCACACTACAAATTGTCCTAAACTTGTGTTGGCACCACAATGCACTTTATAGAATATTGCTAATGCACACTACAAATTGCCCTAAACTTGTGTTGGCACCACAATGCACTTTATAGAATATTGCTAATGCACACTACAAATTGCCCTAAACTTATGTTGGCACCACAATGCACTTTATAGAATATTTCTAATGCACACTACAAATTGCCCTAAACTTGTGTTGGGCACACCACAATGCACTTTATATGAATATTTCTAATGCACACTACAAATTGCCCTAAACTTGTGTTGGCACCACAATGCACTTTATAGAATATTTCTAATGCACACTACAAATTGCCCTAAACTTGTGTTGGCACCACAATGCACTTTATAGAATATTTCTAATGCACACTACAAATTGCCCTAAACTTGTGTTGGCACCACAATGCACTTTATAGAATATTGCTAATGCACACTACTAAATTTGTGTTGGCACCACAATGCACTTTATAGAATATTGCTAATGCACACTACACTGCACTTTATAGAATATTGCTAATGCACACTACACTGCACTTTATAGAATATTGCTAATGCACATTACACTGTACTTTATAGAATATTGCTAATGCACACTACAATACACTTTATAAAATATTGCTAATGCACACTACAATACACTTTATAAAATATTGCTAATGCACACCATAAGTTGCCGTGAACTTATATTACATACCACAATGCACTTTATAGAATATTCTTAATATATATCACAATGGATAAAATACACATTCTTTATAGATGTATATTTTAATGTTTCATAAAATGTATTGTAATATGCAATAATAGTTTATGGCAGCTTATGGTGACAATAGCAAAAATTGTGGTGACAATAGCAAAAATTGTGGTGGCATTAGCAACACCTTATATATGTATATATATAACTAATAAACAATGTATGATAACTATAAATTTGTATGCATCTTTTTCATTTGAAAGATATAAAATACATGATTTTTCAAAGTAACACTTTCAACTCTCAGAAATCAAATCCTATTAGAGAAAGAAGTATAAGGAAATAGTAATTTGATTTAGGAAATTGATATGTACTCTATTCTTGTAAAGATTGAAATAAAACAATTAGCAAAAAAACTAAAAGATGTATTTTTAAGAATCTGAAATTAATTAATTTTCTTATTATTGTATTTTTTATTATTATTATTTTTTTAAAATCAGAAAATTCAAAATTTGGAAAGAGGTTTCAAAGAAACATCAATAAAAGAAAAAAAAGTAAAATGTACTATTTATTATATAAAATTTAATAGGGATAATATAGTTTCTTTTACTGTAATATAATCTAACTATTGTATGGTTTAAAATTTTGATTCTGTCTTCAAATTAATAATGTAAATAATGTAAAAAATATCCCAAAACAAGATAAGTTGTATAGAGTTTTAAATATTAAAGTTGCATTGGATACAATAAAAGATATATTCTAAAGAATTATAAGAGTATTTACTACCAAAATCTTAAAGATCATACATCCATATGTGTGTGAACCAGTGAATGCCTCATTTATAGAAGAAACTCAATGTTATATTCATATTTATTTTGAAATATAAACATTGATTAAACTATGGTCAATCTTAATGTTTACATATACAAATAGCCAAGTAAGGTAGGAAGAATGCAATATTAACTCAATCATATTATGAATTCTGACTTGAAGATATTTAATTGATTTTATTTTATTTTATTTTATTACTTTTTAATTTGATTTTATTTGGAATATTGTTATTTTTCAAAAAAAGAGATATACAGAATCATACTAAGTTGTTAATTAAATTTTAAATTTTTTTCTAAAACACATCCTAAACTCACACAAGTAAAATTATTTTAATTGCTATAATTTATTAAAATATGTAAATAAATTGTGGTATACATGTGTAAAGTTTTAACTTTATGAAGTAATAGAATTATTATTAAAAAAAAAGTCAAAATGACAAAAAGAATGTCTACAATAAATAAATAAAATTTAAAGAAACTTATAGAATGTAAAGATATTGTTTTTACAAATTTAAAATTAAAAAATCACAATGGATGGTTTTTATAACTGGAGGTTCAATGTCTTCAATGAATAAGGTCTCTTGTTCACTTTTTCCCCTTCAAACATGGTATGAATAGTGAAATCACAACCGTACCATGACCCTGGCACGGGGTTTACCCCCTGTTGTTGCCCAAAAGAAAAGAAAAAGAAAAGAAAAAGAAAAACAAGCCAACAAACATCATGTTGTGAATCCTCCTCTTGGCACGTGCACCACAGTGGAAGCCAATGGAAGCAAGTGGGACCCAGTAAGGCTCGAAGCAAGATCAATATTTCCAACACACGGTCACAAGGGGGTATAACAATACAAAAGAAATGAATTAGTTTCCTTCCTTTCACAGTTAGTGCACTTTCGGTGTGCACATCACACACAAGTAAAACGAGGGGGTGGCATCGCTGATGATGGAGATTGAAGGAGCGTGAAGGTGGAAGATTGAAGGAGCGTGAAGGTGGAAGATTGAAGAATCCGCTTGGTAGCTAGCAAGCAAGCAAGCAAGCGCCATAATTTGTGAGGGATTCATGATGTGGGCATGCAGGAAAGAGCAGCCTACGCCTGACAAACACAACATGAGGATGGATGTGCATAATTGTGTCCAGCTACCCACCGCAAATGCGAACACCATCGCAATCGCAGGCCACTACCAAAACCACCATTTTGAGGCTCCCATCAGAGGCTTGGTGGGGACCCCGAATATCCCCATGGTGTCACAGTAAAAGGGAAAAAACTTAAGGGGGGTAGTGTGCAATAACCCAGCAGTAGCAGCAGTAGCAGCAGCAGAATCCGCGGAGGTTGATGGAGTGATTGCGAGTGCCTTAAAAGCGCCGAGGGACCCGAGACGGAGAATTTATTTCTTTTATTCGATTACACACCGCTTTTGGCTGAAGCGCAGGATGTGGGGGAGCTTAGCTCCACCACATTGGAGCGTATTCTTAGGGGGAGCAAAAGTGGTCTTCTTTAAGCCCCCAGTTAGCACCTCTTCGCGCATGAGCTGTACCCCCTCCAGTCAATCTTTTCTCTTCAACTGTCTAGGCTTTCTCACTCTCACCTGAAGTGCAACGTTGTGTTGGGACACGCAGCACTGAAATTAGATCTGTAGCTCTCTCTGCCAGCGGCCCAGGTGTGTGCTTTCATTAGTTTTCTGTTGTTCCGATGCGGTTCTCGACGGTTTATTTTAATTTTTTAGCGTTCTGTGTTTTTATTTTCTTTGTCTTGCTTGGTGACCGGCGTTGGAAGCGCGCATGTTTCGTGGAAGGTCAGCAGGTCCCCACTTCGGAATCGGCGAACTGGGTGTGTTCGTTGCACTAGTGTAGAGAAGTGACGGTGGATGGTGTTTTGGAGTTTTACGAGGCTAGGAGTTGATATTCTTTTTGTTCATGGTTGTTTTGTTAGATAGCGTATTTTCATATCTGCAGAGATTTGATTTCAGTGGCAGGTAAAAGCGAGAAGATTTTGTGTTTGCTGCGTCGTAAATTTCTCAGCGCTCAAAACCCACAATTTCAAGTCCGGTTGTATGCGTATTGGGCTAAGAATCCGTTGAGAATGTTAGGAAATTGCAACATTCTGAAACACTGACGAAATTTTCCTTCTTGATGTGCGCAGTCCATTGGATATGTGTGTACGCTATTCAGGGTAACACAACACCGAAGGATCCAGGACTCTGCTAGTGCATGCAAGAGTTCAGATCAAATTCACGGTTAGCAATGACGAGTACGATGTACGAGCCCAAGAATATTCTCATTACTGGTGCGGCTGGATTCATCGCCTCCCATGTCGCCAACCGGTTGATTCGGAACTACCCGCAGTACAAGATCGTGGTTCTGGACAAGCTCGACTATTGCTCCAATTTGAAGAACCTATTTCCTTCTAGAGCGTCGAAGAACTTCAAGTTCGTGAAGGGCGACATTGCCAGCGCGGATCTGGTCAACTATCTGTTGATCACGGAGGGCATTGATACCATTATGCACTTCGCGGCGCAGACGCATGTGGACAACTCGTTCGGAAACAGCTTCGAGTTCACGAAGAACAACATCTACGGGACGCACGTCCTACTGGAGGCGTGCAAGGTGACGGGGCAGATCAAGAGGTTCATCCATGTGAGCACGGATGAGGTGTACGGGGAGACGGAAGCGCAGGCCATCGTGGGCAACCACGAGGCGTCGCAGCTGCTGCCTACGAATCCGTACTCGGCGACGAAAGCCGGGGCGGAGATGTTGGTGATGGCGTATGCTAAGAGCTACGGGCTGCCGTGCATCACGACTCGGGGGAACAACGTGTACGGGCCGAACCAGTTTCCGGAGAAGTTGATCCCGAAGTTTATTCTGCTGGCAATGCAAGGGAAGCCGCTGCCGATCCACGGTGACGGAACCAACGTGCGGAGCTACTTGTACTGTGAGGATGTGGCGGAGGCGTTCGAGTGCGTGCTGCACAAGGGAGAATTGGGTCACGTGTACAACATCGGGACGCAGAGGGAGAGGCGGGTGATGGATGTGGCGAAGGACATCTGCGAGCTGTTCAACTTGGACTACAAGAAGTCGATCAAGATGGTGGACAATCGTCCTTTCAATGACCAGCGGTACTTCCTAGACGACAAGAAGCTGATCGCGCTCGGATGGCAGGAGAGGACCAGCTGGGCGGAGGGTCTGCAGAAGACGAAGGATTGGTACACGAGCAACCCGGACTGGTGGGGCGATGTGTCGGGAGCCCTGGTGCCTCACCCGCGGTCAGTGACGATGCCGGGGGTGGAGAAGCTGGCGGTGATGCAGAGGGGGGAGCATTTGGCTCAAATATCGGAGGATTCGGCGGCGCCCAAGGAAGTAAATGGACCAGCGCTGTCAAATGGGACGGGTGATGGATTGTTGGGCGGGATCGTGTCGAAGGTCCTGTCTCCGGTGAAGAATGTCAAGAGTGATCCAAGTTTGAAGTTTTTGATATACGGGCGGACTGGGTGGTTGGGTGGATTGCTGGGGAAGATGTGTAAAGAGCGGGGAATCGCTTACGAGTACGGATCAGGGAGATTGGAGAACAGGACCTCGTTGGAGGCGGACGTAGCCGCAGTCAAGCCGACGCACGTGTTCAATGCCGCTGGAGTGACGGGTCGGCCGAATGTGGACTGGTGCGAGAGCCACAAGCCGGAGACGATTCGGGCGAACGTAGTGGGGACTCTGACGCTGGCAGACGTGTGCAAGCAGAATGGGTTGCTGCTGATGAACTACGCGACAGGATGCATATTCGAGTACGACGAGAAGCATCCACTGGGGAGCGGGATTGGTTTCAAGGAGGAAGACAAGCCCAACTTCGCAGGGTCGTACTATTCGAAGACGAAGGCGATGGTGGAGGACTTGTTGTCAGAGTTCGACAACGTGTGCACGTTGCGGGTGCGGATGCCGATATCATCCGACCTGGAAAATCCGCGCAATTTCATTTCAAAGATTGTGCGGTACCAGAAGATCGTGAACATTCCGAACAGCATGACGATACTGGACGAGCTGCTGCCGATATCAATCGAGATGGCGAAGAGGAATTTGACAGGGATCTGGAACTTTACCAACCCGGGGGTGGTGAGCCACAACGAGATCATGGAGATCTACAAGGAGTACATCGACCCATCGCTGACATGGGTGAACTTCACGCTGGAGGAGCAAGCGAAGGTGATCGTGGCGGCGCGGAGCAACAACGAGATGGATGCTTCGAAGCTGTCGAAGGAGTTTCCGGAGATGCTGGGGATTAAGGAGTCATTGAAGAAGTTTGTGTTTGAGCCCAACAGAAAGACTCCCGTCGCGTAGGCTATTTTAGCTGGAAACGAGTTTACGACCCTCGTCTCCTGCCTGAAGTGAGACTAGCAGATTTTTTTCTAGCATGGTTGTAGTTGCGGGACAGTCATTTATTGCCTTTTGTGGTATAGCTTGCCACAGAGTCGCTGTAGATTTCTCTTCAGTTGAGAGAATAGTGAATCAATGACGGTGTAGTCGCAGGACATTTTTTTTTGGTTGTAGGCAATTCTTTTAATAAGGCTAGTATTCCTGTAAAGGATTATTGCAGCAGAAAGTAAGAATTTTTTAACATTTTTGTTATGTTATGCCTGTGCGAGTCTAGAAATTGGACATTTCTAATGTGCCGGTTGGAATTTCCTGCATGTCGTCGTCTTGTTGGGTAACGGAAACGAAAACTTGTGCATCGGGTTCTTACCACGTTATTCCGGAATAACATCCCACTTGGTAAGTCCTCCATGAGAGTTAGATTGGAAAGTTAGATTGATCCTAGACATTTGCAAGAATGTTGCCATGGAGAAGGTAACGTCCATAGTTGAGTCGTATATTGCGATTGGCACTAAGTCCCATGGTAGTTGAAACTCGCTTTGAGTTTGTTATACCCATGAAAGTATCAATCATGTGGCGTTACAATCGTGCAGCATGTAGGAATGAATTGTGCTTGTACTAGGATGTAGTGGGGTGCTTCTGTTGTTGCACGATTTAGCTAGTTTGTAGACTTGTAGAATGTAGCAGCAGGGCATTGCACGTCATGTGGAGTTGTGTAACGATCGTGAGCAGTTGAGACTTTTGTAACATGAATAGTGTGAGCGTCGTACGTTGGGAGATAATGGGCGTCATGTGAGTGGAATGTGTGCGTCGCTGTGGGAGGCATTGTAGATTCGTGCAGGATGTAAAACTGTTGATTTGCTGTTAGACACTAGATGTTATTGTCTGGGTTTCCAATTGATATTCTGAACTGGGATTGTACATATAGTGTTTCCTTGTAGGTCTAATTGCACTGTGACAAGCTCGGTGCAGGATGGGTGTAAGTCCACTACTGTTGGATAATGTTAGTGGGTGCTTATCCTGCAGTAACAGAGGTGACAAGTGCCTCGAGGGTTACTTTTGCTTGTTCATTGTGAAAACGTTCTGGAGAATAACAATTGTAAGTTTTATTTCATTTTACTTTACACAGAGAACTGGTTAAGAATCTTTTTTTGTCAAAATTCAAGGATCGACTTATCTTGAGTAGTGGCTAGTACGCTGCTAGGAGTATTTGCTACTGTACTTGTGATTTGAACTTTGGACACGACTTTGGTTTTGAAAAGATAGCACTCGTTTTGATGTGTGATTCTCGTGGTTAATTCGTTTCTGCTTTATCTGGTGTGGAGTTTCACCAACCCTTTTCCAGTTGGAGATGATGTTTCATATTAGGACCTACTTTGGATTTCAAGGCTCATCTCATGAAATATTCTTTACTTGTCGGGGCAGTATTTACAAGAAGATGGTGGATCAAAATATTGGAGCAGAGGACATTCGAGATATCGCACAGGCATGTTTTAAATTCCCATGGACTGCGTTTGGTTCTGTGAGCTTGAAGGCAATGGTACTACCAAAATTAATTACGTTGTTGAGCTAGGAAGTATGTTTTATTTGATGTGGAGTTTGTTTGGGAACATGACACTGGTTGAGGTGGGTGCCTGTTGCAGATGAGACTGGTTTTGAAGTTAAAAAGCTCTTCATTACATTCTCATCATAAGCTTTGTATGTATTTGTGTATATATATAGATATATAGATATATATTATCATAAAAACAGATGAATTCATTCCATTGTAGTTTTGGTCTGTGATTTGAATATGATCGAAATGTAAAATCATTGGAATTAATCTACCATACATTTTTCTTCAAACTTACAATATATTGTTAAAAACCAATCAAATTTTCATTCTAAGACCTATTATTATAGATTATATTGTAGGATTGAGTTGTGAAAGTTTTAGAATTAAATCTTCATTCAAAAATATTGATTTGAAGAGCAAAATAACTCTCCATCTTCTTTCATCACTACCACTTCTGACTTCAAGAGAATGATAACTCTCCATCCTCACCATCTCATGTGGCTTTAAGAGCATAGTGGTTTTACATTCAAATTATCAATGTCTAGACCAATTTTTTTTTAAGATACATACTCGTCAACATATTCTTACTTAGAGTGATTTTGTAAACAAATTAATTGTATTCATTCATTTATCATTTTTATAAACTTGTAAACCTTGAGAACAAGATTTGATAACGACATATTGATGTGGAAACTTTTGCAAATCAATCAAATAATAGTTAAAATCAATAATAACAATAATAATCATTTTTATTACAACCATAATTATGAAAAATACAAGAAAGGTTAAGGTTTGAACAAAATTTCAATATTCCAAGGAAAAAAATATCACCTCTATAAAATTTTCTAATTTCTTTTTTAACCAAAGATAATATTTTTTAAAATAAAAATGGATAAAAAATGGATCTACTACAGTATGTCAATGAATTTTTTTCGGTTACTACCATAACTACCACAAATGAACATTGTATATGGAAATTGATGCATTTACTTTGCAAATACTATGCATATAGGATGTGCCACATCAATGGTTCTAATTCAACCTTGCTGTGGCAACACGTTTAATTCAAAGTTGGTAGTGTAAAAAGCAAACAAATACTTGTACATGCACGTTACTTGATTAAACTGTTTTTCCAAATTTGACCAATGTGGGTAGCCATAATCATTGCACCAGATTTCGCAGTTTCTAAAATATTTCTAAAAATTGGTCTTTTAACTTAGAGATCCAATTTTGAGTTAGTCTATTGAGCATTTTGTTCGAATGATTCTGTAAATGCCGGTTCTCCTAATGCTGCTCTATCTTGTGAAGGCAACCTACAACGCTGACGAAGATTTGGCTCGTCAGTAATCGAAGGAGTTGTGCGTCTTCTACGGATGGATGGATGGATTCTAATCTGTAGTAAGATCCGTATTGCTAAAATTTACCAGAAGACGACTTGGAACCCTAGTGCTGCCTGAGAGTTTACTCAACTCTTGTTGAATAAACTAGTATTGCTTAAATCAAGAAACCAATGGCTAAAAAAATATGAACATAAAACCTTAATACTTGAAGATAAACAGTACGATTCAGATTGATACGCTCCTTCGAAGCATCTTTGAATAAAAAAATTATCATACAATGATGTGTTTTCACAAAAACCCCATTGCTAGACTACTTTGAGTAGTCGTGCACACTGGGGCTCCGCAAAAGAATGTCTGGAAATATGCTTTTGAGAACCTCCGAAATCCAAACTTTCACATCTAAGAAAATCCAGAAAGCAAATCACGAAATGGAAGGATCCAAGGTGGATTAGTAAACAACACATCTGGACATGGAAAAAGTCTGCTGTTTAGTTGAACACCATAGAAGATTCACCCAGCTCTTGATACGATGTAAGACTTCTTCCTCCTGACCACCTGGGCTTCTGCAAAATGCACTGAGGCAGAAGTACATACTTGTGACTGTTGCACCATTTCACTAAAGAAGCGACATTCGACACATCATAACTACAAAATACTAAAGAAGACTCATGAATATTACATTGTTGGAGGATACCAACAACTTAGGAGATTTTGAGGGTTATGCCAACTTAGATAATGTGGTGGCTTCTGCCAACTGCAACCAATGGACCATTCCAGCATGCCTTCAAGCGTATCAACGTCAGCACAACTTCGAACCTGGATGAATCACAAGCAACTCGCCTGCGTTAAATAGAGCCACTCAATGTCTTGACCAAACAAACGACAAATCTAAGCATTTAATCCTAAAAAAAACTCCTGTTGGTTCCAAATTTCTTCTCAAGACCACAAACAAACAAGACAAACAGTTGCTGAGAGGATCAGATGCATACCATGTCTTCAACAGTACCCTCAATCTGGAAAATCATGACTCCAAACCCTTTCACTTTATCTGTTTCAGCCTGCAAGCAATCGAGAGCACAACAGTGTTGAGCGAGAATAATCGCAGAACTAAGGAAAGCCTTAGTAAAACACAGCTGAGGTAGCTGAAAAACACACCCCTTGATTTTCACATTCAAGAAACGGATTACTAGTAGAAGAATCGACGGGGAGGATTCTTACAGAACATGCCCTTATTCGAATGCCTGCTGCAACTAGGACCGCCGTGACTTCTGCAAGCATACCTGTAATCCCATACTCCAGAGGTCAAATTAACATCGACACCTACAACACTTAGCATTTCTCATCAAGTTGCCCTTAAATTTTACCACATAAAATATAAATCAATATTCAACTAGGAATGCTACTATCGAGTTGACGCTTATAGGTGTACAAATCCAGATATCTTCATCAATAAAGCTTGCAAAGCGAGGTGAAAGAGTTTACTGTTTCGGTCATGACAGCAAACGCTGAACCATTGAATAGAGCCGCCCTCAGAACTATGCCATGAAGCTATCTTTTCATTCTGCCAAGCTTCAATGTCAGCTCTGGCTTCGTCCGGTATATGGCGAACTTTGGACTTTGCAAGACCATTTTCTCCCATCTTTGACACCAGATGTCCTCCCGCCTCCAAAGCTGCCCCATTCATAGACCTATTCGCTGCTCCCTTCGATGCTCCATTCGATGCTCCATTGGATGCTCCATTCGCTGCCCCGTTCACTAATCTACTCGCTGCCATATATATTGCTCCATTTGCTGCTCTCTTTGAGTAACCACTCGCGGATCCATTTGAGGATCCATTTGCTGAACCATTGGTTTTTGGCTTAAAACTAAATTCATCAGACTGGTGGGAAATGTGACTAAAAGGGTCACAATCACCTGTAAAGTAATTACCGTTGGTTACAGGAACGGCTGCACATTCGTCTGAGGACGAGTAAGGGTCGTTTTCACACTGACCTTCATTCAGGTCCTTAACAAATTCATTGACTGTGTCTGCTGTTATCTCTTCAGCAGATAGTGCCGCTTGCTCCTTCAGAAACTGCACAATACCGTGAAGTAAGGGTGATGAAGGGTCCCTATAAAAGAAGTCACTAAGTCAAACGAGTTGCTGGGACATAAATAGCTTACCTTGGTAAGTTTGTGTCGGGCACTTCGGGTCTTGGCATATTGCAACCATTGACTGTGCAGCTGGAATACTCTCTTGGCAGAAATACTCTGCACATGATATGGAAGGTTCTGTCAAGAGAACCCCAGCACTTAGATACAGAGATATTTATATACTTCTGGCATAAAAGGTGCACGCTAGGGATACAATTGAACATGAACAAAGAATATGCTTGTCTACAAAACAGACTTAAAAAGCATTGACGAAGATAACATTGCAAGTGTGTAAGAGAAACTATAAAGCAAGAAAGCTCTTACATCGTAAGTTAGTATCTCCACAACTTCAGCATTCGCAAGCGCATGTGTTGGTGAAACTAAATTACCGTTCACCTGCCACAAATTTCTCATTGAGTTGCTTTTCGATCACATTCAGTAACGATACACTTCTTGCAGCTCCAAAATGCTTTCATGTGGCAAAGTATGGCAGGCATGCAAAGAAAGGTACAAAGATGAATTAATTGGTGCTTGTTTGACCTTTGCAGCTACCATCTTGTTCCCGACATCTGTGTGAATCTGATACGCATAATCTATAACAGTTGCCCCCTTTGGCAGGTTTTTCACCTGGACAACATTTGTAACACGAAGATGAATGAAATTATCAAGGGGAAGGCATGTGCACAAATGTCAGCAAAGTTAGCTGTAAACGAAAATGGCTAAATTTACATAGATACTTGAATGAAAATCGAGGAATGAAAAGAACCATTACCTCTCCTTTCGGAGTGAATACAAAGACTCGACTCGAAAGCAGGTCACCAGTCACGGTATCAACAAACTCTCTGGATGACATATTTCCAACGAACTCCTCCTGCCAATCTCGAATAGACTTGAGCCAGCTTACCTGCACGATGGTACAAAAAAGGTATTTTGATGAACGCAGTAAAAAATCGCAGGCATAAATTAATTGACAACGCGAGGCAGGGGGCTCATCATATCTCGGCTCTACTTACTCTCCTAGCAATGTCCGCGTCGTTCAAGTAGCTGCTTGAGCCTAAAGAGTTTGAAGCAGGATATATAGCACGAGCAGCATCTTCTTCATTGCGTGCGAAGGGTATTATCGCATCAGAGTTGCGCTCAGCCATCCACCTCCCGCTGTAGTAAGCTGCAATTCCGCAGTCTGCAAGTCTATCCATCTCGTCGGTTCGGATCTGCACACGACCAACTCGCACTAATAAAATCAGTCTAAACTTTTAAAAATACCACGAATCAGTCACCAAAAACTCACTTTAGCATGTGAAATACTGATTTTAGTATCACCTGAATTTCCAGAGGAAAGTAAGTCTGTGTGCCGAATGGAATGACTGTGGTATGCAGACTTTGATAGCCGTTCGGCTTTGGAGTAGCAATATAATCCTTCATCTATAAAGAGAGCGGGTTCATCCCATCAGTGGAGTCAGAAGAATAAGGTAAAAACACAAGTTGCAAACCAATTAAGAGAACAAAAGGCCATATGCACCTAGTATACAATGCGATACTTTGATGAGGTAAGAAGCTGCGCACCGATTGAGGAAGTGGAGGCCACATAGCATGCACCAACCCCAACACATGATAGCAAACCTGCAAAACATACAGCAAGTCAATTATGCACATCCCTACAATGACCACAGCAGAGAGCACCTAGGAACGACATGGTTACTTTACCTGTTGTACATTGCAGAGGTGACCGACAGATGCGCTTGGTTTTAACTTCAAAACCAGTCTCATCTGCAACAGGCACCCACCTCAACCAGTGTCATGTTCCCAAACAAACTCCACATCAAATAAAACATACTTCCTAGCTCAACAACGTAATTAATTTTGGTAGTACCATTGCCTTCAAGCTCACAGAACCAAACGCAGTCCATGGGAATTTAAAACATGCCTGTGCGATATCTCGAATGTCCTCTGCTCCAATATTTTGATCCACCATCTTCTTGTAAATACTGCCCCGACAAGTAAAGAATATTTCATGAGATGAGCCTTGAAATCCAAAGTAGGTCCTAATATGAAACATCATCTCCAACTGGAAAAGGGTTGGTGAAACTCCACACCAGATAAAGCAGAAACGAATTAACCACGAGAATCACACATCAAAACGAGTGCTATCTTTTCAAAACCAAAGTCGTGTCCAAAGTTCAAATCACAAGTACAGTAGCAAATACTCCTAGCAGCGTACTAGCCACTACTCAAGATAAGTCGATCCTTGAATTTTGATAATGATCAAGGTTGACAAAAAAGATTCTTCGGTACATGCTACCTTAACACAAATCTACCGCATTCTCAGTCTCTTGGTGGACATAGGCAAATTTGATTGCATGTAGCTATTTCTAAAAAAGGCGATATAGATGAAAATAGATGAAAATAGATGAAAATAGATGAAAATAGATGAAACTAACCCTTGCATATCAGTGAGCACCCAGTCATCTAGATAGTACATACCATATGCTCTAATGATAAATCGCAATCCAGATGCTAGAAATATGGATTTCGGTACAAATCAAAACAAAGCATTGGAAAATCCACAATTACCTATACAGCTCCTTGGACAGAGTAGCAACTTTTATGTCAGCAGTCATATAGCCCAAAAATTGATCCCTTGAGATTGTTTCGTGTAGAACCTTTTTGGCCTGTTCGTCAGCATAATCCAAGTAAAATGTTAGATCAAAGCTCACGCAGCCTGTATTGCTAGTTTGTGTAGTATAAAGTGAAGGCCGGTCACCTCTAAAACCACGTCCTCTTGCTGCTTGCGAAGTGCTTCCACCCGCTGCTTGATCTCAGCATGCTCCTCTGGATAGGCGTACATAAACGACAGTTCCTCCAATTCTGACTGCGAATTTCAAATATGTTCATGAGAATCATTTTAACCAGGGTGAAAGGATACCTTGTAATGGACCATCCGCAACAATTACATTGCAGCAAGATCAGCATGAATCGTCAAAAATATTGGCCAGATAAAGGATCCGAACCTTGATCCTGTACATTCCCAGTAACCTAGCCAAAGGCGCAAAAACTTGTAGCGTCTCCGTGGCAATATATTTCTGCAAACAAGTATGATGCTTAGTTTTATATCAACATTGATCACAAAGTAAGAATAGTCTTAACTTTACCATACGGAATATACTGCAGAGTTATTCAAATTAACCTGTTTATGAGGGGGCATGTGGGACAAGGTCCTCATGTTATGAAGTCGATCTGCAAGCTTCACAATGATCACCCGTACCTGCCATGTAGAACAACTAGTTGAGCGAACCCTACAAGACAATCGTGGAAAAGAAGATCCAGGAACAAAGTTGCAATTGTGAACTGTTTACTTAGCATGAGAAAAACGTTCCCATTTGGTATCAAGACACCCGGCAGAAGCGGACAAGGGGCAAACATACCTCCTCAGTCATGGCTAAAAACATTTGTCTCAGATCATCAGCTTTCACATCCCTTGAGAGCGTTGACATCCCGTCTGAATTCTGACATTGCATCTTTCCAAGCTTCGACACCTGCATGCCTAGTGCAGGCTTGGTTAGGAACTGCTTAAGTGACAAAGAAACCCAAACAAATATCCGTTGTCGATTATGGAATAACTTGCCTTTGTTTCACCTTCTACGATTCTCCGTACTACAGGCCCAAACTGGTCCTCAATCCTCTCAAAAGTAACATGTTCTGTATCTTCAACTGTGTCATGCAGCAGACCCGCTACAACAGTCTCCCAATCCATCTCCTGAACATGACCAATCCGATTACTGTGACTACCTAATTCCAGAAAAGAATACCATAACAATTCTTTCTCAAACCTCATTCATAAAATTACATGCTTGCTCATGCCAACAAAGAAAAAGTTTGCAAATAAGGCAGCTCAACGAGACGATATAATGTACAGTACCAGTTCTCCTAAAATGCGGGCAACTTCAACAGGATGAATGATGTAAGGTTCTCCACTCTTGCGCTTTTGACCGTCATGGGCTTCAAATGCCAACTGCACCAGTCAAAACAACTGAATGGCCTGTCAACCAGAACAGGGCAAATGAACTGCAGAGGCTCTCTTCTGGAAATTCAGAGATTTTCATCAACCCTCTATGCTTGCGTCAATGACCAGCTCTTGCCCACAAAAAAATTACAAATTCAAGTTTCTACAGATAATTGAGAGGCTGTACTTGAACAAGGAGTCGTACGCCAAAGATTCAAAAGTTGCATAAAACTGATGAAATTATAATCGAGTAAACTGACCTTCAATCCATCCTTCACCATTCTTGATTGAGCTTTTGTAAGATAGCTGATAGCAGGTTTTAAGCTCTGCAAGAAAGAGTACGTGTTAGATGAAGTACTCACTAAAGAAAAAGAGGCCACAAATTTCCAACATCCCACTGTTGCAACAAACGATGCGCGCTTGTGAGATTCCAATCAGACTACAGGTTCAATGTTTGATTGTGGCCACACACTGTATTCTCAACCATCATAAGTACAGGAAATTTTGATGTTGACCTACCTCCCATAACTCGCTCGGGGTAGTATTGTAGCTGGATAAATGCAGATCGTCAGAGGCAGCACAACAGGTGACTTCTCGTATCCTTCCGGACCTCCCCAGTTGTTGAATATAATTCTTAATCGAATGGTCTCTTCCTCCAGTCAGTAAACACTGAATCACCCCAATTATTCAGTATAATGACACCAGATAGGAGATGTAGCTCTTTAAGGGTTCATCAACAAAAACCAAGCTGATTACAAATGGAGGTTCAGGAATAAAACTGCATGACTCTGCAATCCACGAGACGGTAGTACACTCCAACTTTCTACCACTAAATCTATACAAATCAAAGACTCGTCGCTATTTACCCATGTCCGCACACAAAAGCTTAGAAATGAATTTAAAAAAAAGGAATTAAACTGCAGAAGCACAGTCCGATTATTTGTATCTAGCATTCTATCCAACTCCATTACATGCTAGTCGAATCACCATTAGAACGACTCCGTCAGAAAAAAACCGCCTAGCACCTACAAGATAAATTATGATCCATTCCCAACTGTAAGCCATTTTCAAAATTCAGAATTGCTCGAATTTGCCATTGAATACCGAACCTACAGCACCTGCTCTCCTCACAGACTAACAAAAAAGCACTGGTATTTGACAAAGAGCTTGAAATAATATTTCTAGACTTACAGGACAGCGATGCGCCGAAACTTTGCTGCGCAATTTGGACCACGAGGCACATTCCCCTTGAGAAGACTGCGGTGTGCTTGCTAGGAAGCCACTGAACACCCTCGGAGATCTCCATGCACAGTTGCTAGACGTGCACTCAGGTCTCCAAATGAGTGGCTGGATAAAGTTGCGCACACTGATTTCTGAAAACCAATTAAATATATTCGTCAGCGATTTTATCAAATTCACTCAAATAGACGAGTCCGACAGATAAAGAAGAATGGAAGGTATCCGAGAAAGAGAGGGGACCTGGAAAACCGACAGGGGTCGTCATTTCGTCTGCAGCACGAGTGCACACAAATGGGCACAAGCGATTCTTCCACACAGGATCATGCCCGCCCTGAGATTGCAAACACGCTGCGATTCCTCTGCAATTCCCTCTATTGCCCTACAATCTCACTAACACTAGATTCACAGGCAACCCTCCTCTAGTTAATCCTCACCCAACACCAACAAACAGAAACAAAGTCGCTTCACTAAATCCCAGCATCTTAACCCTACACTATAAATTTGGAATCTCCACTACAAAAACAAAACACTCCGAGCTCATCATTCTCCTTCGCGCACGTTTCTCCGCACGGCAATCAATCCAGACGAACAATTGAATCGATCATAGAAGATCTATCTCTCCGAAGCGTATCCCCTGTTGCTTTTCAAACCGAGGTGCCCAATTCGAGAATTTGCACAGAAAGTGTGAACCCAACAGTTGCAAGGCTTGCAATCGCAATGTGCTGTGCGCACAGCGCTCACCAATTGCTGCACGAGTGGCAGAAGATTTATGTGGTGCTTCCTCCGTCACAGAAAAAAGTAATCCAAGCCACATGCGTTGCGATTGTGAGGAGGGACGAGCCCCCCCCCCCCCCAATTGCGCGCGTAACCTCGTTTCCCTCTCGGTTCCCAATTGGCCTTGGAGCCTACTGCGCGTAAGACCGTGCGCGCAATCGCGCTAACACCTGCCCCCTCATCCTCTCGTCTTTCCACACCCTTTCTCCGATTTCTTCTTGCTTTCCCTTGAGGCTAAAATTTTATGATTAAATTTTTCCTGTACACTTTAAGTGCCATCCCAAGATGAGAATACTGAGCCATCAACTCGCATGTTTTTCTCTTTTTTTCTCTTTTTTTTTCTTTTTTTTAAAACCATTTTCTTGATATGACATAAATGAAGAATAATCTCTCTCTCTTTCACAACAAACTAAATAAATAAATAACTAAATAAAAATAAAAATGATAGTTACTATGTTGTATTTTTTTGAAAGATAGACAAAGTTTAGAAGAGTAAGATTGATGTCAAACAAAGAGTTGTGATCTTTTCAACTAATGATCATCCATATATGAATCATTTTACAAGCAAGGTTCAACTAATTCTAAGAAACATGTATTTAAAGCACATCTATCTTGTGGCCAACCATTCTTTGTTTGTTATAAATAAGTAAGTTGAAAATAAATCAAATTGTTAAAGAAATCAATTGAGTCTCCTTTTTGTCACAAAAGCATGCAAAGATATTTTATACGAACTTTGTACCTCCAAGTCCACACACAATTCCAGAAAAATGTACATCTGAAAAAGAAAGAAAAAGGATAATAACAAATATATATATATATATATATATATATATTCCTCACCTCTTGTTCCTAACCCAAAAGAAATAAAACTTCTGATGGCTGCATGGTGATAAACAAAATGCCTGCAATTGATATTTCCACGTATGAAATGCCATTGAAAATCACACTGCCTACAACACATATAACTGTTTAATTACTTTAAACCATCTGAAATAATTACTATTATTATATTAAAATAAAACTTCATTCAACTGAACATCACAATTCACCACGTCACATTAACAGACAACCTTACTCTCAAAAACACTTTCACACTGCCACCTATAATTTGTCAATTCATCCATTGAACTGAAAGAGAGAGAGACTCTAATTCCTCTTATATCAATCTTATGATTAAGCCAAAGAAAAACTATGAAGGAAAATATTAGCAAACAAACAGCTGATAATAACATCTCCTCAAAATCATAGTATTGCCAATTATCCCACTAGCAAAATGAAATAAAAACCAAAGATCTTAAATTGTTGGAATAGGGCCTTAAACTTTTTTTATATTACATTTACTTTTTTTTTAAAATTTGAATTCGCACTAAAATATCCTTTACTTTTGCTATCTTAGCCATGGTTAGATTATCCCAACAATAAAAAAATAAAATGAGATAGTACAAGTTCAAAAGTAGGCAATCTCCAACCTTGAATTGTTATAATCCTTTGAAGGAAAATTATAATCCGTTTTTTGTAATAACATTGTAATACACCTTTTCATTAAAAACTGTAACTTGCTTTGTCTAAATAAAGATGAAATCTTAATATTTTCCTAGCAAGTTGATTGTAAAACATAAGACTGACATTTTAAACTCTGTCTGCATGAAAGACTCTGCTTTGTTGGCCAAATAAAATAAGGTAGCTTTGGTAGTGCCTTTGTATAAGGTCCAATGTGCTCATGATATTACTAATTTTATTGTCTCCATCATTTTAAAAATAGAAATATATTTTTATTATTAAAAAGATACTATGTAACATTTGATAAAAATTTTACAGTAATATATCCAAGAAGTTATTATTATTATTATTCTTATTATTTATCAATGAATGGAATTTTAGGCAACAAAAAATAAACAATAATCTTCCTAAATAAGAAATAAGTAATGTATTTTCATCTTGATAAAGAATTGTTTTGGTTTACCATTAGTATTCGAAGGATAAGCATTGGATGAAAAAACAAGGTCATGGGATTGTTATGGATGGAAAATGATAAATTGGTGAGACCATCATGTGAGGTCCATCATTGAATGAAGTAGTGTTGATACAAAGTCTACACTGTTTACAAAATCCTAAACTTATTCTAAAATAAGTTAGACAACCATGATAGAAAGTTAAAATCATTAGACCTTGAATGTAATATGTTACAAATAGAGTGTCACTTGTGTATGGACCTTGATTGTTAATGGCATATAGAGATTAGGTGATACATGACAATTGTCATGATTTAGGTATAATAATAGATAGTGTCATGACATCAATATTTTAGTACTAATAAGCTTAATAATACAAAAATATTACAAGTTTTTAAATTATAATTGAATAAAATGCATAGCTGAATGGTTACGTCACAGTACAAAAGAATTTACAAGCTACAAGTTAAATAATAATATTTTAGGAAAAAAAAGAAAAAAAGAAAAAAAGAAGTGAAGATTTAATATCTCTTTCTGTTAGTTGTGAATTTGGAACTTATTGTCCAATATTATTATGGAATTTTTATTCAAACTTTCAAAAGAAATATAGTACAAGGATTTTGTTAACAGCTGAAAGGGACTCTTATAAATGCTATATAAATGTTCTGAAAATTTTAAAAATGTTTTAGACAACTATAACATTTGACTTTGCTATCTTTAAAACTTATTTTAAACTTAATCGTATTTGCTATATATACATGCAATATACATTATAAAAATTCAAATGTAATATTTTTAATGATGTATTTTGTGTTGAAATTATTATAATTGCAAGACTTTATAATTTTCATTAAAGTTATAATGAGTATCTTCTTATATGTTTAAAAAAAATCAACAAGGAATTCAATTATTTTGCAAAAACTTTGTTGCTACAAATTAACAAATTATATTGATATTATGTCACTGTAATATCATAAGTTCAATATCAAATGAACAATATTCAAATTTCAATTTTCCACATAAAATATCAAAATTTGTTCAATAATACGAATAAATATCTAAAGTTTAATAAATATAAATATGCGAATAAAAAATATTTAGGACTCAATGATCATTTAGCTTGCTAGATGATTTCTTTTCTTTTATGAATATATATAATTATACATATACTATTTTAAAACATAGGTAACTTTTGAAAAATATTTAAAAAAGAAACAAAAAATTGTCTTTATTTTAATACTTTTATTACTTTTAAATATCTCAAAATTGTTTACATTAATTTCGTAAGCTATCACATTTATTCTTCTAACACAGCTTACAGGTACCATGACTGGAACGAGATTTAGATTAACATTTCTCAAGAAATTACGGCAAAAAAATCAAACTGTCAAATATCAACTTATTATTTTCAAAATTATATTGTAGAGAAGGTGTTCCCTTTGAAATTATCATTCAACAACCAAGTATGATTTTTAGGGATGATTCATTTTTATTTTTGATCCTTAATTATTTCTGATGACAATGATAGACTTGTATAATGCATTTTTTATTATCCCTTTCATTGAGTATGTGCATATATATGTATTAAAAATAAAAATAAAATAAAAAAACATAAATGTCTATATATGAGTATATATTCATTCAAAGGTCACATAAATATACATTTAATTTAATTTAATTTAAGTTCTCTGAATCATTTTAACTTATATTTTTTCCTAGATGGACAAAATAATCATTTTTATTTATATTTTAATTTATATTTAATTTATATTTTTTTGAGGATTTTATTTCCTAGATGGACAAAATAATCGAAAACACGAAATTCCAAAGGGTAAATGGGGGAGGAGAGTGGCCTTCAAATTCGGGCAGCGGGCTGGCCTTAGAAAAGGTATTATTCTCAAGTATCAAATACGAGATAGTTGAGATTGTAGAAAATAAGTTTATGAATGAAACTCTTGTATATGTTCCAGATGGTGACGTATTACGCGATGATGATGGCATTGTGTTGGTTGGACAACAAGTAAAAGATGGCGATACTATTGCTGCTAAGTTTGAAATGGCTGCCCTGCCCGAGCCAGCCCAGACTCGCGAAGCCAGAGGAAGAGTCTCGCCGTGGCGGCGACAACTGAAGCTGGAATCAAACGAAATCTGGTCGCGGAAGGGCGACATCAGCTGCAATTGCAGCTCTCGGAACACAAGTTTCCACCTGTTTTATCATGTTTTTGAGGGGCTTTGTGGGGCCATTGCTGGTCTTCGTCAAGGAGTCCACAAGCATTGTGAGTCTGAATGTTGTCCCCAACGCACGGGAGGTTCTCATCTCGCTTTATCAGGATACTCTTCACGCCGTGCAACCCATCCCTGAGACTGCTCAGTACCGGAAGTACGTGGAAGCGTTCACGCAACACAGGCTCAAGGTGAGCTTGAATTTTGGATTGATGCCGTTTTTGGTTCAGTTGACATTTCATGTTTTTGGAGATTTGCGGTTTCGAGTACTGTTGGATTGCTATGTCTCAGGTTACTGTTCTCGGTGTTATTCACAGACGTGTTTTACTTTTATTTCATGAATCCAAAACCAATTTAGACAGTCTTGCATGATCTGGGAGATGGGTCGAGTCAATTGGGTTCTTGTGGTTGATTTTTCATTTCTTTCGTCATTGTCTGTTTTTCTCGCCCTTTTCTTCTTAGGATTGTGAAGAAGAACAAGAGTGAGGAAACATTGAGAGGAGGATTCAGAGTGGGCAAGTTGAAGAGCTGGTTGTTCAAGCTAAAGACGAGTTGCAGCTTATCCCAAAAATGGCCGAGTGGAAACCCTGGGAAGTCCCGGAGGATTACAATGTAGAAGTCATCTAGGACGATGACTCGATACCATCGCATGTACCCATCCACAAGCACAGATAGAGCTTTCCAGCAGTGAAATCTTCCTGTTAACCTGAATCCCGAAACTCGTCACTTTATGAAACTGGTCTCAAATTCTCAATTGAGGTCATCTTCTTGCTGCCCGTTTTTTCAAGGTCTGCTCCAGTAGGAAAAGTTCTGTTTGAAGTGCGTTTTTGCAAACGTTGTTAAATAAGATTTTATTTTTTTGGAAGCTTGCCTCTTCTCCATTGTTTCATGCATCCGGTATGAAAATTCTGTTTGTGTTGAATGCATAGAACGTAGGGTTATAAATGTGAAGATGGTGGACTGTGGTTCCAACCTTACTTCGGTCTTTTAGCGCCTCAGAATTTTAGTAGGTGACTCTCTGAGAAACATACAGTGTCGAGCTGTGGTCAAGATGTTTTCGAACACAGATGCTTCCTCTCGTCTGCTCTTCCCTGCAATCGTGCGTTCTGTCACATAGGATGAATGGTAATGTTCTTGTGTATGTTAAGATGCATGGAGAGTAGCGGCTCAACATATTCCACAATTAGAAACTTTGAGGACTGTTAATCACCACGCCATTTCTTTGTACGTCTGCTGGCATACCGCTTGATAGTCGCTGTGACTGTGCGTTGGAAGATTACCCTAAAGTATTAAGATTCTGCTGCTGAATAGTCCAAGTGATGTGTAACGTACTGTCTTGGTTGTGCTAGATCGTCTATTATGAATAACTAAAGATATATAACAGGTGCATGTGTATGAACTAATTTTTACTTACTCTACGCACAATTCATTACTGATGCGTTTCAATATGTATGCAGGAGGATATTGTTATGCTGCAGGACGGACCATGTTTCGTTATGCAATCACAAGCTACTTTTACCAAGTGGCGTATTACTCTACATATGAAATTTTCTCCTTTCAAACGTAGAATTAACGACACAAGGTGCTTGAAAATTTGAAGAACTAGGAAATTCGAAGAGTTTTCCTTGCGTCAGTTAACCCAACTGCAAACGGGAGTACGTCAGTTAAGTTGCAAACTAAACTTTCCTTAAAGTTCTGCAAATGTCTTCACCGTGTTGAAGATCCAATACCCGTTTTTACAAGCTGAGAACAGAATACTCACACCAACTATACTACATGTTTAAAAATTACAACATGACCAATGAAAAGTCCTACGCAGAAACTCAAGAGATACACCAGTTCCTTCCCTAGCTAAGCAATGCCATGCAATTTCTCCAGTTAGCTTAGCCAAAATACCTACAGGACTATCCTGCTCTCAGAGAAGGAACTGACCAAAGCGACTACTGACCATCTAAAACCTCAATCAACGGTTCCACTCAACTTGCAAGCAGCCTCTGACTGAGGCGAGCTTGTGATTGCACAAGCATGCTCTGCGGCAGTGCGACCCTTCCCTTGTCTCCAGATGCCTACAATGCCAAGCCAGACAGAACCAGGTGACTAATTAGCAATACTGCGGCAATAACCTTATTTCAGCTTTAACAATGTTCAAGAAGTGCGCATTATGATAGAAAGAATAATGCTAGTTTTTAGACAAGCTTGTCGCACATTTGCATCAGGACAAACACTCAGGTTTTGGAACCACTGACCAAAACTGAAGAAAATGTGATCAAAGAGAACAGTGGGTCGGGCGAAAGGGAACACAGGTAAAAACAACCATACCCTTGCAAGAAGCTCTTGATAGACATTTTCTAAGCATCGCTTCAAGTCCGCATATGAAGCAATGAGCATTGATCGCTCATCACGACTCAATAAAATTAGCTTTTCGGGGACTCCAGCATCCAACTGCCCATGTCGAGAACAATAATATGGTCATAATCCCACAGAAATTGTGGACCAGGTTTAGGGTTTAGGAACACAGAGACGAGGCTGTGACTTTAAACAAAATATACTACAAAATATACACCCAAAGACGACCTAGTAAGACTTACAATTTGATGAAATGTCAGCGCCCAAATATAAATTAATTAGAATTCTTTGTATGAATACTGTTCACCTCTCAAGCGTCACTGATGTTGGAGGTTTGACAAAAGCATACAAGTATAAGCACAAAAACGAAAGACTAGCAGACAATACGATAGATTTTGCATGACAGATGACTCAATGATGTGATCGAAAGTGGTTGATGAAGAGAGTGTACCTTGTTAAGACATTCAATAACATGACCCCAGTCAATAACAGGAGTCCCTTCTTCTGATGTCTGCAACCAAAAGAAAGCGAATAATTGATTAGTATAGTCACCATGAATATCAAGGTAACCCGCCATAGTTTCATAGAGACAACTGATCGTTATTCTTTACCATACGTGTTAAAATAGTGGTATTTCGAAATAGATGTCCCCGAAAGTGAAGGACAAACCTTGACACGGGGTTTCTTTTTTTATTTTTTGTCTGAGCAATGATCATTTTCTACCATAAGAGACATACCTGGTGAAAGACGAAATCCCTGAACAACTTGAGCAAGTAGCGATCACCATTTTCTGACCACCCTGGATCCATGTCCGTCTCAGGCCTTTCATTCATCATTCCCAATTTCACGAGGATGCGTAAGAGACGTCCGTTCTCAGCCTCTTTGCTCAATTCGGTCATGATTTCGTCATTCTGCATATGAACATTCTCGATCTGCAGAGATTGAAAAATCGAGTGAACAGTCTAGTTTTGGCTTCCACCAATATTTCTGCATACAATGTCTTGTCTTTAACCTTCATGCTCGCTATGTACCACTTACCGGATTCATCAATAACTGGAATCCGAGTAATAACAAATTAATTGAAAACTGTTCCATACCTCCACAAATGAAGATTAACGTTGACCGCATCGTAATCATGAAGCATTATAGAAAACTCAATACAACTATACAGATTCACGCATTGAGAGGACATAACCAAAGTCCAGAGAAAACTGGACTGTAATCACAACAATAATCAGCTAAACAAACAAGCAGAAACGTATAAAGAATCTGATACCTCGCTGAACATGCGATCTGCTAAAAAAGAGTACAATTGTCGTATGCTGCTGAAACCCACTCCCTCAGACTTCTCAGGAGATGAGGCCAACAAATGCTGAGTAACTCGGACTATCTCGTTCGAATAATGAGATCCCATAAACTCCAGTGATGCATTTGCAGTAGACCCACATGCAAGTGCAAGTATCAGACGTCCACATCCTGCCAAGTCCTCTTTCTGCAACGTTCAAAAGCAGACAAGCTTAACGAACATGAAAGAAAGCGCAAATCTGCAACAGATTTTATGCAAACTCACAGTTGCAGTTTGTCTGTGCACAACCTCCCCGACAATAAATACATTTCCCGTACTGAAGCTCGTAGACCTACAGGTGCTTTCCTACATTTAGAAAGCATCCAAGTCCCATCATTATGAATTATACCTGGAACACCCGAACTTCATCTGCTGGGTCACCATGTAGGACGTCAAGGATGCCAACACTAGACACCCGTATCCGACCTTTGCTTGTCACAATAATTTTAGATGGATGCAGCCCGCCTGGACGGAAATACAGCCCACTACCATGCACAGCCCGAAGAACAGTAGCCAATTGCACCATATAACTCCAAAGTTGTTCCTCGCTCACCTGCAAGCACGTCCAGGACCAGTATTTAGATGAAGACCAGAATATATAAGTTAGAAGGACAAGGGAAACTAATAAAATATTCATCCAATTAACAAAGTGAAACAATCTCCTGATTCTGAAGTCGACTTCATTAGTTCATCTAATCGACATCAGCTCAAGCTAACTGCTGTTGAGTTATAATAGGAATTAAGGGTGTATGGTACAACAGTGACGAAGATACTTTATAAGTAGTCCTCCTACCGTTAAATGTACAACACCACCTGCTTGCTCTTGTTGCAGATGAATTGACTGAAGGGTGTAAGCAGCAGGATAATAATCATGCACAAAGAACAAAGCCGGAGTATCCTCCACGTCTCGACTAACGAAGGATTCCCTGATTGCAACAATATGAGGGTGCCGAGCAAAAGGTGCCCAACGCTCCACGGCTTCAATTGCTGTAGCTGCCAGCTCCACTGTAGGTATTACCTGCACAATGCGCGCAACTGATACTGTTTATGGCATAGAGGCAAGAACAAAACAGTAATACTGATTGAGAAAAGAAACGATTAAATACCCTTGGTAGTTCATAGAGTTAGAAAATGACGTGTTAAAAAGGCAAAACTACTTTGAAACTCGACATGAAAAATGCAATACATTGCTGTAAGAACACAAATTGCGTGTCATCTATTCTCGCATACTGAGCTACAAAACCATTTAGACTATCTGAGCATGATAGTTTTTAGGACGCCATTTCTAGTCAGCAATACGCTACACAAGCACAACAGTGGACATCAACATGTCACATAAGCAAGGTAAGTATGCAGGATTGAACCACAGTAATTTGCAGCGGTTACGAGGACATCAATGCGACCCACAGGCCTTTGCACGGAATAAATTTTACCTGAATTAAAGTGCATACTTCCATAGTGTGATGTGATTACCTGGCGGCTGTCGATTCGCCGAATGGCATAGGCTTGACCGTCCAACGAAGAGATTCCTTTAAAGATCATCGTCCTCACACCAAATGAGGTACTTGGAATGTCATCATCACGATTTACATCCTCCAAGGGATACAGAGAATGAAATCGTTGTACCATCTCCGGTAAGTCAACAAGATCTTGCTCAGGGTCCAGCTGTCACCCCAATAATGCGTAAGTAGTAGACTCCATCTCTACAATCAAGTGTAGTACAATTTCGCCCTCAGAGAAACATCATCTACGGCTAAATATCCTATGCTAGAGGCATCTAAATGACTGAGGAGCTTTATTCAACAAGTGTATATCCATTCTCCTCACATTACAGATACATGAAACTTAACAATCATGAAGATAATGTTGACCGTCTAGTTACCATTACAATACTTGATGAGCATGTACAAATAAAGACCACATCAGAGAAGGGTGCTCAGGGTGTTTTCTATCCTCTAGTGCACAAAATTCGAACAGAATTCTAGGATTACTGATGATTACTTAAAAAGTCTGAATATTATATCAGATAACACAAGCGCTCTAATCAATGCTGAGTAAGCATCTTCAAGTCTACGTTTAGGTGTATACCTGGGCATGAATCAAAGTGTGGCGCCGTCGGAGCTCCTCACGTAATTGATCTGAAATGAACCTTGACCCCAAGGGTGCAGTACCAGCAGAAAACTGGCTCCTCGCAGAACGTGATTCATTGCGCGAATTAGGTGAGCTAAATGCATGTGACAGACTGCTGATACCTTGGCCAGGACCTAAGAAATAAGTGGCTCCACCATGTGTTGCAGCTGCGACCGCAGACATTCCAGAAACTGGAGAAGCTGATCTCATAGATGGCAACATTTGCTGGCTGTAGCCAGCACCAGAAAGAGTCCGTTGACCCTATAAACAAGACAACGTGGTCAAAATAAGCAACTAACGAATTTCCCTCGAATTCTACATTTGAATTAGACTTGACAATACAGGCGAGGTTTAGGTTGATTGTCAACTCCAGACCAAATTCAACTCCTTCGAAACTTCAACCAAGGTACAAAATGGTGAAGAGTTAGCGTAACCTCCACTCGTGACTCGTAAGTCAAAAGAACATCCCTCACAAGGTAACTCCTACAGCCAATGTGTGAAATGAAGTTATTATTCTTATAATGTGAAGCCCAGGCATAGAACCTGAGCTTGTTGCTGAAAGTGTTGCGGCTGTTGCGATTGTTGCGATTGTTGCGATTGTTGCTGCATTCTATGACGCATTTGCTGTTGTTGCAGTGCCTGTAGCTGTAGATGTTGCTGCATTTGTACCTAATCACACAGCTCCGACCCAGAGGTATTTAGAATACCATAACCACGACTTGCAAATGAAAAATACAGTGCTAATCAAGTGTAGATCTATAAACAAAAGAAGCTCCTCATTTGTGCACAAACAACACGTCCACTAAGGCAGTCAAGGTGAGCTGCCTACGCTATGATAAGAAAATACAGTTGAGTTTTTCAGAGAACCTGCTGTTGATGATGGTGTTGTTTTAATGATGATTTCTGCTGCGAACTTTGAATCTGCCCTGATTGCTGAGGTGACTGCTGAGGACCGTTGGATTCTGAGGATTGCATAGAGAGCTGATCAGACTCTTGTCTTTCAGGAGAAGGACTCATGTGTTCTTGCACTTGTTTTTCACTAAGGAGTGCTAATGGAGATGGCACAAAGCCACCCCCCTCCGCTTGTGAACCAAGGAATAGAGACTTCTCAGGGGTTTGGGCGCCTAAACTTTGTGAAAGCCGTAAGGAGTATGGTGGTGATTGAGATTGTTGCTGCAGTCAGTAAAATTTCTTATGAGACGAGGCGGTTCAACATACCTTCCAGTCACATTTCTAAAAGATTGAGATTACCATTCTCCCAGAAATACCAATAAAATTCCACTGAAGATACAGGTAACAATTAATGCGCTACCTCCGACTGTGTGCTCAACATTTGCTGCTGCTGCTTCTCAGGAGTTTGAGCCCCAGTTCTCTGTGGTGGACGTAAAGAGTAAAGCGATGACTGGCCAGAGAAAACCTGATGCTGAAACCAACAAAAATTCTAATTACACAAATGATTATACTACAAAATGGTCAGCTACTAGTTAAAGAACTACACGAATCCGAAATTGGAGTGAAAAACATGGAATATATTACTCAAATCAGAAATGATAGGATGCTTATACACGTTTGTGATAAGGTAGCCACAATCACCGAGCAGCTGCAAACACCTAACAGCACACCTAACCAGAGGATATACCTGCTGCTGCAACTGCAAATTTTGCATATGCTGATGTAGTTGTGCCCTGACAGAGGATGGAGACGGCAGGCCCCCACCGTAATTGTGAGAAAAAGGAGAACTGCTATCCACTTGTAAGACTCCACTTTCATCCCCAACAATTCCCATTCTAGTCATAGCATCTGAAGGCGGGAGCACAGAGAGATCCCCACTACCCCCAACCCTGGCCAACAAGATCAAGTTTCGTAACCATTGCTATGAGAAGAAAGATATGATTAGACTACAAAGTCAAGATGTACCAATCATATATTCTTGATCATATTTTGATTAAGCAATGAGGCGCGGGGAGACTTGTTTGTGAGGGGACTAATTTCAGAAATCAAAAAGTATGGAGTGAAGAAACTGAAGGAAAAATTCCTCAAAGAACTCTAGTACCGCTAAGGATCATATTCTTGTTCTGGCAATGCAAAAGGAACCTATGAAAAATAATAATAAATAATAAAGCTTGCCCATACATCTCACAGACAATGCTAACGTGATTGCAGCAGGTAATGCCAAGCTACCAAGACCTTGACTCCGTATTGCCATCAACATCAAAAAGTGTCAGCATCCTACGGCGGAATGTCTACAGTTATTACAACAAACTAAAAACTGCCAAACAGCCAGATGTTGATCTGTGCACTAAAGTAGACCACGCACCAAGCACAAACACTCCAAACAAAAATACCCAAAAGATAATAAGAATTATGTTTTCTTTCGAGCTAACAGCTCGTCTTAATTTGATGAGGTTATCTCAATGCCAAAAACACGAGAACTTGTAATGAAGTCGTATTCGTCAAGGTTAACTCAATTACTGATTGCTTACAGATTACTTGTCAACAAAACTTATCAGAATAAACGGGTGTCAGAAAACAAAAGCAAGTCACAGCAATTCCCATTATTGACATCATAGACACACCTGGCCAAGAACGCTGGATTAGGGGGAGACATAGCTGTCATGCCAAGAGCAGGATCATCCCCATCAGGCAAGCGAAAGGAAGGTATGACCATAGGCACCTCCGTCCCCACGTACTGATTGTTGTTAAGCACGTTTCCACCCATGCTGCGAGCTGCAGCGGCAAGCATTTGAGCTTGTGCTTGTGCCTGGGCCTGAGCTTGCACTTGGGCTTGAGCAGCAGCTTGATGTTGTATTTGCTGTTGCATTTGTGGCGACAGCTGTTGCCTCATTTGAAGTTGCTGTTGGGGTACAGACCCGTCTAATGCCATCAGAGACTGATTAGCCGGTTGTAAGGCCCTATCAATGCTGGCCGGTACCCCTACCGTTGTTGCCCCAGTAACGAGGTGCTGCCTTGATCTTGGTATAAAAGGAGCAGCACTAATTGCTGAGGCAACTGATCCCCCTGATGGTACAAACGGTGTTGCATTTGCACTACCAACACTTGCTCCTTGAGTAGGCCCATTTGAGCTTCCACTGTTTGCAGAAGAAAGGCTAGGAATGAAGGGTTGTGCGTTCAGCAAAGAATTGCTAAATGTGGAGGAGAGCGGGGTGCTAACAGACACACCACTGGAAACGGTAACTGGAGTAATCCTGACTTCAGCTTTTTGAACCAGAGCTGCTAAATCTGAGGTTGTTTGAGCATCAACAGATGTCTGACCTGATGATACACTAATGATGTCATTCTGTGTTGGAGAAGTAGATGTAAAGGTGGTTTGTGAAGTCACCGCGGTACGTTTCCCACTACCAGGGGTCACACCACCCCAAGCACTCAAAGAGGCTCTCTGGGCTGCTGCCACTGCTGCAGGAACAAATGCTGGGGCAGACACCGGTAGCCTGTTATTCCTGATTGCAGCTGCGTACAGACAAATAATCACGGTATTGTGAAATTAGAAGCGAGTGCGAGTAGCAATGTTCAATACTCTAAGTTGGAGTCAAATTTAGATATGTAATAAACCTGCCCATTCATCAAAATTGTATATGGATACGTTGTATGTGAAACGATGCTGACTAACGGGTGATGCGTTGGGGAAAGATATAGATATGAGACGGACTGTTAGTATACATCTAAGAGCAGTATTAATTAATTCGTCACGAGAGTTTTACCAGCTGTCCTCTCCGGGCTAAGGGAAGTTGATGTCGTCGAAGGCCAGGACGAAAACACTGGTGAGGCTGCCACGCTGGTAGTGGTTGAGGAGGATGCAGAAGGAGGTCTGCAGCAATCCAGAAAACCAGAAGTTGGTCTAAGTTTTAGTTCATACATCTCCAATCAAATATTTTTACTATTTTTGGGTTTGTCTGTTAGAGATCCCTGTGAGAACTAAACTTTGAGAGAGTAAGGACTAAATTACCACTTTGAGCCAAGTGTAATTGAGCCAGACTAGTACATATAGCATAGCCTCCAAAAAACTCAAATATAGGTTAAACCGAGGCGGGTGCTTCAGTAACATGTCAACAATGGGGCCTAGCTTGTAAGTTCGGACATCATTTAAGTTTTCAAAAAAGGTTTATAATTGGAGTTTGGACGGAACAAGGTCTGAAAGTATGTCAATCGAAGAGTGTAGAGGGTCATTTCCGGATTCAAAAATATATCAATAAAAGCTATAATACAAAATCTTACCCTGCACGAATTACGCCTGGAATCTCATGATTGTACTCGCATCCGTTTTTCTCATTCTGGAACACCAGCTTAAAAGGTAATCACCCCAATAATGTCATCATAACAAACATTATCAAGAGACAAGCATCACCACATAAAAGCAAGTTATACGGCTAAAAATGGTTTGACCATATCGGCTAATTCACTTCAATCATTAGTACATCCCAGAAACGGTGGTCACTTCGGAGTAAACGAACCTTGCAGTAACCAGTGAGAAGAAGTTCCTTGCAGGCCTTCTCATGCTTAGGTACTGAGGCACACGGGGAACAACAAAAGTTAGAGACAAGCAATGCCTAAAGTTAAAGCATTCCAGCTGCTGCCACCAATTGCAGCTACGAGTTAGTTACTCAGTTGAGATGATAATCTTGTAAAATATACAATTATATTAACATACATACGGCATCCTCAATGCAAAAAACGGGGAGAAACTTAAAACCTGTTACATGCTGCAAACAGCCAAGCAAGGTTCTAAAGTGATCAGGCTTCTTCAAAAGAAACCTTTTTGTAACAAAACCTGGAGGAATCCCAGCCACTACATGGAATACAGATGACCAACCTGATAAGACGAATGAAAAATACATGTGCCTAGTTCGGCGAAGTCTAGTTATGAATTATGACTCTGCAAACATTCTTAAACCTGTATTACCGATGATTATATATCGAGGAAATTGTACCACTGCAATCATGCTTTTACCAAGAGGTGGACGTGCAACTCACCAGACCTTCCTGACGGAGGTCTATCAGCAGGATTATGAGCGAAGTTGCACTGATCACCAAAAAAGCAAGTCCCTGATGTTGCCCAGTAGCGACAAGTGACATTGCTGCACCACAAATAAACACAAAAAGAATTTCATAATCGCAAATCAAGTGTACTTATCATCGAATTTGCAAATTAAACCGTTGTAAATGACGTATTCTAGAACCATGGAAAACCGTCACCATGACACCAAGAGTAGAGAAACCCAGCATGAATAGATTCTACAGGACAGAATTCACACCGACATACTGCTGCTCTCACATGCGATAAGAGATTTGCTCCAGTTTCCTGATTGCCAGCTTCCAGCTTATACCATCATAAATCAGGCAATGGCGAGGATATTCAAGCCAAAACTATCAATTTAGCAATATACCATGACAGTCTGCCAGTCACTGATAGAGATGCAATTGGTCTCGTTGTCTCTCGAATGTGAATGCAAGTCAAGATAGGCAATAATAGTAAGAAGAGCATCAAGAATAGCATAAGTCAAAACCACAGAACTTGAGAGAGTGCTTCTCGAATATGATTATCCACTAGAATCTCCACGCATAAATGGTTGCATAGCCAAGACACGAGTTTGTTGTCGAGTACTGACGCTTAAACCACAATACAGGAACACACTGCCTGCATCATTGTCTAGAATTCAAGAACAGACGCAAGCCCAAGCTACAATAGGCAGACCTGATCCGACAGTTCTTAGGTATGAATTTCAACTATGTTATTAACTATGCATTTAACTCACTAGCTTGCCTTGAGTGTGCACAGAAATCCACCCCTTACAGATTTAGGTTTAAGGTTGATTAAGTGAGCCTCAAAAGAAGCTCTACAAAAACTATCAACGCGGTGGGGACAATTGTATTCAAAACCTTCCTCAGGTTGAGAACAAGCTCAACATAGTGCATTCCAAAATTGGTCCCTTTAGAAAGCTACTTATACGAATGATGCCTAGACATGCCCCTGGAAAGAGGGTCTCAACGAAACCGTTCCACATGCCATATGTGTTAATAAATCACTTAGTATTTTGGTAGAATAGGAAAGTATGTAAGATTCGGAGAACAAGAGTTGTGACGATACCTGGCAGGAGACTTATGTGGTGACGCACTCATTGCAGCGGAGGGGGTTTACGTCCATGACACTCTCAATCCCTGGCCGAAACCATCTTCTTTCTCCTATTACAAAGCTGCCGCAACTCTAAAACCTGTCTCAGACTGACCGTAGACAAAAAATCGCTCCCTTTGCCTCCAATCACTACAACATCCCACACACAATTTAGACGATCACAATGCCGCCCTTCAAGTCAGGCAACGAGGTACTGAGCACATAACCACAGCTTCGTTCAACTAAACTAGGGTTACCCAAAATCCTTGCCCTGTTGTAAGAAACGTCCGTAGCGACACGGAGCAACAAAAAGAGTAACACAGGTCTCGAGAATCCTGCGCGCAATACCTCCTCCAAAGCTCTCCCACACAGGACACTATCAAATTTTCTGCAAGCATGGCAATGCGTGCACTCACACAATGAGGATTTGATGGCATCCCAGTGCGAAATGCCCACATCCAAACTCGAGAACATACCATTAACCACACCAATAATGAAGCAAACCAAATCATAACAACAGAACCCCATCATTACGTCGCCGCTAAGCTCCCCACTCAGTACTCAAGCCGAACCCATCTCTCAATTCCGCAAACTACCCAAACTGCAATGCAACACGGAATCATCCAGAAGGGTTCCAACCGGAGTCCGAATCGGGGCACAATCCCCCACGAGTCCCCTGCCACAATTCTAGTCCCACAGGAACCAATTCTCATACCAAACTGAACCGCCTCAGAGAGCTTTACAACCTGACGATGGTGAAGCAAAACAAGCACTCCCACATTTAGCTCCCAGGCAGAAATAGGACGTGAGTGACTCCCCAACTGACAACGAAGAGAGAAAGAGCGAAGGGCAGACAGAAGGCAGACGGACAACAAAATAAAAATTGAGAAGTACCCACGCCCTGCGACTCACGGCGACGACAGTAGAAGACGACCTCCACTCCGAACGACACCATTCAATCACCCTCGCCCATACATCAAGCCTCCAAACCCGCACAGTAAGCAGGAATGGGTACGCAAATTCCATCCTTTACTAGCGCATTGCAGTTGAATAATTCTCGCTCTGAAAATAAAAACTAAAAAAGCCTTTGAAGTCGTCGAGTGACGAAGCTAAGCAACGTGTAGGGGAAGCAGGAGGGAGGTGGTGGCGTTGGGATGGAATCTACACCTACGACTACAACTGATGGTGGATTACAGAATAGGGGTAGAAGACTGTAGCCGGTGATGACTCAGTCGGATTTGAGCTCCGCCTGCCCCCCGCCCATTCTCGGATTCTAAAGATTTGAGGGAAACGTAGATGCGACGCCAGTCATGGAAATCCAAGGCGTGCGATTGCAGACATGGCGTTGTCGTTCTCACCAGATTCCTGGATTGCACGGCGCTGAATCTATCTCCTGGCCTCCGCCTCGTCTCCCCCTCCCTCGCCTCCCTCGCCTCCCTCCCTTTCCTTTTTGCTCTCCCACTCGCCAAACGGGCAGCGTGGAAAGTTTCTTCCGGGTTAGGGCAATGTTGGAAGTTTTCTCCGGGCACTGGAAGCTGCCCCTGACCGCTTTTATTCGATTTGTGCTCTGTCCTGATCTTGGGGTGCGTCGTCTCCCCTTGTGCCCCTATACCCGCGGTGGTTTCACCCAACTCATCCTTTATATATGTGTGTGTGTGGAAATTGATCACACCTACGCATTTGTTTGTGGTGGTGTGAACAAGGTTCTTTTTTTAAACAAAGTTTTGGTTGCACGTTGTATATTTTTTTTTTTTATTAAAAATTTACAGATTACAAAGTAGCACATTATATTTAAAATGTCATCTTAGTTTTAAAATATGGAATAGTAAATTTTAGATATATTTGATTTCGAAATAAATATTTGAATTATCATGAGTATGGTTAAGTGAAAAATGAGTGGCTAAATGTGAAGAATGAAGGGTTTTATTAAGCATGCATGCATTATAAAATATGTGATCATCATGTTACTTATCACAGACGTTCTGCTCAGAAAAACTGTGACAGCTATATATAAAGTTTAAAAATAAATGAATAAAAGAGACGGCAAGAAAGAAAGAAAACCTCAAAACTACACTAAGAGATATTTAAAATTTATACAGCCTAAAAAAGCTAGTATACAAGAATTAATTGTTTCTTTACTTTTATTTCTAAAATTCAAAAACAATATCCCATTTAGAAGTGAGAGCATTAAACTACAAATCATCCAATAAGATAGTACCTAAAAGCAATGATATTTTTATTAATTCAAAATTTATTTAAAAACACCAATCTTGTACATATAATTCAAATGACTTAAAATATATATATATATATATATATATATATATATATATTATCAATATCCAATCATTGCATATATGTGTATTTGTTTTAATCATACATACTTTTAAAAAATGTATAGATCAAAAAACAAATAGAAAGACCTTTTAAAGCAAAAATACTAATAAAATAAGAAAATAAAATTGCTTATAAAGAAAATCTTACTATATATGTATAAGTACAATAAAAAAAATCTACTAAAGTTAAATAATATAATAATATATTTATAATATTATAATAGATTTTTTTAAAATTTTATTTACAAAAATATTCTTATCCAAGTTATAAGATGGATATTCAAATGAAACAATCAAGGTTTTTGACAATTTAGATTGTAATTATTGAAAGAATATGTTGTTTAAACATATTTTATTCTAAAATCCTATACATCACCAAATATAGAGGGGTGAGCAAAATATTACAAGTTTATAAATGAATTAGAGACAAAATCAAAATAAAAGATAAAGTATCTTTAATATATATATATATATATATATATATATATATTACTATATTACTATATTACTATATTTTATAATAAATCACTAAAAAATATAATATATAATTTACTAAAAATGATAAGAATAATTATATTTTTATCTAATTTAAAGTTATATTTTAAAAAAACTATTTCTATAAAAGAATTTTGAAGATTATCCAAAATAATAGCAGGTAATCTTTAACATAAAAATTGGACTTTAGTTTTATAAAATATTGTGGATAGAAATAAACCAACATATATCTAAATAAAACATTAAAACAGCTAATATATCACAAATTGATAATATCTATTTTTTATAATATTTCTATAAATATATCAACTTCCAAAGAATATTTTAATTGATTTGAGAGGATTTTAGAAAATATTATGAAGTTGTGGATTGTTTATTAATAAAAAGTTTTCAATCCACATTAGACACCTTGTTTTTTGATTTAAAAACTATTTTAGAACAATCTAAAAAACTTTGTAGTAATTTTCTCAATATTATTTTTAGATATTATTAAAATTTTGTTGAACTGCAAAAGAATTTCAAAATTAATATTGAAAATATAATATAAGCATTAAATACATAATTTAAAAATAAAAATAATAAGACTAATCTATATTGATAAAAAGACTAATCTATTATTTCAAGAATTATGATATAATAATAAATTAAATAAATAAGTTAAAAATTCTTTAACAATTTTTGACAAGATGTTTTTTTAATAAACATCCTACTAATTTCTTAGACTTAGAAATTTCTTTATAAGTCATATTTAAAGATATTTTTTAAAACTAATAATATAAACTTATTATATTTAGTATTTAATATTTTAAGATTTTAAATAAAATCTATATTTGTTTGTGATACTTACAATAAATAGATAATGATAATTTTTATAAAATTTTAAAAACCACTTGTTCATATGAGAGTGTGTATATATATATATATATATATATATATATATTAGATTAATATAATTACAATATTTTTAAAAATTATAACAATGAGATTAGTCTATATTATAATAATAGATATGATTATTTTATTTTATTATAGTTTTAATTGGCTTAGGAAAGTCTAATCAACTTCATATGATAAAATAAATTAGATATAAAAAGTTTAATATCAATTGTAATTAATTAATTAATTAATTTTTTTAAAACTATAAAATTCAAATTTTCTTATAAATAATTTTTTTAAAAATATTATTATCTATTAATTAATAATAAAAGTATTTAAATTTTCATTCAGCATTATGTTACTTATTAGTAGTATAATTGATATATTACTATACAAGTATACAAAGATGTTGCAAACAAAATACCATACAATAATATAAATAACCAAAACGTGGTAATTAGTGGCAAGTAAGTCCTCAAGATGTAATCTAACAATATATTCCAAAAATAATATCTTAGAGATATATCATGTCTTTTTAATGGATGTAATACCATTACTTGATCTTAGACCTCATATTGCTTCATTTATTCATTTTATTTAATATTTAATTTAATGTAATTTAAAATTTTAACTGTAGACATAGACACCAAAGTAGGTACACATTACATTCCATTAGAGTTGTATATTCAATTCCAACCAACTAGTATTAATGTCTATTTAATAGGATAAATAGGTTTGTGGCGTAACATGAAATACCATTGTTTGGTAAGTTAAATCAATATTTTAATAAAATATCTAAAATCATCGAGTTTTATCTTTGTGGACTTTCAAAATTTTTGCATGCAAATTCAATGAAGAGAATATTCAGGTGGGATTGGTTAGGTAATATAGTAGTTCCATTCTAATTTAAAAATAGAGAATATAAAACTATGATTAATCTTGACTATTGGTAGTTACATTGGTTAGGAATAGGAAAATCGACATCAAATAAGACACTTCAAGTAAGTCTTTGGAAAAACCATTAAATAAAAATCAAATGGATATAATTGCATTTATGGAGGAACACCACTCATATTGATTGGGGATTATTATGCAATTATTTATAACAGCTCCATATATTTTGGGAACTTTTTTTCTGAAATTTTAGTAAGTATTGACTAACACTATGATTGAAAATAAATAAATCCAGGATATTTTCCAGATAATTCGAATATAAACATGATTTGAAGTACAATATATTCTTTCTGTTTAAATTAATTTATGAAAAATATCACACTAAAGGCGTTTACAAGGAAGAATGATTTTTAAATAGGTGACTTCATCATACTTTTCTCTACAAATTAATAGTTGCATTTCATTTAGAATTTGTGATTATAATTATTCAATTATTTTTTTAAAAAAATTATAATTATTATTACTGTTATTATAATTTCTGTTGTGTAACAAATAAAACTCAAATTCAACATAAATTGATCCTCTTGATTGTTACCCTAATGAAGTTAATACAAATGAAGTTAGCAAATGATACAGTTTTATATTATGTTTAGAAATGGTTCAATTAAATAATTACGAGTAAAATCATTTTGAGATATTTCCAAGTTAAGAAATAATAATTTACCATGCTGATTTGAATGTTATATTGTATTGCATTAAAGCCCTGCAAAACAAAATAGATTTTTTAAATATACATATATACAATGTTAATATGCTGGGAGTTGTAATTATATTTTAAAACTGTATATAATGTTGGATTAACCTTAAACATGAAAAGTTGGAGTAATTTTTCAATAACAAGGATTGTGATCTCGGTTAGAAAAATAAATTGAAATTCTTTTCATCAAACTTTACTGCTACTTGTATAGAAAGATTTTGAGCTATACTATAAAATGAAAATATTAAAAAATAAAAGCATTATGGTTTTAAAATGAGGAATGAGTAAATAGATTGTTATTGTATAGTACAATTCCATGTAATCCTTTGAACATCATGACAAAATCATGATATTTTAAAGTATCGTGATATTTATTAAAGTTGATATTATGATTCATGGTTATATGAAGACTATACTTGAAACACGTTTGAAGACTTAAATTACAGACAAATTGCAAAGTAATTGTCATCAAGATTAAAGTTATGAATGGCTTAATTATAATCTGACTATTGTTATATTAATGAGTTATATAAGTTGAAATAAAAATCTTAAATATGTAATGTTTTCTTTTAAGGATTTAAAGAATATATATATATATATATTAAATTATCATAACATCAATTATTTCAAGCCTAAAATTGAAAATAGAATTAGAATTGTCAAACACCTCCATAGAAGAATGTTGTATGTGTACAAATATTAATACTATTATTGTGATTGTTATTTTTTTGCAAAATAATTTTGAATTCAATAAGTAAGAAATACATAAGTATGTTGATTATACATACTACATAAATGTATAACTATGTAAGTGGATAATCTACATGCATGTAAGTTAATCACATGTTAATTTGGCATATGGCATAGTGATGTATATCTAATTATACTTAACTGTGACACTGTAAAAATTCAATTTATATTATACTAATAATTTTGAAGTATGTTTTTTTAAGCTGTGATGTAATTTTTAAAGAAATAATGAATAACATATTTTATGTCAATCCATTCTTATAAACAAGTTTCAATATATATATATATATATATATATCTCAAAAGGTTAATTTTTAGCATAAAAATTATATTATGAAACTTAATCTAGGTATATACATATATATAATAAACATTTTTAATGAAGTTAATACTAAAATCACAAGTTTATTCATTGTGAATTCATTGGATTTCAATTTTTGAGAAGAAGAATATGTTGGATTTGTTGCAACTATAGTTACACAAATCAGACTAGAACTTTTGATTATGTGATCCACTTAATAATAATGAAAAATTACCATTTCAGTTTTAATGTCTTCTATCAATGTTTTAAAAAATGAATGCATCAATAAAGTATTGATAGTAACTGAATGTCCTGTAATATTAGTAAAGGTGGAGTAGTGTTTACAAAAAGGAATCTTAAAATACCTTAGAGTTATAATAATTAAAATTCGAAAAGAAATAACATGAAAATTGATGGTCTGATATTTTCCAACATATATATATATATATATATATATATATATATTTTTTTCATAATTTCTGTCATTGCAGTGTTATTGATTAACATGTTAAATTTCATCAGATTTTTATGTACAACATTTTTATTCCACTCCTATTTACGGATTCACATTTTATGCAAACAAATGCTACAATGATGTTGGTTGTGAGTAAATTTGAATTAGTTTTTTTCCTCTAATTTTCCATCCATGATGTGAATTTAATATGTATATATATATATTCCAAACTATTCTTTTGTATCTTACATATATAAACTCAAACAAATAAATGGATTCAAAAAATAATTTTTTCATAAATTAATTTTGAAACACTTAACTAAATGCAAGACTTCAATCTCAAACATTGTGTATCATTTAACGTTAGAACTTGGGTTTAGTTATTCATGTTGATAAATATTTGGAATGGTATTGTGTGTGTTGTTATGTTTGTATATATATACATATATATAATATTTGATTTTATGTTTTTTTCCTTTTTTATTTCTTCTTCTTCTTCAAATTAGAATTTAACAAGTTGAACAATCTTTATCAGTATTAAACCATTTTAAGGTATAAAGTTTGACTCAATCATAGATATTGGCCAAAAGTTACAGGGGAATATTAAATTGACCCACCTGAATTTTAAATCGACCGACTGTCAGTAAAGTACAAACAATAAAATACCCACTGGGATTGCAATTCTGATTCCCGTGCTGCTGCTAGGTGGCGCTGCATGGTGCTGCCACGGCACGTCGCCTGCTTGTTATGTGCTGCGCTGCCCGGCCCGGCCCGGCCCTGCCTCTCACCTCTGGCTGCCTTGCTTTTCTGTGCGGTTGCGCTCTCCGCCTCGTTTGCGTCACTGCGCCTCCCCCCCTGTTATTGGTGCTTGGGGCTGCTCCATGTGAATTTGCAGCTCTGGCTCGTTCGTCCCCTTTGCTCCTGCCTAGACTGACCCCTTCCTTCGCTGCCCCACCCGCACCGCTTGCTCCCTCTCTCGCTCTCTCTCTCTCTCTCTCTCTCTCGTTCCAGAGACGCCGCGCGGAGGGTTCCACTGCGTTGGGCTGGGCTGGGGTGCTGCGGTGACGATGGAGGTACGCTTGTGGGAAGCATGCCCCCGTTGTGATCTGGCACCACCCTCCCACCCTACTGCTTTTGGAAGATGTGTTGCTGCGCTGCATTTATTGCCGAGTTGCCTGGCGCCGAGTAGTGAGTTTCGTGTGCATTGTGTTGTATGTGCCCTGCCGCGCCCAGTCTGTCCTTCCGTCTCCCCCATCCTCATTGCGTGGCCATATCCTGTCCTCCTTCCCGGACTTGCTTTATTTGCGTGTTTTCGCATCTGCAGTGGTCTCCGATCAAGGCAATTATGCATGTATGTTTCGCGTTCGGCTAGGACACTAAAAAAAAGACTGAGTGAGAACATCGAAGCATGCGGAATTCGCCTTCGCGTCCACGCTGAAGCTAACTGCACAATTTGCTGAAAGGAGCATTGATCTTTGTGAGAAGGATTCCAAAGTGACACCATATTTTGTTTGTATTTTACTGACAGTGGGTCGATTTACGATATAAGTGGGTCTATTTAATATTCCCCAAGTTATATGGCTGCTGATTTTTGTTTTTATAACACATCACTATTTAAATAAAAACATGTGTGTGTGTGAATATATATATATATATATATATATATATATATTTTTTTTTTGCAAGACATGTTGCAAAAAGGATTTAAGATTGATATATATGTATATATAGACATTACTTCTTCAAAATAAAATTAAGAGGAAACTTGATGTGTATTATTCATTCTTTTAATTTCATTTTAAAACGTTATAAAATCACAATTTTAATAGCTTGACTAAGTAAATTAAAAAAGTGGAGTGATATAAAAGGACTTGTTATTGTATTGGTTAAATTGCGCTGGATCCAACACAAAATGACTGTTTAACACACACTGCTTTGAATAAGGGATAGACAAATGGATGTACAGACAGATGAATGCAGGCAGGGATGGATGTACCGACGGATGGATGCACCAATGGATGGATGGAGGGAGGAGTAAGGACTAGAACTAGGGTGGAACTTATTGGAAGCAGAGGCACCACCACTAAAGCCAGAAGCCCAAGGAATGAACGGAGAGAATGTCAACTGTAGAGAAGAATAAGAGGGGGAGTTTGACAAATCCATCTAGTAAGTTTGTATCATGTGTTATGTAGAATGAACATCACCTTGTGGATCATTCACAAGGTGACATATGGACAGCAGGTGGAAGTATAACTCTTTTTACGTATTTATTTAAATAAATTAAAAACTTATACTTTAAATTGTTCTAATAAAATATAAAGAGCAGGTTGTGGTGCTCGTGGTAGGTGAGTGTGAGGTTGCAGTTGAGCCCTCGAGTTTGATTCCTAGAGTTGACAATGATTCATAAAATCCTTTTTTCTATTATGCACCAATTGTTCTCTTTCTTTTAGGTTCAAAGTATCCTCATCCAAGCTCATCGTCCATGCATGCATGCAAGCAAGCAAGCAAACCAAAGGGTTTTAGGTCCACCAAAACCCTCAAAGTAGATGAAAGTCAAGTAGAGACGTTCATCCACAAAACCTCATCCAAGAGAGTGAGGGGATCAGTTTGGTTTTCCCCCCACGAAGAAAGCGTTGAGCGGGGCATAACCAACGACCAAGCGTGGATGGGTAAGTGGGACGAAACTTACCGTCTCCATCCGCATGAGTGCAGTTCTAATGATTACGCGCCTACAACGGAGCCCCGCCATCGGACAAAAGCTTCCACAGGTTTTCGTCCGGGGCGGGGTTGTCTCCGTCCACTCTTCCTCGCCCAGCCCTCCACAGCCCAGCCATTCTCGGCAACGCTGGAAGAGCGTTGGAAGCGTGTCTCCGTCGGCTGGGGCCATCTTTCCGTCCCCCTGTTCGCAACCAGGCCGCCTCACAGCAACGCGTTTGAAGCTGTCAACAATCCGATCACTCGGGATCCTCTTCCTCGCTCGTTCGTTCGCTCGCTGAAACCCAGAGAAGTGGTTAGTCAGACCGACAGACTGATACTCGGGACAAGAAAAGAGAGCGAGAGAGAGAGAGAGAGCGCGACGTAGAAGTGAGAGAGAGCTTTGGGGGAAGTGAGTGTGAGTGATCGTGGAGGGCGAGGTTGATGTATGCAGTACTGATGAGGTGAGGAATCTGAAGAGAGTGGGCGAGTGTGAAGATTGGGAAGCCCTGGAGGAACTCTCAGAAACTTCTTTAGTCCATGGAGAGCTCTGCCACACGAGCGCCACTTCTGCGTTTGGGGATCCACAGGAACAATAGCCATGGCAATTTGGTCGTTAACCAGCACCACAGCGCGCTTGCAGATGTCATTGACAAGGCCGTGGTGGTCGGGGAGCGCGCTGCGTTCCAGCGCGCCAACTGTGTGACGCTCGTGGAGCGACTGAGGCGCTTGCGGCCTTTGCTGGATGAGGTGCTGGACTCCAAGACGTCGGTGGTTGGGTTTCGGTTCAACGATGTGGAGGGCGCGGTGGTTAAAGCCAAGGAGCTGCTGGAGCGGTGCGGGCCCGATGGCAGCCGGGTTTACATGGTGAGTTATTGGTTATTTGGGTTAGGGTTGTGGGTATGGCCGTGCGATCAGAGGGTAGAATTCTGCATGGCCATTTTGGAGGTCAAAGGAGAGTGCATTGGTCCAGTGGGGGTTCGGGGTTATGATCGGAAGGTGGTGCGCTACTGGTTCTAGGATCCTGGTTACCGACACCGACATCGACACATTTGACACCCAAGCAATCAGTAGAGCTTGGTGGGGTTGCACTGCGAAGTTGGGGGTGTATAATTTGGTTTCTGGAGCAGTGATCCATTCGGTGAATGTGAAAATGCATATTCTAGTAAACTAACCCGGAGAATAGGTGAAATTGTTTGAGCCACTGCCCTTTTCTGTACACGTGAGACAGGAGGGCTGCTTCCTCAGTGTGTGGTATGAAACTTGTGGCACTTTTAGCTCTGGTCGCAACGAATTGATCAAGGCAGTAACTGCTAGTAGCTACTGTAGAATAATCGGTAAAGAGGAGCTGTGTGGGTCGTGAGTGAAGGATCCTAAAGGGGTCTTTGGAAAGTCGTGCTCAGTGCTGCATAATTGCCACCTCATATGAGAGAATGTAATCTGAGCAAGTTTTCTTTCCTTATCGCCAATGCTTTGTGGTTGCTCCTGGCAATTTCGTTTCAAAGTGCGGAGCCTTTCCTGTGCGGGGTAATCGAGGTTTTTTCCTCTAAATGTAGTAGGGTGCTCTGTAGGCTTTTTGCAACGCTCGCTGCTTTGTGTTTCATCAATTTAGAATGCCGTATGATAACTTCGAGGATCCTAGCGAAAGAACCTAAAATTGAAAATATTTTTAATGTCTGATCAATTTAAAACATTAGAGTTACTGTGGTAGTGCAAGTACCTGTAATGCTTTTGACACTTTCTTACGGTCGCATGTCTTGATCCGCATGCCAGTTGTATTGATTTCAGGCGAGTCTGTGTGCAGGGTTGTGAAGATTTTGTAGTTGCCACATTTTTTTCTTCGGTGGTACAATTATCTGCAGTAGAAGAGTTGGCTCGTATTTCTTAAGGTTAGACTGTGGGTGTTGTCCAGATTATGATATAGGAGTATGCAGTGATTTAGGGTGCTTATTGACGACGTTGGAATATGCGATTTCGTAATAGTACTTCTCTATATCTGTTAATACTGTACCAATATGTGGGTAGTTATATGACCTGATCAGCTTCGTGTAGCGGTTTGTGTAGCATCTTTAACAGGATACTGTGTCGGTTTGAAGTGTTGGAACCCCAATGCCTGCACGCCACGGATGGTTCGCTTTGAGCTCATGGAGCATGCACACTGAATGTGCAGAATCTCCGCACTCAAAGATTGCTGAGCAGGTTCGAGGACGTGACCTTGGAGATCGATCGGTCACTGAACAGCTTGCCTCTGGTGTCCCTGCGAGTTTCAGATCACATCCGTTCACAGGTACAACCCCGTGCTGGCTGCAGTTTTAGTAGATGTTCACTTGGATGGGAACCATGTCTCTCTTTAAGCAGACATTAAGCATGACCAACGTAAACAACTTGGGAATTTTCAAACTCACGAGACAACTTCATGATGTAGGTGGATCTCGTGACTCGTGAGTTAAGAAGATCGAGGTATTTCGCAGAACCTGCGGAGGAGCGTGTCGGGGAGAATATAGAAACCCTTCTGAGAGAGCAGAGGGAAGGATCGAGACCCAGAAGGGAAACATTGGAGAGGGTTGCGGAGAAGCTCCATCTGCGATCGAAGGAGAACATCGCTCAAGAGATACAGGTGCGAGAAGAGAAAGACTCAGAGATACTGGAAGTGCCACTTGTGTTTAGGGTTGACGTTTGAATATCGCTTTCAAGTGCGCGACTTAACGCTGATGTGGATGCAGGCTTTGACTAAAGAGAGAGAGGATGCAGGGGCGCAGGAGGACAAATCAGAGGAGGAACTGATCGGACGATTACTGCAGTTGGTGAAGCAAATGGAGGGGTTGTTGGAGGGGGCAGCGACAGAAGGGCTGGAAATTCCCGCCGATTTCCGATGCCCTCTCTCTGGGGAATTGATGTCTGATCCGGTGATCGTGGCGTCCGGTCAGACGTACGAAAAGATATACATCCAGCATTGGCTGAACGAAGGGCATTCGCGGTGCCCAAAAACCCACCAGAAGCTGTCGCGCAGGAATCTGATTCCGAATTACACGGTGAAAGCTCTGATAGCCAACTGGTGCGAGACGCACGGTGTGCCCGTTCCGGGACCTGTGCAGCTGAATGCTCACTTAAACAGCCTGCATCCCCCATCTCCCGGTGCAGCGGGGAGGTCAGATTCAGATTCGGAGTCCAGTCCGACGGTCTTGACGTCTAGGTCTGCCAGAAGGCTGACTTTGGGATCGTCACTGCACGGGTCAGGTAGGATGAGGTCTGCTGCGTCGCGGCTGAACAATGCTTGTGGGTCCAGGGAGTTGACAGACAGGGTGAGGAGCGTGAGTCTAGGAGGGGACGAGGGGGAGCCTTCCCAGAGCGGTCCGAGCCCTTCAAGGGTAGATTTCGGTGAATTGGAAGGGCAAAACTCATTAGGCCGATCCCCGAGCGGCCTTTTGGTTGATCAAAATCCTTCGCGTTCGCATTCTCGGACGGGATCGAATTGTAATGTTGCTTCAAGGGCGGAGGATGAGTCCGTAGCGCCTAGCACACAGTTTCCTGTTTCTCCGGTGGACCCCTTCAAAGTGGCTCAGGAGAGGTACCCTGACACTCCGGACATTGCCGCGCACGTGACTGGACATACGATGTCGAGCAACGGAAGCGGTTCGTTCAGCCAGGGTGGCAGCGGTGTGTTTATCGAGGAGCCGGAGTCACCGGCCAGGCTTCCAGAGAGACCGTCGTTTGGGCGACGCGGGGTGAACAGGGATAGCAGTTTGCATCAGATTATTTCTGACAACACTTCCGGAGCGGGTAACACAGCTCAATCAGACTTGGAAAGGTGGGTGCAGGATCTGCAATCGCCTGACACTGAAACGCAGCGACAGGCGGCTTGCGAGTTGCGGATGCTGGCGAAACACAACATGGAGAATCGCGTGACTATAGCCAATGCGGGAGCAATCGAACCGCTGGTTGCGCTGTTGAGCTCCGAAGACGCGAAGGCTCAGGAGAATGCAGTGACAGCATTGTTGAATCTTTCGATCAACGACAATAATAAGGCCGAAATAGCTCGGGCCGGAGCAATAGGACCTCTTGTAAATGTGCTGCGGGTGGGAAATGCAGAGGCGATGGAGAACGCGGCTGCGACATTGTTCAGTTTGTCGGTGATGGATAACAACAACGTGACGATAGGTGCTTCGGGTGCCATTCCTCCGTTGGTTCATCTTCTGATCAATGGAAGCCCTCGGGGTAAGAAGGATGCTGCTACGGCCCTTTTTAATCTATCTATTCATCATGAAAACAAACGACGGATCGTCGAAGCTGGGGCCATAAGACCGTTGGTGGAACTGACGGCGGACCCGGCAGCAGGCATGGTGGATAAAGCAGTGGCGGTGTTGGCGAATTTGGCGACGATTTCGGAAGGGAGGCAGGCAATCGGCGAACATCAGGGTATTCCAGCTCTGGTGGAGGTGGTGGAAGCCGGATCGCAAAAGGGAAAGGAGAACGCGGCTGCTGCTTTGCTTCAGCTGTGTACGAATAGCCACAGGCACCGCGCGTTGGTATTGCAAGAAGGAGCAATTCCTCCGCTGGTGGCTTTGTCACAATCGGGCACTCCTCGTGCCAAGGAGAAGGTTGGGGACTTTCCCTCGCAGATGCCAACTTTTGCTTTAGGGCGTTGTTGTTGATATTCTGACACTCCCTCATGCAATTAATGCAAGGCGAGATAAGTGTCTTGTCTTGTGGCGGCACCAGCTGACAAGCTCTGTTGTTAATTGTTATTGTTGTGCAGGCCTCGGCTCTACTGCGTCACTTTCGGGAGCAACGACACGGTGGGATGGGTGGGCGGTCCAACCCGGATAGACACATGGCAGGGTACTATTGATTTCCTCGCAGAGGAGGCGTTTTCGAAGTAGTTGAGTGATGCACAGAATAGGCAGCGATGAGGGGGTCATTCTCTCCACATCTCTTTATCTACGATGACGTTGTGCCGCGGTTGTGGCTTCTTCCCGTCGGACTGCCGGGAATGGGGACAGGCGGATGGAAAAGGGACAAATGCGGGGCTTGTGTGTGCCATCTTCGTACGAGCAATTCAAACATTGTGCGTTCGTTTGGTACGAAGCTTGTTACACTCGCTTCGGCGGTTGTGTATAAAGTGTAGGTCCATTTGTGGCTAAGGTAGGAGGTTCCGATGCGCGGTAAGTTCTCCGGGTATACCAGCTATGGGCATCTCTCTGGGGCATTGTAGCTGTTGCATTTCGGATATTGGGAACATTGCAGTTTTCAATCAGCTGATTTACGTAAAAGAATTTTCGGAGTCCGTAGGTGGAGACTATTGTAATTTTGTCCGTCAAAAGTTTTAGTCGTGAGGTGGTCTTGGAGAGAAGGACCGGAGTGGAGTAGTGGAAGTCTATTTTGTAATGAGAACATTTGATTTGGATGACCCACATTTGGGGGCTGCAGGTTTAGCCATGGCACGAAGATTGCTGTATATTGGATATTTATTTTTTAATTCCTCGAATCATGAGGCGTTTTCTTAATTCCATAGAGGCATATCGTTTGGAGATCGTGTTTTAGGAGCTATGAGTAACGTGCGCAGTTTGAGCACCTCGTTTTGGTATTTGTGAAGGGTGCTAACAGGGAGCATGTCTGGGTCCTCGAATTGATTGAATGCAAGTTGTGTGCACAGTAATATTTATGCGCGGAAGGTGTGTCGCAATGTGTGTTCATCTAACCTTCCAAAACCTTCTCATGTTCGTTCTTGCGACATTGTGCATACAACAAATTTGAAAGGATACGAGTAGCTGGCTTTTGGTCGTTTCAATAAGCAATGGCCACATGCAGGAAGTCATTTGCAACAATTGAGTGTCGGGGCATGTTACATGATTTTCCAGGGTTGAGAAAGCCAAGCAACAGGAAAGGGCTGCGGCGTGGAAAGAGAGTGGAATATCAAGGTTAGAAGGGGACGAGGATAACGAGGAAAAAAGGGATGTTTTTGAACGCTGAAAGTGATGACTGCTAAAGTTTTGGTCTTGCTGCTTGTCTCAACACAGATTTGACGGCCTTACACCAAAACAACGCTGTAGATCTTAGGTCCGAGATATTCTTGAAGTTAATATGAACGATTAAAATCTTGGTGAGATAAGTCTCCAGAACGGAATTGAAGATATTGGTATCGTACTTAGCTCTATCACTGCTTATTGTGGGGACGTTTTTCAGTTTTCGGTACATGTAGCAGTTATTCCTTTCGTCTTAGTTTTATCGTAATTCCTTCATTAAGACATGGGCTCGCTGGAGAACTTTATTTCTGTGTTTAGTCTGCTATTCGGATGGCAGATGTTTAGAAAGGAAACTTTATCACAACATTCTGCTTGTGCGCATCAAATTTGGAGAACCTCAAGCCAACCATTTGGCTATGGGAGAGGGCCTGAATGTTGAAAAGTTTGGTACTTTTGTGGTTTCATTGCGTCGCTTCTGTTGTGAATATCTGAGATCTCGTGCTGTGAGTACAGCCTTCAGTAGCTGAATAACTTCACAATTCTCATCACAAGAGCTTCTCCGATGTTTTCTCCAAGACAAAAACTGCCACGGAAGTCCAGATGGCAAATTGCTGGGGAAGGCCTGTGCCCAGAAATTGAAGATTTCTGCTCTTAGAAGACAGTAGCTGCAGTAGGCCCGGAGGAAGCCATTGGTCAGATTTTAAAAGCAGTACACCATGGGCATGGAGGATACTGTCTGACCACGACATACATTCGTGGTCTGTTAAGTGTCCACAACTTCTCAAAATTAGATCGGCACCATACCCTTTTGGGAGAAAGTCTTCTGCTGGTGTCACCTCAGTTTTTGACCTCGGAAACGACTCATCTACTACACACGCAAGTCCATCTACCCAACCTACTGAAGTACCAATGTTTCGCAATGGGCTAGGAAGAATAAGATAGCACGCTGGATTAAGATGGTCGCGTCAGAGAGCTTTGAAGTTTGTCTTGAAATTCTGGAGTATTCTACGGTTTTGTGAATTATATATATTGCAGTGACTTGTGGAAAGAGATGTAACAACCTTGGCTTATCCGAATTCGAAAACCAAGAGAGGCAGTAGCAGGGAAGGCACATCTCTTAACCAAGGCTGTGGAAAAGGGGGTGAAGTACGAGTCCATCATAGGGGAGACTCTGCATTGTCAGAGGTTTGGAATCCTTTAAATAGCGACGGAGATGTGTGGAGGGATCGACGGAGTATGGCTAAGTACCGGGGGAGGTGCTTTCGTGTCTGCTTTGAGAGGCTCGTTCCATTTGGGGCCACAAAGTGTGTGAGGCACACAGAGTAACAGTGCCTCCACAGTATTCATTCCTTAAACCATTATCGTCTTTGTGCCCTCTACACTGATGTCTCGCACGAGGATCGCAAAAATGAACTCTCACCATGCGGCGAATTTCAGAGATGGCTCGAGGGGCATAACCCTGTTGCGAAGATGTAGTAGGAAATGGTTAGGAGGCTCTGGAGGTGTTTGAGGGGAAATTCGTTTTTATAATGGAATCTACGTTGGTTTAGTGCGGTGTTTCCTGTGGCGTAGTTTTGGAGGTGGGCGTTTTGAAGGGAGGTAGGAATCCCGGGAGCTATGGCCGAGTTGCCGAGGGGGGGAAATGGAACTGAATCACCCGATCGCACTTCGCAGTTCCCGTTGCAGCGATGGCAGGCTTCCAGTGCACCCAGCGGTCAGTCCTCGGCGTTGCATCACAGTTTCCAAGTTCTGCCTCAGAGCATACCGCCCTCCAACGCTGCGCAATGCTCGCCGTCCTCGCATATTGATTCAGTTGCATTGCATTCCGCATTGGCCCTGGAGCAGCATGTTCACGCTGTCACTCTCAACCAGGTGCAATTTGGTGTCTTCTAGGGTGTTGTGCTCTTTGTCCCTTGTGGGGAAGTGTTTTTGGAGGCGCTATAGCCGATCCTTGGTTAGATCATGGGTGGAACTAAGAGGGATGTGGAACCTACTTCCTCTAATTCGAGGACCAAACTCCCTGTGGATCATAATGTCGAGAGGTCTGACCACGCGCAATCTACGACCGAGCGGAGCAGAGAAATCATGCACTCTGAATGTTTACTTTTTAGCAGTTCTGATGAGCCCTAGCTGATTAAAACGTATTTGTTGTCGATCTCGTCTTCATCCAATTACATTGCTACTTTTAATTCTTCCGGTTATGCAAAAAATTAACGTGTCCTGCGTTTAGTTTAATACCCTTGGTTCAGAATCGCTTATATTTGTGTGTTACGTTTGTTATCTGCTTTCTTTCAACAAACCAACAAAGTAGACGAATCCTTGTGTCCATCTTAGAAATCGCTAGTGAAGTCAGAATATGAATGCATTAGAAATGTTTCTGCCAAACCTCTCTTGTTCCCGTTGACATGAATGGCTTGGCCGCATTTCTTTGTGCAGTGAATAATCTTTAGGTTATCTCCATAATGCGCATATCTCGCCGTTTTGAAGCTTTTTAAAGTTTATCTTTACCTATATACCTGCCAGCAATGGCTACCGACCGAGGAATTAATCTGTGATTCCGTGTGTAGTTTTCTTGTATATACCCTTGTAGGGACGATGATGCAAAGCTGGAGTTGGTTATTCCAGTATTAATATCTAACAGGAACAAATTCGTAAAACAAAAGGAAACTGTGTGTGTGTGTGTATGTGTGTGTGTGGACGCGTGTTAATCTATGTTGCTTCCTCCAATTCCAGATTTTGATTATTCCCATTTTCAGGATTTAGAGACTATCCAGGAGAAGACAAGAGTTGACCTGGAGCGTATAAGAGTTGGAGGTGGAGAGAAGGATAGTTCTGCTTCTTCAGCATCTGCAACTGAACAGAATGAACAACAAGATGATTTAAGCACTCTGAGTATACGAGATGATGGAAGCACTCTGAGTATGCGAGATGATATAAGCGCTCTGAGTATTCGAGATGATATAAGTGCTCTGAGTGTACAAGATGATCATAGTAGTAGGCGCTCAAATGTTTCATCCAGACAAAGCCCGTCCATGTTTGCAGGGCAGGATTTGCCTGCGGTCAGAGTTGAGCCGGTAAGAAGTTCAAACTAGTTTTCTCATGTTTCATTTTTAGTGACACTTAATGCATTTGCTATGGTTGCACTTTACAAGTACCTCAGTTATATCAGTGGTACTTTCAAATTCGAAATCTATGTCTCATACAGTTCTACAAATGTCTCTGAACAGGCGCGCTCTGAACGGCTGTCTCCAACATTGGAGTACATCTCGGCATTGGCTCATCTGACCACATTTGGCATCTTAGGGGTCTGAGACTAATCTCATTGAGCTACCACTGTTGTCTTTGCAAATTGTATTCGTGTTTCATCTATCTCATAGTGTGATGTAACCAGAGGTAGTCCCAGAGCAATGTGCTAAAGATGTTTGCAGCATATGTTGATAGTTTAGGGTTTATTACTGTTGAAGCGTTCATACCTGTAGAATTTCATGGTGGCTTTCCTGAATCTGATTAATTATGATTATCATTGAAGTATGGTATTATCTAGTGTAAAGACCAGCATACAAGGAATATTGGGATTCACAAGGTCTTAGTACTGTCAAATCATTTGCGCAGGTCTGCATCAGGTATGGTTTGAGAATACTGTTCTCAGATTATCTACATATCACATCAGACTCCACTCCATTATTGTTTGACATGCCAGCTAACATGGTGAGAAATTCATTTATGCATGGCTTCATAATTAATAAGAGAACTCATTCTATGCTTACAAATTGCAGCTTGAATTTGACTACATAGATTGATCATCTCTTGATTTACGCAGTGCTTATGGTGGCTGCAAAGATATCTGAGATATTATTTTCTTAGACTGGTGTCTAGATCCTTGTTTTAAAACGGTATTGTCTGGCCGGCTTGTGCTTGTGCTTGGCAGGTTGGATGCTTCTTCATGGGTTGGGTTGGAGTTGTTTTGAAAAGGGACATAGCTGTATTTTCAGAACTACTAGCAATTGGGTTATCGACTGGACTCATGGGCAGTATTACAACCTATGCTTCATGGAACCAATCCATGATTGTCCTTATTACAAACGGATTCTGGTTGCGCTCCATTGTGAGTCTAATTGTGGGTAAGAGTTGTACTTGTCCACATAAGTAGATTTTCTGGTCATTCAAAGCTGGTTTTAGAATTCATTCTAGAGTTTAGATTTTTACAATGCCGATTCTTGCTTTTGCGTGCTTTTCTGGAGATGTAAAGTTGCTGTCAGAGATCAACATGTAGCTTTTTGCAGGTATGGAGCTGTTTCAAATGTCGCTTGTGTTGGGCATGGACTCTGCTAAACTACTACGGTCAGTTCTTACATACATAAGGAGAGAAAGAATTCGTAGAGGCCGGCAAAAGCAATGGGATTCGTCTCCTGATAACCTTCGTCGTCGGAAGATTGGAATGCTGATCTTCTTGGTCACCAGTACTATCCTATGGGCGGGTTCCCTGGTTCTCACAGTTATTGACGTAAATTCTGCTGTACGAAGGCGTCTGTGGTTATCTTGTTTAGTGGGTCCTCCTGGTGTTTGGGCACGCTGGTATTTAGCTAGACTAAATGGACAGGGGATCGGAAGGAACCGGCATCTGAAGTGGCTACCGATTGGAACTTTTTTGACCAATCTTGTAGCATCGGTCTTGCAGGCTGTGCTTGCCGTGGTGATTCTTTCGGTATGCTTCGCCTGCAAAACAACAATTTCTTTCCCAAATATTTGGATTTTGCATATTTTTCCTGCATGTGATCGTTCTGTTAGGATTAGGGGATGAATTACAGTGTTTTGGAGACGTGTGAGTTTCTTCGCAGTAGCATGATTTAGATGTTGGCAGTTGGTGACCTGTATATCAATTGAAAATCTGACCAGTTGTGTGTAATGCAGAATCCAGACGATGCTTCTTTGCTGTGCAGGGGCCTTCAGATTGGGCTTCTTGGGTGCATGAGCACTATCTCCACTTTTGTTACTGAGATCTTCTCTCTCCACCAAAGTCCCAAGCGTTGGCGAGCATATGCATACCTTTGCCTATCACTTTTCTCCACGTACTGTATGGGGGTAATATCATACACTGTCCCAGTCTTGACACATCCCTTCGCACCTTGACTTAGGCCTCCATCTTGTCTTTCACCGAGACACCTTCTTAAAACGAATTAGCACATCCAACCTCTTTGTGGCATCCATCAGGGCTGACTCCCATATCCATCTGTCATATTTTGAATTGCAAAATGCTAGGACTGTTTTAATTCTCACGCTTAGTCCACAATAGGAAAGGTATGGTGTGGCCATACTGGTGTGATTGGTGAATACGAGGAGTACACGTCTCTAGATGCTGGTTTTGAATTGGCTTGCACCAAATGCAGTGCAAACCTCATTTTCGTAGTTGTAGCATCTGTGCCTAAGCTCGGGCCCTTGTACACTATTTGTAATATTATGTTTAACGACAAGAACGAAAGGAATTCCTTTCATGTTGAAGATGACACACGTACGAAAGTCCAACAACAGCACAGTTCTGAGGAGCTACTATATGTTAAGCATTAGAAATGATAAGTTTTCTCCTCTTTAATGAAAGGTGACAATGCATGTTGTAATAATCTGAAGAAGAAAACATTAATCTAAACTATACCACTTCACCAGGTTTTTCGTGCTACATCAGATGTGGACCCTGATATCATCCATATTTACTGTGTGTGTGTGTGTGTTTTTTTTTTAATTTTTTTTTAATTTTTAAAAAGGAAGTCCCATGATATAATATCTACATTGTACTCTGACAACTGCATCAATTTTGCATGATTAACTTTATGAATTATACCAATCTATCACCGAAACACTATAAAAGATGATTATTAATTCATCAAGAATCAAATCACAGGATTTTGATCAGAATAAAATCATTGCAAAATTGAGTATCATGCAAGTTGTATTAATATAAGAATAACAATCTGTATTTGAGGTGAACTTGAGGTTAGATGCCAGGAAATTCATTTTTTTCATTCTGAGTACTTCAACAAGATGATAATCTATTGCTCAATAAAACTTACACAATGAGCATAAATATGTTATAAGAGTTTTGAAGTTTCTTTTCTCTTTTCTTTTCTCTTTTTTCTTTTTTGTAACTAAAGTAATTCTATGGTACTTTTAAGTATAATATTTATGTTATTTATGATTCTGTAAGAATACTTATAATTAGTTGCTATTATTTTAAAAACCAAGGCTTGTCTTTAAAGACGTTTTTATAAACTAATTGCATAAAATATTGATTATAGGTAAAAACCATTGAATGCAAAAATATTCCTACAAAGTGCACATGTGTGACTCATAATGCTCTATTGATTTGCACAAAAAAGATATGAGATTAACTTACAATGCATAATTTTTATGCATAAATGTAGTTATATGGAGTCAATTGTATCTTCCTTAAAACAATATTTTTTAAAATTATAGGTCATAATTTACCATGCTATTTTTATTTTTTAATACTAAAAGATATTACAGCTCTATATATGTAACTATGAATTTTTATAAGATAACTTTTTTTGTCATAAATGTATATAATTTCTTTTACAAATATTGAGTTGCTTTAGTAATTCTTATATAAAAACATATAAATTTTTGACATTTAAAATTTAAAAACTACCCTAAATTTTTTAAAGACCAAAAACCTATCAATATAAAGTTAAACATCTATAAAAATAGAATATATAATTTATAGCTTCTAATAATTATTTGTGCATTAGATTATATATTTGAATAATTTATATAATGAAATATATTTTAATATTAAATTTTTTTTTCTTTTAAATATTTGTACAAACTTAAAAGAAAAGAATAATTTAAAATTTAAGATAAAAATTAATATTTTAGTTTCAAACAAATAATTCTATAAAACCATAATTAAAAAATAATAAAAAATAATAAAAATAATATTATAAATATATGGTTTTATCAAAATAAAAGAAAGTTTGATAATTATAATATTTTTTTAATTTTTTAATTTTAAAAAAGAATAATTATATATAATATAATATAATATAATTTATTTTTTTATTTTTTTGTAATATATATATATATATATATATATATATATATAACTAAAAACTTTTAAGTATCTTGTTATCAAAACCACTAAAAACATTTTTTCTTAAAATTCTTTTTATAAGATTTCTTTAACAAGGATATTAGAAGCAACTCTAGAAAGAAGCTCTTAAAGAAGACTAGGCTTCTAAACTTTATAATGTAAGCTATTAGAAAGTTATAAAATAAATTTGAAAAGATTTAAGACCTTGAAGTTTTTTTTTATTTTTTTATTTTTTTATTTCAAATCTAATTCTGTACTAAATAAATAAAACCAAAAAATATAAGAAATTATATTATTATATATCTCTTTCTATATATATAATAAAATTTTAATTAAATATAATACTTTTTGATTATTTTAAAGGTGATATATGTTATATAATGACTAACATTAATATCCAATATTAGAATATATTCACTATAAAAAAATTTCATCTATGTTGGTTGTTTTAAAAAAACTATTTAAATAGCAATTAGCTATAAAAAAAACTTTAATGTAAATATTTTAATAATTTTTTATATTTTTTACATATAATAAATATATGTGTCATCAACAAGCATCTTTATTTTTAAAAAAAGATGCAAAATTTTTAAAAATATCAAAACTAGATTCTAACTTTTATTTGAAAAGACATGATTTTGTTCACATACTATTCATATGCCCTCCTCTTCTTCATTAGTACCAATAGTCCTAGGTGGCTTATATTTTTTTCTTTCTCTTATAAACAAGTTAGTATGCCTTTGTTTTCTAGAGTCTGTTTAATTACAAATTATGGAGCTTGAATCATGCATAAGTATTATTTATTCATTTTGAGAAGGTGTTGAAAAAGAATTAGATTAATTAGCTAATTTATTGAGTTGAATTGAAGAGGTTGTAGACCTTGTAGTATAATAAAACACTCAACTTGCTTGTCATATTTATAGCTAGTAGAATGGTAGCAAATTTGCATTGAATTCCAAAGATATAAAAGGATTGTGCTTATTGTTTAGTAATTTTTTTTTTTTTGTAGATTAATAATTTTTATTCTATTTATTGTTTGAGACAAACTAAGATTTCAGCTTTTTTGGAACAAATGACCTTGGTTGATCATGTTGCACATGCAATATTATTAATATATATCTTCATGTCTCTAGTTGTCATGGATATATAATAGAAGAAGGTTCTAAAAGGTCCTAGAAGGTTTTAGAAGATCTTAGATAGTTATAGAAGGATCTTAGGCTTGCTTCACCTCCAAGCATTAAGAAAACTCCTCAAAGAGCTTCTTTACACCTAATATATATAAGAATCAAGGTTGAGGGGATCTTTAGTTTCAACAATGTAATCCTTGTGGCTTGGCTTGGGCCATTTGGTCTTGTTCTTGTACCTTGTTGTAGCTCCTTGCTTGTGATATAAAGTGAATATCTTTTATTTCAATTCTTTAAACTTTTGGAATCTTATTCTACTTAAGTGGTATGTCCATAATAGTTTGTTGAGACTAACACAACACAATTTTGAAGCTTGATCTTTTTGAATAAAGAACAAATAATCTTTCTTCTAAGAAGTATTATAATATTTTAAACTGGTATTATTCTTGGTTTTTTGTATTTATTTCTATTTGTTTTATTTCTATAGCAAAAAGAATAGGATTCAATATGATAGATTCTAAAGAAGCCAAATTAGATTCAATTATAAATGCCCTTGAAGTATTGAGAGTCAAGACAAAGATCTTATTTAAATAAAATGAAGAACTTTATATGACCATATATAATGGTCAAAGAGTAAAACCACCTCAACCATTATCACAAGTCATCATAGGAATTCCATTACAAAGGTTTATTTCACTAGAAGATGAGTGTATTTGAGATATTAATTCAATATCAACAACAAAAGAACCAAGAATTAGCCTTTCAAAGAAGTTTGATAGAACTTATTCAAAGTTTTGAAGCTTTGTAAATTAAGTATAATTTATTACTTTATCCTAATCTCAGTGATATTCTACGGAAGCATTTTATGTTGGTTTGATTAGAATCTTATTTTTAAATCAAGCCTGGTCTTGATTTTTTTCATTGTTTGAAAATAATTCTTTTATATTGCATAATTTTAAAATATTTTTGGTGACATCTATAAAATCTTTTAAAAAACATGATAAGATTTATTCTGCCACAATTAAAATTTGAATCATTTGATAGAAGATCCATTTTGTATCTATTTATGCCTGAAATTTTTTGACAATTAATATGTAATATTAATTAAGATGAATATGGATTGATAAGTCAATTTGTCATTAGATTATTACTTGGGAAAGAATCTATTCAAAAAGGCTACTATTGAAGCTTATACAATCTTATTTTTATTTTTATTTTTTAAAGTGATTTTTGAAGTTGATTTTATATTGATAATAATTTTTATATATTTTGAATCATCTTTATTAGACATTGGTGATCCTTAAAATCTTATTTTATTTATTTTATTTGGTATGTAGGATACATCTTATATAAATTTTATTAGAAAAAATTTTATTAGAAAAAATTTATATAAGATTTATAAATTTATAAAATAATATAAATTTATAGAAAAAAATTAATGGTTGTATTTTGAGTTATATTTCAAGCAATTTGACAAGCTTTTGGTTCAAAGTTTTTAAGAATATATATTGTTATATTACAAAGCTACAAACAATGTTTTAGTAGAATTTAAATTTAAGATTTTTGAGATATGAAGAAAATAGTGCTTAGATATCTATAAATTAGGATTTTAAGCACTTTCTAAGATTTTAGAGATATCAAAAAAAAAAAGCAAATCTATAGTTGATTTTTCTTATGATAAAGCTTTAGAATATAAAATATACTTTTAAAAAATTTGAAAAAATTAAATGGCTAAATTAAAAGATATTAGATCTTAAAATTTAAGAAGAAAATAATCTTTTAAAAGTAAATATGGTATTGAAGGATTTTTATTATAATTCAAGCATTTTATGCAAATTAAAGGGATTTTTTAAGAGCTAAGATTTTATAGAAATAAATAGATAGATATATAAAGCTATGATAAAATTTTGATATAAAGATGAATCTTTGAAAGGAGATTACGGATTTTCTTTGAAGTTATTGAAAATTTAACTTATTAGTAATTGGTTAGTTATGAATTGTATAGAAAAGGGTATTAAATAATTTTAAAATTTCATAAAAAATATTATATATAAACCTATTCAAATATAAAAGGTTCTTATTAATATAATATTTTTTAATATTTTTATATTTGTTTATTTTTTTAATTAAAGACAAATCACTTATTGAAGTGTGGTTAATAAGTTAAAAATAAACTTTTTATAATTAGATATCCAATGTATTCTTGGATTAAAAATTATTCTATTTGACACCATATAGCTAGATTCTTCTATTCCACAAACCAAAAAAAATCCTATATTATTATCTAACCTTTTCCATTGCTTTACTATACCAATATATTTGGATCCTCAAAAATTCAAAATCCTTACTTTAGTAGATTCAAGAGTCTTTGCTTGCTTTATTGACTTAAAATTTTTAAGAATCTATAACAATTTTATTATTAAGAAATCCAAGGTTCATATAGAGATCATAGGTGGTCAATTCTTATTCTCTAGAGATATTACTCATAAAATTGGTCCATTAGAAGTAAAATCAGAGAATCATAGTAGTCAAGTCATATTTAATATCATTAAATCTTTATCTAATTCTATTATTTTAATACTTTTTTAGCTTAAAAGATATAATTTTCATATAAATTAGATATTAAATAAGATAATTTTTTTAAAAATATTACAACCTATTATTAATAAATCTAATAAAAAACACCATATACCTTATAAATCTAAATCCTTAAATCCTCTTTTCATTTGAATTAGAATTTTTATGAAAACAACTAAAAAAAAACTTTTTTTGCTATTTGTAAAATTTCAACATCTAAAGTGACAAATATTCCAATAATCTTTTTAAAAGAATATAAAGATTTTTAAGATATATTTTTAAAAAAAAAAACATGGATATCTTGCCAAAATATTGTCCATATAATTGTACTATTGATCTCCAAGATGGCATACAACCACTTTTTGGTCCAATTTATAATTTATTATAAAATAAGTTTATAGCATTGAGGAAGTATATTGACAAAAATTTAACAAAGAATTATATTTGACATTCAAAATTTCATATTGGTGCACTTATAATCTTTATAAAGAAAAAAGATGGATCTTTGCAAATATATGTCAATTATCTTGGCTTCAACAAAGTGATGATAAAAAATTGTTATTCTTTGTTATTGACCTTTAGATTCTTTGATCAATTAGGTCAAGTTAAGATCTATATTAAAATAGGTTTTCACAAAACTTATAATCTAATATAGATCAAAGAAGGGGATAAATAGAATATTTTTTGTATAAGATATGGATATTTTTTGGACAATATCATACTTTTTGGCCTTATAAATGTATCAACTATTTTTTAACATTTGATAAACAATTTATTTTGTGAATTCTTTAATAATTTTGTTATAAGCTATTTGAACAATATTTTGATTTATTCTAAGTTTCTAAAAGAGCACAAATAATATGTTTGTATTGTCTTACAAAGATTATAAGATATTGCACTATATACCAAATCTTAGAATAATACTTAAGATATATCATGAATTACTAATAAGATGATTAGATATCTTATTTATTTTTAGCCAAGTTTATCTACAATAATATAATTCATATATCTACTTAATAAATATTATTTTATTCCAATCATGGATATTATCCAAAATTGAACATATTATCTGTTGGTAGATCCAAAATTCCAGCAACAAATGACTTTGCAAGCTAAATTGCTGATATCTAAGCTATCTTAAAAATTCAACTAGAAGAAGCTCAAGTATGCTTTAAAGAATCAATTGACATGCAAAAGAAGGAACAATCTCCATTTCAAGTTGGTAATAAAGTATACTTGCTTTGACACAATATAAAGACTACTTGACCATTTGATAAGTTAGATTACTAAAGGTTGAGACCATTTCTTATTAAAAAATAAATTAATCTTATTGCTTACCAATTGGAACTATTAGCATCTGTGAAGATACATCTTATTTTCTACATGTATCTTTTGAAATCTTACAGAGAAACAAGCATTTCAAGAAGAATACAATTGTCACCGTCTTATATTGAAGTGGATAGCTATAAAGAATTTGAGGTGGAAGAAATACTTGATTTGAAGCTAAAGTGAGGAAAATTAGAGGACTTTGTGCATTGATGTAGTTACAACATTAATGAGTGCACATTGGAGTAAACTTCAAATTTAATCAATGTGCCATAAAAGGTACAAGAATTTTATCAATGACATCTTTCTAGATCTAAAATGACAATATATATTAAATAATATTTTTATTTAATATACTTGATTATGATATATTTTAAACTTCATAATTTTTATAAAAAAGCTAAAAATAGTCCCAAAAGTTTCAAAGCTCAACCTTCATATACATATAAACTAACAAACCTAGAAGTAGTTTTATTCCACCTTAAGATTGCAACTCGTCCTTGATTTAGCTTATATAGTTAGATATGGATAGTTAAAAGAAAAATACTATATCAATTAGGCCATTTCAACTAAGTATTTTATATTGTCAACTTTGAGAAGAAAAACCTCTTAAATTAAAAAGATATTGTAGAATATTCAGCAGCCACTTTGTAGTAATCATTATTAAAGTAAAACCTATCCATGAAGGTTGTCTTCAAACAATTTTTGAAGGACGTTTTTATAACAAAGACACGGAATTTTAGGCTTAGTCTATAGTAGAAGGTGTTAGTCACTATCGTTGATTGTAAGGACTAATGAATCTTTTGACTTGTAAAAGATATCTTGAGTATGTGGTAGATACCATGCAACATATCTTTGATTTCTTTTACCTTTAATCAACTTTAGCTCTATCCTTCCTCATAGAACTTGGAGCTAAAAGGAGAAGTGATATTATAGACATACAATGGAAGAAGATTTTAAAAGATTCTATTTAGTCTTAAAAGATTTTTAAAGATTCTAAAAGATTCTATTTGATCCTAGAAGATTTTAAAGAATTTCTTATGATTTCAAGAAGGCCCTAGTAATTCCTAGTAAGTTCTAAGACAATTTTGGAAGGTCCTAGAAGATTCTAGAAGATCTTAGATAGTCATAGAAGGATCTTAGACTTACTTTACCTCCAAGCATTAATTGAACTCCTGAAAGAGCTTCCTTGCACCTGGTAAATATAGGAATAGAGACTAAAGGAATCTTTAGTCTCAACAACACAATCCTTGTAGCTTAGCTTAGACCTTTTAGTCTTGGTCTTATACCTTGTTGTAATTCCTTGTTTGTGATATGAAGTGAATTCTTTTTGTTTGAATTCTTTAAATTTTTGGAGTCTTGGTCTATTTGAGTGGTATATCTATGATACTAATCTTGCAAAGAGTGTAGAATACTTATTATCTAGTGATGGAACTAGAGGAGCAATTTTTACAACAATTTGTATACATCTATCAAACAAAGTTACAACAAAATCTTATATATCTTGCAACCATTGCGGATGCACAACCTCAAGTCAATTAAAATTCAAGTTAAGTGCTTAGTCTAACCTCATTTTAGAAGTTGGAATCTTTTTACATGTAATATGTCATAATTGTATATATGCATTATATAATATTGGTATATCAAAACAACCTTCAAGTTGTTGACGTACTTTTTTCAGATTTTCTTTTAAGTTTCATAATCATCAATCAATATAGTTTGTATTTACAATTGATAAATTTATTTAATAAATTTATAAATTGTCTTTTTAATTTAGCAGTTTATAAAATAATATTTTTTTATATGTAACTTAATTGTTATTGTATAAAAATTTTGATCAATTTTTATTTTTAATTTTTCAATTCTCTAAATTTATTCAACAAATAAATTATGTGCAGGATTCTTTTTTAATGAATGAACATTCAAACAAATTTTACATTCATGATCTATTATATTTATTATTTTTATTGATTACATGAATAAAAAGATCTTTTTGGCTAAAAATAATTTTATATATGAATAATTATAATCATTGTCATCAACTTTGTTATAAATTTTTAAAAATATAAATAACCAAATTATTATTAAAAATATTACTATTAATTTTTAATAAATAAAAATTTTAATTTTCTATATACATATATATTTATTCATCAACAAATTAAATTGTCTTAGATTTTATTTACCTTTCAACAAGCTTATAACTTCTTTTTATTTAAATAATCTATATCATTAATTTTATATGTTTATTAAATTATATATATTTTTTATTCATATATGTATTAATTTTTTATTTATATATGTATTAATTTTTTATTTGTAAAAAATATTTTTAAAAATATATTATAATTTTAAAAAATGATTCTACTTTTAGTTCTTTGAGTCTTTGTTTTTATAAGTTCTAAAATTATTGAGAGCATGTATAAGGCAAATAGAGTTGTATTCAACAATATTTTGCCATGAAGTAAGTAAGAATTTAATACAAAGTATGTAAAGAAGTTTAAATTGATGGTTGAAGCTTAAGATGTGGCTTCTTCCAAAGTATCTAATGTTGCTTGTTGTTTTTGCATTGCCTTTGATAAAAAAGAATACATTAGGCTCAAGCGCAAGGCAACAATCCACCACAAATATTTTCACTCCTTTAAAACTAATAATTATGAATCATATTTATCAAGAAAATATTCACATGAATGGACAAAATAACAATAGTTGACATCCAATGAAGATAAAGAATCTTTCTTTTACATTGTTGATACTCCATTTATTAGTATCTTAGATTCTTATTTTGACAAGGATAAAATAGTTGTATTTCTTTTGAACAATTCAATTATTGAAGTCATTGTTGGAGAAATTCTATTTCACTCCAATCACGTTGAAAATGTGATGCATAAATATGCTCTTAATATCTTCTAATTATAGGTCAATAATAAAGGTGGTTAAATCTTTGGTTATGAGGTCACAATCAAGATATTTTGTCACTTTTTAGCATGTGTTAAATATATTTCATGTGATGCTATATTTTAAATGGTAATCTATTTGATTTAGACCACATTGAAGTATTGTGGTCTTAATTATTTATGAAATATCAACAACACAAATGCCTCAAATTATATCCAGATTATTTGTATAATTTTTTTTATAGATTTTATCATATATTATTTTGAAGATTTGGACATTTTCAATTATACTAGACAATTCAACACATTAAGGTATATCTTGTCTAAATGTGCATTGTTGGATCTATTACAATGGAATTATGCAAAAGTTTTATTTATTTGATATTCCTCTATTTAATCAAGATACTAATAAAATTATATTTAATATGGTGGTTGTATTTATGAATGTGCTTTGTCCTATCTAAAAATAATGAATAATTGGTGTATCAACTGACAATGATTGGAGCATAATTGGTTGGTTTAATAACATTATTTATTAAATTAAATGTATTAATTTGTCAAGAATTATTCAAATCTAATGAGGTCTACATCAATTGGATCTCGTCATGCAGTACATTTTTATTAATATTTTAGATAAGAAATTCATAGGCAATTTAGCTACTCTAATTGGATATCTTTAATAACAATAAATCTTCATCTCCCAAATGAGAACTATATGCTCAAAGGTGGCTAGCACTCAATGGTTATCGATAGGTATTGTTGCTAAATGGTTTAAGCTTCATTGAATCACAATATAAGAGTATCTAAAAGTAAAGAGGCCCGCATGTGCTCCCTTGTTGATATGGTGGATCTTTTTATTTGTAGTTAAAACAATCTTCAAATAAACAAATATTGTTTTCATTGCTCTTTACAAATTAAACAACTTATTATCACAATAGCATAAGCAATTGAAACTTTTGATTGCAATACATTATCAAATAGCAAATATGGAGGGATTGCTAGAATTGTTGGAGTTGTATGAGCTTGTGTTGCTATCACTAAATGACTTCATTATCAACAATAAATATGTGCTTTTCAAATTGCATACAAAAAATACATTAGATGAGCTTAGTATCTAAATATATCAAACACTCAATACTCTGACTATAGAGAAAATAAACACGTGGTTGATGACTATTGCATTGATATTCATTCAATTGGCTCATGACATAATTAAGATCATTGTTGAACAAAACTCATTGAATACGCTTAGATATAAACTACGTCTTGTTATTTCAATGCAACTTTTTAACTTGAATATGCATCAATTTGTCAAAATCTACAAATTGCACTTACCTTGACTTCAGAATTTGTTTATCAATACCAACCTTGAATCACTTAGCCAACAATTTGTTAATTTTTTTTTTTTACCTACAATAATAAATCAATACTTTATACCATTGTTGATAATTCAAACATTACAATTTTGAATTTTGAACAAGCTTAGGCCATAATTGACAACCGATTTCTTCTTTTAATGTAGTTTTGTGGTAGACTTGCTTTTGCCTTTTCAAATAATGCAACAGTTGAAAGCAATTTCTCCATTTTGAAATATTAGAAGGATGTGTTCCAAACTTCTTTAATGGATTTTTTTTTAGAAGGTGTTATGCATCAAAATTTATAAATAATATCTATAATTTTAGATTTTTAGTATATATACTAATTATATATATATATATATATATATATATATAATCATATGTTAAAATATAAAATTTATTCTTAAAATTATTTAAATATATAAATTTTTATTACAACCAGAAATAAATAAAAAATAATTATACATATAAATTATGGCTTGTTAAAAATTAAATGGATCATGAGTAAAAGATAAATAATGCCATATTTAAATTTTTACTATTTTATCTTTATTATATTTTATTTGTAATTTATCTTTATATATAATTAATATAAATAGATTTCTTACTTGATAACAATTTAGTTTTTGCTTAAATATAATAATGAGCATTATATTTAAAATTTGTGGAATTAGACATACTTATAATTTGGCATACAATTTAATATTATATTACTTTTGTAAAAAATAATATTTATATAATTTTGAATTTCTTTAAATTCTTTAAATATATATATATATATAATAATTAATATCAAAATACTTACAAAATAAAAAAATTTAAATTTAAATAATAATAACCAATAAATTTATAAGCTTAAAATAATAGAAATTTTATTTAAAAAATATAAAATATTACTAAAATAATATTTTTGAAATCTCCTCAAAAAATAGTCAATATTATATATACTCTTTAAATAACTTTTTATTATATATTTTGATTGTATTAAAATTAATAAGATATCTAATAATTTTACATTGTTATATTATAGAGATTATAACAATTAATGTAAATTAGTTATTATATATTTTTTATTTAAATATAAAAAAAATCTATAAAATTAGGTTAAATATTATTTTTAAAGGTATGTTCTTTTATTATTTTAAGTGTATTTGTAATTTATTTCAAATAAGTCTAAATAATAAAATTATAAATATTACTAATCTTCAAATTTTTTATATTAGTTAATAATTATGGTTGATGAAATTATATTCTAAAGTATTGATATTAAATAAATTTTGTTATATTTTTTTTATTGTGATTTTAAATTTTTTATATTTTATAAAACTGATTTTTTTAAATTTTATAATATCTTTTTTAAAGGACTTTTAAACAAATAATATGTCTAAAAGCTAAAAGATATCTACCAATAATTCCTACATGCATCATATTTAGTATTGATGCTATACACATTATTCATAATATATATATATATATATATATATATAGTATTGGTACTATACACATTATTGATAAATATTTATATATATGTATATATATATATATATATATATATATATATATTAATTAAAGACTTTACATTTTATTAAGTGAGGATTCTTATATTTTAGATAGTACATAAATTATTTTTAAAAAATAAAATAAGTAGGATTTTTTTATTTTAAAAAAATCTTATATCTTTAATGTATAATAGTGTAGAATCTAACAATACAATCTTTATCATGATTGGGATTTTAATTTGAATAATTAATTTTTTATCTAATTGTTGTTTTTTTAACTTATGTTTCTTTATTTTTATTTGCATGTATTGCATCTTTGTAAAAATTTAGGTCTAAAGGTATTTGAAGTGTATATATTTAAGTATTTTAAATTTACATTCTTTTCTTATTACATCAATAACTCAAATTGAACTGCATCAATCTACATATTTTTTTCTCAAAGGTTATGTATGCTAAACAGTTTTTAAAAATTACTCTTAAGTCAAAACATACTAATAACTTCATACAAGCTTTAGCACAAATACTAGAAGGCATTCTTTGCATCACAACAAAATCAATGGTTCGATTTGAAGTTTGAGAATTGTGCAGATTCACTATTATTTTTCTCGTCTTACATCACAGTCAATACTTTTTGTGATTGATAACCAGGGCATCAATCCTTTGAGTGTTGGCAGGCAAGTGGTAAAACTGACATGTATACACAAATACTAAACATGGAGTGATTATTTTGTTTTTATTGAAGAATACAAATATCTTCAATTGCCACAAAAACTGTACCATGTTTCTGATACATAAGTTGAAACTTTGCTATAAGATCTCACATACAGATAGGGTGTATTGCATCAATGAAGCAATCTACTGACATTCCCAAGTGCTTCAGACTGCCCCACCCAATGCTCACTCTTTCGATGACCATGACCCAGAATTTAGGTTTCCAAGACGAAGTTTTAAGCCTTCAAATCCGAATCTGAGCGTTTGATACCGACACTAGTGAAGGGCGTCGCAGACACTTGTGCCAAGCAGAGGATTGCATAGTGAGGGATCTGAGCGATCTGTCGGTGGAATTGTAGATGCTTGCTGCGTGTGATCATGTTACGGTTTCGATTCACGCGATGCTTGTGAGGTGGGTTGGGGGCATCAGTGCTACTGCCGAGGGGAGATGGTGACCTTCAGTCCATCCTTTATTGGCATGACTAGGGTGGTGGTGTAGGTTACTTCTTGTCCAGGTGCCAAATGGAACTTGAAGAAGTGCGTGATGAGTGCTGCTGTCAACTTCAACTGCAAGTATGCAGAATCTCGGCCTAGGCATTGACGAGGTCCCGCCTACCACAACAAGATCCACTGATGAGATTCGCGTGACTCGCTCCGCACATCCACGTTCAACTCCCAGCATTCGTAACTGACAAGCTACAAGCTGAGGCAATATAACTCATTCTGGTAAAACCATACCTGGAAGACGCTATAAATGTACGGGGAAACGCTATGATAGACACCGTCCTTAAGCCACCTCTCAGGTTTGATCTCCAGAGCATCAGGACCCCATAAGAAAGGCATCCGTCCCATGGAATAAGGTACAAATTGCACGAAATCCCCTTTCTTCACTTTTATTCCATAGGGGAGCACATCGTCCTCCAACGTACACTTTGTATCCTGTACACAAGTTGGGAAAATTCATGTCTAAACTTTGCTTTGAACAACATCCTTATATGTGCAGGAAAATCATGAGCTTAGTTATGCAGAGGAACAGATTTGCATACCCTTGGCACTGGAGGATGTAACCGAAGACTCTCAGACAGGGCAGCATGGAGGTAGTGCATATGGCCCAAGGCTTCGTGCGTCAATTGTTCCGCCGCACTCTCGAAGTCTGTGTGTTTACCAATCACTGCGACTCCTTCCTCATAGATCTTATCAGCTATCTCCGGGTGAAGGCACATCTCATAGGTAAACCACGAAAGAGTAACCGCAGTCGTGTCCCTCCCGGCAAGCATGAAATTAACAATAACGTCTCGTAATTCTTTGTCGTCGTAGCTAACCCCGTCTCCAGTCAAATTCGCCATGAACTTGGACAGTAAGTCAACCCTGTCCTATGCATCCAATTCAAAGGCAATTTATGAATGGGAGTACGGAATTCACATGTTACACAACATTTCGTAGATGCTCATTGCGACATATTCGATTCTTGGTAACGGAGTCAGCAGAAGCACCGATATGACATGTAACTTACATACTCTTCGCCTGCGTCATGAGCAGCTGCAATCTCCTTACGCCGTTTGGCGATCACGTCCATTGCGAACGAATGCACGTTGTTAGTAGCTACACGGAAGTGGCGCTCGTCTCCTATGTCTAGGGCTCTGAGTATCTTAAACATAGGGCGCACAAGGCGCTTACTGAGGAGAGCTTGAGCTTTATCGAAGTCGTTTGCGAACTGTACGTCGGGTAGAGAGGGGGAAAGGCTGCCAATTTCAACTCCGAAAGCAACTTTGCAAATGCTGTCCAACGTCATTCGCAAGAACAAGTCCTGTGCAAAGGCAGAACGGACCCGAAAATTCGAATTAACAAGCATGTCTAATATCTAGAAAAAGGTCACAGCAGGAATCAAGATTAAGATGACCCCAATAGGGTGTTGCACTACATATTCTAGGATTTTGAGCTAAGAACCTGAAATGCGTAGTATCCTACATGTGTTCTATGCTAGAAATTACCGCTGTGCGGAATGTCCAACTCTTATATCTGACACTTTGGAATTCTACAACGCACCTGGATTTCGACTGGCTGGTCGGCAGCCATGGCGACGTTTAGGGTGTTCGTCAGCTTAACGGCGTCTTCTCGGAACACTGAGACACTATGAGTTCGGAGCTTGCGTGTCGTGAATTCAGTGCTGGCAATCTTGCGGTGACGTCGCCAATCTGCTCCATCCGCCAAAAAAATACCTGACCCAAGGAAATCCCCTAGTCGATCTTTCAATTGGTCGCCCTGGATGTTATCAATGCAGAAACCACATTAATTTACATCGCTCCGCTATCCTTGTCTAGTTTTACGGCTTACTTGATCTAAGCATAGTACCAATTTTCTATTGAACCTTCTCATACCACTGGACGCACTCGGACACTGAATTTTCAATATGGGCGCTAGGATATGGATTAAGATACCTTCCAATTTATCCAAATTCCCCCTCTGCCACCACTCCAAGGGCGCTTACCTTACCATACTTGTGGACGTTGGTGAGGATGTACTCCACGATGACGGGATCAACAGTGGTCACAAACTTCCTGCAGCTCGGGAAGCCTGGCAATCCGAAGCTGAAGGTCTTCACGTCGGCACTAAAGTAGTTAAGGTACCAGTCATTCATTGTGTCGAACTGCGGTCCAATCTCCAGCACGCTTCCTAGCCAAGGCCATATCATGGGTCCAGGTGGTCGACGACGAAGACTGCGAAGCCACAGCCACATCGACCCAGTGATCACAACCAGCGAAACGGCAGCCATGATCCATGCTTCCTGTTGTCCAGTCCCCGCTGGAAGAACGTTTCCACTCCTGAAAGCACCGAACAGTGTCGCTCCTTCACCGCCCATCTTTGCTAAACCTCCGAAGAATGCAGGAAGCGACGCAACAATAGAAACCCACAACACCTGCTCCACTCTTGCGACCACCGCTGTTAGATAGTCCAGCCACAGCCCTGCTTCCAATCCTCTGCGACCTTCGGTCGGCGACCACTCCTTGTCACTGCTGCAAAGGCATTGACTGCGGTTACCTATACAGACAAACCCACATTAAAATATGCATTTATGTTTGTATGTGGATATGTGTATGTGTATATATATGAGGTGCTGCAGAGTGAGCTGATAGGAGCGAGTGTAGATTAGTTGTGGGAATTCTTAAGGTCAAATGTGAGGCTAGTGGACTTCCCTCACTTGTGATGTTTGCATGGATGGAAGGGAGAAAGGACTTCAGTTAACACATTTTATGATGAAGAGGGGATTATTATATGTTTGTGCAAAAATGACACTTGTGAATAGTTGGTTGCATAGTACACAAATTTTACTACATGGCATGTGTACCACATCCCTGTCCTTTTCTTCATTTGGAAAAGAAGCATACACTCTTCTCCTTTTGATTGTTATTTTCTTGGACAGAGTGCCTCAAGCTATGGTCCCATCAGTTCCAAAATTTCCAATGGTCCTATCTTCAAAGTAGAATTCTACAAGTGGTTTAATATTTGGAATTTTTGTATCCTTTAATGTTTAAAGAATGATATTGTTTCAAAAAAAAATGTTTGAAAAATTTGTTTGCAATTGGATTCTTTAAAATAACAATTGTAAGTAAAGTAGTTGTAGACAGAAAGAAAAAACTTTGTAATAAAATATGTGTTGTGTGTAGTTAAATATATGTAGTTGAATATATGACTTGGTAAAAATAAAAGCACCATAGTTGTAGTATTAATAAACATGTTGTAGATATCACATCCAAGGATTATTTAAAAAAATAACGGAAGATATTGTTTAGGTATTCTTACAGATATGTTTGAGATTTTATATATATCCATTTTTGGTTCATTACATATTTGATAATATTATTTAGAATATTCATATTAATGTAATAAAAATATTATTTAAATAAAATAAATATTATTTTAAATTTTAAATAATTTTTTTTATTATAGATACATACTTGTATGCATATACTTATAGTCTATATTGTATAATTTTAAATTTAGATTTGATTACCAAATATATATATATATATATATATATTATAGTATCTTTTAATAAAAAATACTTTATAAATATGGCTAAGATTAGAATTCTAAGACAATCCATATTCCATCAAATAAGCAAATATGCCAATAATATCTTAATTTTCAAAGGAAGAAGAAACAATGATGTATACTCCCATTCATATCTTTTAACACTTAAATAAAGCAATTGAATTAGAAATTAATAAAAATAAATGAAAAAAATATATTGGCTAATAGAGGTTATTTAAAGAGGTCTTTATCCTTGGATGAGAAGGTGAGAGGTTATAACTTTTAAATCCTTTAATTTACTAAAATTGAGAAGTCTCACTTAGTTGACTTTATGCTTAGAAAAATGAGCCCAAAGACTAGAAGAGAAAAAAAAACTAGGTGGATTGCATTTTTTTCTTATATAGTATAAAAAATGTTATCTCAAAAATTTGAATTAGGTCCACTTTAGAGAGGTGATTTTTATAGAGAATCAAAAAACTTACAAGAAAGATTGCTAAAAAAATACCTAAATAAAATAAAAAAATATTTTAATATTTAATATAAATTTTTGAATTGAAACATAAATTGACATATTTAGACTTACAAAGAAGAATTTTTCTTTATAAAGCAAGGACCTTTGAAAGACTTTTGTATCATACCTTTTATTGTTGACTTCTATATAAAAAGACCTAAGATTGTAGTGAATAATTATTTTTGAGAAAAATAAGCTCAAATACATGTATATTTATATATATATATATATATATATATATATTTTTTAAACTATTATGTATACACACATACACACACACACACACACACACATACACATATATATATATATATATATATATATATAAAACCAAAGAAACTTGAATTTGTTTTAAATATTGGTACTTAAGTAATATCAAAAAATAAGTAATTATTATTTTTAACCATGTGGTTACTACTTTTGTTGTTAATATATATAATCCAAACATTCTAACCAAGCTTTCTAAATTTGTATTTAGCTTTGCAACAAAGAATATTTAAAATCCTTCTATCCAAAGAAACTAAAGTGTGTTCAAATTACCTATGAAGGTCTTTATTGCTCTCTTATAAATCAAAATCATGTTTAAAAATTCAAATGAGAATCAAAATAGTCTTTACAATCTATTACAAGAAATGGTTTTTAATTAACTTCCACATTTTTTATACTATTTGGAATCACTCTATTTATTAAAAAATTATGTTCAAATATATTAGCAAGTATATGACAAGAAGAAGCAACAAATTCATATAAACATGGCATTTATGGAGCCAAATATATCTGAGACATTACACATTGGCATTTATATACAAAAGAAATGCTGTAAGAAAATCAATATCCAAAAAAAAATAATTACATTGACCAGATGAAAAATGTCTACTTCTCCCTTCAAAATATAAGATTTGATGCTACTTCAAGTGATATTTAAATGCTCTCTACTTTAATGTGCTAATTTTATTTATCTTCTATATTCTTAGATGTGTTTAGTTTAAATTTTTTAATAAAATATTCATATTTAAATTTTTATACAAAAACCACACTTTAAAATTAGCTTTAATCAGTATTATATTATGCTACAAAGAATGCAAAGTCACTCTATAACTAGTGTTGTGGAACATGTAAAATACTCTTACTATAAAAAGTGAAAGTTTGCTATATTCAATTAAAACTAAAACAATACAATGGGTTGAAACACAAAGCAATATTCAAAGACTATTCAAAAGATCAATGCTCTGTGGGATAATTGGAATTATGTAGTACAAGGGCACTCAATTTTGTGAAGACATTGAGGGTTAATGGAAAATGTTATAAAGTTACACATTTCACAATTTCAAAAGGATGTTATATTATTGTCATTTCGGAAATGGTCTGCGAGTGGCAGCCCAAGAACATGAGAAAAATCATTTGTAAACATCTGTTCGCACTTATTGTTACAAGCCTTACGAATTTTTGCGCTGTTCTTAACCCCACAAAATAAAAACAAGACAACAAATGATACCAGTTGTCAGACATGGGCGGTATAAATCAGAGTTTCAGACAACTAAAACTTATCTCATTCTGGAACAATTGAACCAATCACCTCCAATGGCATGAGTCGTCAACTACACTAATTTGCAAGACAAAAGCTCACTGCAGGTACTAGAGCCCTGACGCATTCCACATTGGAATCTCAAACATTTGACGGACGAATCAGTTGCAGGTTTGAGGCTGCGTGCAAGTTTCTCGTACATGTGCTTACTCACAATATCGAGTAGCATAGTACTACATAATTTCATTTACTTCAGTTGACAATGCTGATCCGGCATCCCAAAAGAAATGAAAAATAAAAAGAACGATCTGTAAAAAGAATCCAACTATCTAACACTTGGAAATTCAGTGACCTTGAAGGACTCTCGAATCAAAGACCAACCATTGTTGCTTCCCAGATCTTGCTTACTTCTGTCCGCGCAATCTCTTTAAGTTGTCCTCAGATGCACACCCAAGGGGAAGACAACCAATGCCAATCTGCCGTGACGATGAAGTATAGGCTGCATTAGATATCATACTAATGAAAGGGCTTTCATTACGGGATGACTTGCCAAACCTTCTGCTTCTTAGAGATTAGAAGAATTGGTTGATGGCAAAATGCCCAAAGTCTTAAGAACGAACGCATAGGTAAAAGCGAAATCCTTCAGCTTGTCAAACCTGGGCACAGGAAAGTAAAAATAAATTGCATTAACATCTCAATAGGAATCGAAGCCGCAGAGCGCGCAGCTTAATCAGAAAGTTCAAAACAGTTTACTATTGGTGGAAGAATTGCAGACACAATCATGTACCTTCCTGATTTGGAGAAATGGCCAGCGCCCATATCACACTTCAGAAGAAGCAAATTAGAATCAGTCTTCATTTCTCGCAACTTGGCAACAAATTTTGAAGGTTCCCAGTAGGCAACGCGAGGATCTAGCCAAAGTATCACACGCCAGTCACTTCAGAGTGTCCAAGTATTGCTATGCTATTTGTTTTAGGCAATACTCAAAACGGTTAACATATGCACATCAATTCATCACGGCCAAATACACACCTTTCATTCACCTGGACCTCATTATGTAGTTTCCTGAAATGGTGGTAACTGTTACGCACTTATTGTATCTCTACATCATATTGATATCACTAAGTCCAGAATTTTAGAATTTTTCGCCGAGTAATATACTGAAGGAAGATATCAGCGTACTCACCATGAAGACCCCCAGTAACGAGCACATTAGGGTAGTCACGGGCTTGAATCTGTGCAGTACCCAAGAGTTATGAACAAAAGTGAGTGCATATAAATCAGATGCTCAACATTCAAAATTACTGCAGAACTTTGAGTTCAGTCAATGGAGACAAGAAAAAACGACAAAGTCCAACTTTCAAAACTACTTGCTTGACCTAACTCATTGAACATGAGCTGTATGGAAATTCATACATTATCCTGAGGTGAATAAGACTTCATGTAGTAATAGTATTCCTCTTTGGCAGGGTTACCCCATTCCTGCAGAAGAACAAAAGTCAACAAACATTAAGACGAACTCAAGGTGCACCATTCTCAACAGCAGAGGATATATGTCAGTATCTTAAAACTTGCATTGAAATCCCCATAAAGAAAAAAGATATAACGTAAAACTTAATTCAACGCTATCCAATAACAGATGCGTATAAAGCTTGATCAGGAATTACAACATGATCTTCACACAAGTAAACATTTTTTCTTGTAAACCCCGAAAGATTCCATAGTTCCCTAGTCCACCCTGACTTCAACTTACAACCATTCGAAAATCTGGACATACCTCCCATTCCGCCGTTGTGAGAGGAATGGATGGATCAAGCATGGTTGTCAGAACATCCACGAACGCCACTTCCGCAATAACAGTTGTGAATAAATCGGGTCTCATGGTTAGAACTGCACCCATGAGGAGACCACCTGCACTTCTTCCTTGAACAGCAATCTTATCCTTAGACCCATACTTATTCTCCAGTAGGTACTCCGCACAAGTTATAAAATCTGTAAAAGTATTTTTCTTGTGCAGCAATTTTCCATCCTCATACCACTTCCGCCCCAATTCACCTCCACCTCGAATATGGGCAACAGCAAATACGACTCCTCTATCTAGCAAAGATAATCTGTGGTAGTTAAATTCGGGATCATTTGGAACCTGAAAAACAAATCAAACGCATCAGCTCATCAAAATGCACATATGTTCATGTCTTAGTTTGTACAATATTAAGAAACAGCACATCTCGCTCTTAGGAGCCAGTTTATCATGCAAGGTTGAAGGCATGGAAGAAAGGCTAAAGGTAACATACACAAAATCAGGTTTGGAAGAACACTACCTCATAGGAACCATAGCCAGAGAGAAACAATGGATCTGTCCCATCTAGTTTAACAAGATCTTTTCTGTAAATTATTGAAATAGGAATGTGGGTGCCATCACTGGCCGTAGCCCAGGGCCTCGCTGTTTCGTACTTATTTACGTCAAAGCCACCCAGAACCTAGAAACCGCAAAAAAAACAGATGTTACCAAGGTGATCTGAACATACAATATACAAATAATGAATAAATGTTGACAAAACCGAAAGGTACGCCAGCAATAGCCTACAATAGTCTCAACTCACAAGAAACTTGGTAATCCTTGGCACATTCAACCATAAAAATTCAACATGACTTGATGTCAGGTTTTGAACTTCACGAAATCAACCCAAAAGTCCGTGTGAATACTTGGCAATCTGACGTTTATGTCCAAAGAAGTAGCACTACCAGGTTCATTAATAGTAATAAAAGTGCGAGTGTAAAGGGGGGAAGATCAATAGAACATACCGGCTTCAATTTTTTCAACACCGCCTTGCCAGAGTTCAAATCATAGTCATAAACAGATTGAGGAGTTCGCAAAGAGCTATAACCATATCGGAAGATATGAGAGTTAAACTGATACGATTCGTCTTCTAAAGAATATGTTGGCTCAGGAAACTTAATCTTCTGTCCCTCAGAGAGCGACTCTACTGGTTTTTCAGCTGGAGGAAGTGCATAAATAGTGATTGCCTGAAGTCCATCTTCACGAACATTGACAACAAGGTGGTCCCTTGAGGCCCGTACATTCTCCAGCTTCACGCTGCACCATAAAATAATTCAACGGGTTCTCAATATCCACCTGCACCAAATAATGGTGCACGCAAGCGAGAAAAGAAAAAGAAAAAGAAAAAGAACTTTTCATCATCCACAACACCCCTTCCATCAGTAGTTATTTTCTTCTTCCAGCATAATACAAGGAACTAAACCTCAAGCATTTCAATGCAATGAAGTTGTACGTCAGTAAAGCTCCTCAGTTCAAACAAGTATCTAAGGTACATACCTGGGTCTATGGGGAAGCAGCACAGTAAAAGCAGAAATATTGGTAACAGGGGCGACAAGAAGCTCAGAATTAAAAATCTCTTCGCTTCTCCTTGTGAAATAAAAGTGATTTCCACGATGAGTGACAGAGTAATCTTCTCCTTCAATGTGAGGCGATAGGGGTTTCATATCCCCATACGGTTCATTGGAGCTCAAGTAGAGTACAAACTGAGTCACTTTTGTGCCAGAATACACGAAAATGTATTCCTCGCTTTCTGACTTGCGAAGATCAATATAGTGTTCCTCGTTTTTCTCATGATAAAGACATTCATCGTCAGACTGATTATTGTTCAATCTGTGCCGCCAAACCTGGAAGCCCACTAGAACAACGCACCATGTTAGCTCTATTAAAAATTGTAGACCACCCTCTAAATGCTTTTTTTGAACATAAGAGGACACTTCGGAAGAATTGAAGCAACACAAACGCTTCAGTCATTATTGATAGTCCAGACTAATCACAGACTGTTAGATTGTGTGCAAAAACAACTTGATGGAGCATGCATCTTTTCAGAACATACTCCTGCAAATTCAGTGGCTAAGCCACATTGCAGAGGTTTCCTGAAAGAACAAAATACTGGACCAAAACTCCAACGGCTAGATTAGAAGAATGGTACATGTGTAAGAAAAAATATCCCTTCAATGAATCATACATAAAACGCTTTCAGCGAATAGCCAATCCCCAACTGCCAACTGACTAGGAGATAAGGTGTATTTTGACCTTGTAAGGACGGTGCACTTCGTCTTGAGTTACGTAGAACAGTGTTTCATTGTCCTCAGCCCACTCAATTTGTTCAGTGCTTCCCGTAATGAGATTTCCAACAGACTGGCCAGTTCCGATATCAATGACACGGATTGTGTACACTTCGTCACCAGTAAAATCTTCCGTCACAGCTAATAGTTTGTGATTTGGACTGACCTGCCACAGAACAAAACAACTGAATATCATTGCAGAACACATTCCACACAGCAAAGTGAAAAACCTTAGACACAATTCCCTGTCCGTCACATGTATAACTAACCACTACGGTACCCGGAGCATTACCCTGACTTCACCAACATGATAGAACTCGTGTTCCTTGGCTTCTTTGTTTTCATCCAACAGCACTTCTTCCTCCGATGCTCCATAACCAGTTTCCATCACTTCATCAATATGCCCAGGACCTTCCCCTCCAGGTGCCGCCCGTCGACAATGCACAGTATACTGCTGACCTTCTAAGTTCTTCTTGTAGTAAAAGAATGCACCATTTCGTAAAGGAGCATTGACATCGTCCTCCTTTATTTTACTTCGAATCTCTTGATACAACGACTCTTGGAAATCCTTCGAGTCTGAAATACAAGACGAGAGTTGGAGTCCATTAAACTCACGCAACGAATATATCTAATACCCCTGAAGTTTGGAACCCTCAACCTCAGAGTCAAATAAGTACCTCAAGCAAAAACCTAGATTGTGCCATCACTGGTCTCTCTCCCATCAGCATGAATTGCAAATATGCTTCAAAGGTGTTCGCAGGGTGTGCGCTTTCAGAAACCATACAATATGATACCGAGGCAAATGTTTAGTCTAAGAAGGACAAATTCAGTTCTAGACAGCAACCAATCCACCAAAATAGCAAGAAAGAAATATTTCATCATCCAATAAGATCCGCAATGTGGGCAGTCCTAAACAGACTCGCAAAAAACACAACGAACTGGACTTATTGGAATAGACCCTGAAGATTGAACAGAAACTTGCATTGAAAGGCTTTACAGCGCACCAGTGGGAGAGAAAAACAGATGATAAGCCGATAAAATGGAGCGAAAAAAATCCACTACGCACATTGAAGGAAACAATATGGAGATGCAATACATAGTTCACCTACACTTAAGATACAAACCTATCTAGCAATTCTACATGGGCTGAGATATCGATGCTCAGTAACAGATGTGCAGAATCCTGGATGCTTGCGTTCTCAGGTATCACAAATTGAAGGTAGACTCCTAGCATATGTAAACGAAGATAATAACGTCGACAAAATACCAGATGTTTCAGTATACCGTGTACCCAGAAATCTATTTTTCGAAAAAAACTAGAAGCTTCCAAAAAGACATCCAAAAGAAGTAATCGGATATTACAGCTTGGGGCTATCACGAGACTCACCGGCCATAACCGCTTCTGTGTAGCTATTTTCTTCTTCCAGATATGACAACACGTCAGGGTTTTCCCTCTCATCATCGCGAATCCAGTAGTAATCGTCTATTCTCTTGTCTCCATGTGTCTCCAAGACATGACTAACCTTCTTTGCAACTGGAGGCTTAGGGATCACCCCCATAGCTGCCACAGGGGCTTCAACACCTTTGCAAACCCCTACCACAACAAAAACATTAAAGAACATAAATCCTCCTTGTAGCGTAAGTTGATTGCAAAAATAGCAATCCAGAAGTCAGCGATCCCAGTAACATTTACAATGCAGTGGTTTAATTTCGTTACAGCCATATGAGAAGCCTAAAAACACACGCACGCAGCCACACAAATGCATGTATCACCATTCACATGGATTAATCAACATCACATCAACTGTCGTAACCCACATTCCCGATTTAGGGATAACGAAATTGCAAAATCTAAAAGGAAAGACGCACCAGCGCAAGGATTTATAAACAATAAATTATTAAATATTTATCAGTTTCATGCACATCATCACTTCACCACTAAAAGCCAGCCAACCATTACGAGCCACTTATCAATAAAACAAACAAACGAACAAACAAACAAACAAACAAACAAACAAACAAAGACACTCTCCCCGAAATTTCTACATGCAATTCGTCCCAAGAGCACACCTAGATGCAATAAAAGATAAACACCTCTCGTGAGCAAGTAATCTCCAGTGTAGACAGGTGACCGTCGCCGACTACCGTTCAAAACAGGTCGGTGCTGAACCAAATGCGAAGTCTTCCGCGCCGGGATAACAGTAGCAGACGTCAGAACAGTGCTAAGGCAACCAGACCACAACGGAATGCAGGAAGAGCGGTGGAGGAGCGACTGAAGCGTCCGGCGAGCGACGAGAGGCCGTAAGCTCAAATTAGAGCTCGCCATGGGGACCCTTGCCTTCAAATTCCTTGCTCCAAGCTAGGTTGCTGAGAAGAGAGACGCCGGGTCACCCCTCGATTCCCAGGGTCCCAACCCCGCCCGAAGTTTGATCCACCCACTTTCTGCCGACAACTTCATTACAAACCTAGGGATTCCGATATATGGGTCTCAGGAACTGAAAGAAACAGGTTGTCGCTAACATCGCATGCTGAATGGACGAATGTCGAATGAACCCTAAACATTCAGAATCTTTTTTCCTACTGAGTCATCTGATGTTTCTTTTGAGCATGTTGTTTAATGGTCGTGTCTTCCTCCATAAAGTTAGGATTCTTTTGAATGCGGCGAAAGTTGGTTGCACAAAAATTTGTAGGGAAATATCATTATACAACCGGGTGCAGCTGCAAACGCGACTTGTTTTCTCAGCGAGAGATAAACCTTCCTTACCAGTGTACCCTAACTTAGTAGATGGATAAGTAGATGTGAGAAGGAATAGATATTCGCAAAAACCTGGTCCACCAGCATAAATGACTCTTCAGACAGGACGACCGGCAATATGAGACGAACCCAGCATAAGGGAGACAATCTCCGACATATAATTGTAAAGAATAAAATAAAACCCACATTGACATTACACAATAAGTGCGCCAGCACTGGGTTGAAAACATTACATCAGATCTAGTATGTGCACTATAAATTGGTACTACCCAGCACGCTAATGCTTAGTTAAGCTACTAAAGAATCTGAGCTCGAAGCTCGTGATTTCGACATAGAAAACGGAATACAAAATTGTATTGACAGGCGCTCAAGTCTTGTTGGTCTTCTTGTTGGGCTCGAACACGTACTTAATCAACGACTCCTTGATCGGGAGCATCTCCGGAAACTCCTTCAACAACTTCGATGCGTCCAGCTCGTTGTTGCTCCGCGCAGCGACTATAACCTTCGCCTGCTCCTCCAGCGTGAAGTTCTTGTACGTGAAGCTCGGGTCCACGTACTCCTTGTACATCTCCAGAATCTCGTTGTGGCTCACCACGCCCGGGTTCGTGAAGTTCCAGATCCCCGTCAGGTTCCTCTTCGCCATCTCGATCGAGATCGGCAGCAGCTCGTCCAGAATCGTCATCGAGTTCGGAATGTCCACCACCTTCTCGTACCGCGTGATCTTCGTGATGAAGTTGCGCGGGGTCGACAGGTCGCCTGTGATCGGCATCCTCACGCGCAATGTGCACACGTTGTCGAACTCCTTCAACAGCTCCTCAACCTGCCCACACCACACACACCAAATTGCCTCACTACACGCCACCACCGCATAAACCCCCCACCACCTTTCCATCGACCGATACCCTCCGCTCTCACCCATCATTCCCAAACAACTCCCCAAATGCACTCACTCTGTGCCGCGGCCACCAACTGGACCACTCTAACCTCGCCTCACTCCGCCCTATATCCTACACCAATCACCGGTTCTACTGCCATGCAAGCATCCTACAGCACCCATGTCCCACACACACACACACGCATCCATCCACACGGGCCGTCACTCCACAGCGTGCTCACCATGGCCTTCGTCTTCGAGTAGTACGACCCCCGGAAGTTGGCCGACTCCTCCTCCTTGAACCCAATCCCACTCCCCAGCGGATGCGCATCGTCGTACTCGAAAATGCACCCCGTCGCGTAGTTCACCAGCACCAGATCCTTCTGCTTGCACACGTCCGCCAGAGTCAGAGTCCCCACCACGTTCGCCCGAATCGTCTCAATCTTGTGGCTCTCGCACCAATCCACATTGGGCCGTCCCGTCACTCCAGCCGCATTGAACACGTGCGTCGGCTTCACTGTGCTGATGTCCTGCTCAATCGAGCTCCTGTTCTCTAACCTCCCCTTCCCGTACTCGTACGCGATTCCTTGCTCCGTGCACAGCTTCCCCAGCAGGCCTCCGATCCATCCGGTCTTCCCGTAGATCAAAAACTTCAACCCCACAGAGTGCCCTCCATTCACAGTGGCCACCATCTTCCCGGTTCCGCTTGCAAGCTGTGAGTCTTTTTACAAAGACCACCTGAAAAATAAGCTAGACTATCTTTATGCAATCTCAAGTAGAGTAACAATTCCACATCTTTGTAAGGACATTTTCATCGCGTACTCTTCAAAAATGTACCAGCTACTTCGAAAGTGAAAGATAAGTTAAAAACTAAGGCAACCAAACATAATGTAAAAAGACCTGGAAGAGAACACATGAAGAAGACAAGAAACAGTGCACAGCGCCGAATTGTGGAACTAAAAACTTAGCCAAGCATCCTAACATCTAACACGACCGTCTCAAACTCCTATTTAACCACAGATCTACATCACTAATCACATCTTGGTTCACCCAGCGCAGATTAAACAAACCGGCGATGTAACAAGCACCCTTTAGCCAATAATCTCAAACCAACAGTTACAGATTCGTTCACATGTAACATTACGCCAGTCACACATGACAGTTTCCCCAACTCAATCACTCGATCGCTAGAGACGATTGTAAAAAAACAACAACATGCATTACCCATAACTGAACACAAACAGTACGCGACACACACCTGGCTGAGCTCTTCTGGGCCTCTATCGCTTTAACCACACGAACTCCGAAGAATGATACCGAAATACAAGAATGTGAAAAGACCAATGCCACCAACTTGAGGAATCGGGATGCGAGGGTGAGGGCGGGGAAGAGCGGTGCCGGCGATGGAGAACCTGCGAGCGCACAAGCTCTTTATTAGCAGTTTGGGCCGTCGCACCGCGGTACATGGCACTGACCGCCGGATGCACCCGGGAAACGGAGATATTCTAGTACAGTTACTGTATGGAGACTGGGCGACCTTCGGTAGGCGGTGAGCTGGTTCTGGTGCTGCCTGGCGATCTCGCAGGTCTGCAAAGGCAAAGCGGTTTTGGCTTTTCATTATGTTCGTTCCATTGTTGATTCCCTTGCCCCCCAGAGCTCCCATCCACGTTCCCATTGCTCCCTTCCAATTTCGACGTTCGTTCGCCTGAACTATTTGAAACTTTATCCAAGCACGCAGAAATTTTCCGTGTTGCAAGAGCTGGGTTCGATGCTTTCATCTGCCTACTCTGAATTTGATACAACCCTAATTTTCTCTTTCTACACCTTTATCATTTATTTATTTTTTAAAGACTTCTTATCTTGAATCTACTAGTGGTTTAACATCTTTAGGGATCCACAAATCCCTAAAGGATACAAAAGAGGAAAAGAATACAAAAGAGGACAAGAAATGATATTAATAATAGTACATGATAGCTATGATTATTTTATAATATAAGATTTTATTACATTTTATAGTGATTTCATCTTTTGAGGGAAAAAACTATATATAAATATATGTATTATATATATATATAAGACATGTTTCTAATTAAATATATAACATATTTTCTTTAATTTAAATTTTAAAAATAATAGGCATATTGTAAGAGTTTGAAAGATTAGATTATATTATATTACATTATTAAAAAATAAAAACATCAATGTACAACAAAATAACTATCTTATATTATAAGAACAAAAAATTGTAACAACTTATAAAACAATGGTATAAAATTTTAATCCAAACATTTGATGTGCTAACACATTGAAAAATAAGCTATATTATATTTATAATTTATTCTAGTACATAATTAATGCCTACTAATATTGCACATTAAATACAACTCTAATTTTTTTATTGATAGCTTATAATGTACAATGTATTTTTTTTCATAATATAAAAAAATATCTCTAATTATTTTTGTATATATTATTAATATTTTTTATAATAAATATTTATTTATTTTTAATATCCTTTGTTATACATCTTGTTAGCATATACTATAGTATAAAAGGTAACAACTCACTTTAGTAGAATTATTTAACAAACTAGTGACCAATTCAACCACCAATCTCTAATAACTATTTTTGGCATTGATAATAGATAGACTGTAGGAAATTAACAATTAAAAACCAAGATAAGATTTTTTTTTTTTTTTTTTACTTAAACTTAAGATAAGTTAATGCTTTGATAGCTTATAATTTAATATATTTTAAAAAATAATAATTACTCAATCAAAAAATTTAAACTTATAATGAAGTAAATAATTTATATAATCTAAATTTGGACTTCTTAACTATATATTTGTGTTGAGTTTTTAAAAAAAAATTAGCAAAAAACTAATCTAATATTATTAAATATATTATTCTAATCACTTATTAACTATAAGTAGTCAATTTACAATTATCATATAAATTTTTAACTTATATATATTAGGATCTTGCTTTGTAATAAATTAATAATTTTAAAACAAATTTGAATTATGAATAATTAATATAAATATTTTTTTGTTTTCTATGATAGATAAAATATTTTATTAACCATTCCAATAATTTTATAATATTTATTTTAATCATACACTAGTAATTTTAATTTTATGCTTAAAATAATATAAAATATATTATAAATTAGTTTCTAATTTTAGTTTGATTTAGTTTTTTTAGTTTTTTATAGTTTTTTTTTACTTTTATACATTTGTTTTGATACTACATAAATCTAAAGTATGCAAAAGTAATTTGAAAAGATTTCAATCATCTATTATAGACAAGATGAATAGAACCAATTCACCAACCTAACTATTAATCTCTAATTCAAAAAATAATATCACAATCTAAAATTATATTTATATTTTATTTATTTATAAATAATAATAATAATAATAATAATAATAATAATAATAATTTATATACACACACACACACACATATATATATATATATATATAAATATAAAGAAAGAGATATTTGATTTTTAAAATAATTAGTTAATAAATTTATAATTATATTTTTTTAAGCCATTTTGAAATCAAAATATTATAATATTGATTTAATATAGAAAAATTTAATTTTACCAAGTGCAATCTTTTTGTGTATATGTCTTAGTTTTTTGAATTAGAAACAATTCTTTCTGTACATCATCTTCTAATAAACAAGACTTTAAAGTATTTGTCAGGTATTGAAATTAAATTAAATTTTTACATATCTAATTATTTTAGATTTAATGCCAAATTATAAAAATTAATTGTAATCTTTTTTTATCTCATTGATATTCCTAGATAAATTAATAGTCAATATAAAACAATCATATCAACTATTATGTGATAGTTTATTTAAAAAATAAAAATAAATAAAAAATAAAAATAAATATAAAAGATAAGATATTAAAATAAAATAACCAAGATATTATGATTATACAAAGTCTTCTACTTATAACTTAATAATTACATACCATTATCTTAGCACACAATAAAAATTTCTATCATATATATTATAACAATTATTATCTAAATAAAATAATATTATAGCTTTATATACAATAGATAAATCATATTATTTTTTTATTAAATTATAAGAGAAAAAATATTTGTTATTTTAATTTTATTCAAAAATCTTTAATTTTCTAAGATACACAGTCAATTTTTTATATCTATATAACTTTATAATTAATTTTTTTAAGAATCATTTTTATAGTAATCTTGAAATATAATTCTTAATAAGATATTTTTAAAATAAAAATAAAACAAAAACTTAATTATATATTTATTGAGTTGAAAACTTTAAATCAATTATAATTTATTTATTTTCAATCTACTAACTATGATTTTAGAACCTTGTTAGATTTTTGTTGTTTTATTTATTGCATTGATAATTTTTTCTATTTCTATACCTGATTATTAAAAAATAAATAATTTTTTTGATGCCTAATATTCAAGACATATAAGAAAATGATTAACATATTGTTATTTATCTTCTAACTATCAATTATATTTGTTTCTACTTATTTTGCAATATTAGATAATATTTGGTTGTAATAAAATATAAACATATATTATATGATAATATTATTTATTTTTATTATTTAAATCACAAAATATTTTAATTTTTTTGAAAATTTTGATTTCTATTGAAATCCTTGTATTTATAATAGTTCTTATGTAAGATGCAATACCAGTGCAAATTTCTAGTTTAGCAATAATTTTGATTAATGAATTAGCTACAACAACTTTTTTCTAGTTGTTTCTTATATTATTATTAAATATATCATTCTTTCTAATTCTACTAAATAAATCTATAACAACCAAAAAAATAAATACATAAATTATAGTATATGTAATATTTTTAATTAAAGTTTAATTTTTATATTTAGCAATATTATATAATTTTATAATTATAAATATTATTTTTAAATTTATTATATTTAATAAATAAATTAAAATTTTTAGGATGTAAATCTAAATTTTTTTCTAAAATGACAATACATCTATATATTAAAGCAAAAATATCAAAATAAAATAAAATATATTTTTTATTTAATATTTTATTATTATTAAATAAATCTATATTCAAAAATTAAATAAACTACAAAAGAATGGATTCAATTTATATCTTTTATAATACAAAAATTTAAAAAATTATACCTTATTATTTTGATATATATATATATATAATTTTAGATTTTTTTTACATGAATGTTAATTTTTGAAAATTAATTATATTTATTAAATTTTATAATAAAACTTATATATAAAAAAATAATATTTACAAAAACTACACTAAATATCTATTCCTACCATGTGTTCATTTGAATTTATAATATAACAATTCTATTTATATATTCAAGTTTAAACTTGATTTGTACCTCTATCATATATGCCACAATTGTCTTTATTGCTAAAAACCATTCTAATTATCTTTTATAGGTCCAAAATTAGCTTAGATCTATCTTTTAATATTGACTTTTTTCTACTCCCCATATCTTTCTAATGTATGTCTTATTCAACTACTTAGTTTTAAAACTCAAAAATAAAAGTCCAATAAGACAAGTACAATATATGGAAGTAATTAAACAATGAGTGTCTAGTACAATATATACTATATTAAATAAGATAATGGGACATTCTCAATAAGTGTATTTCAAAGTACATTCATAATATATTCTACATCAAATTATGCATGCATAAGTGGATTCTACCAACAAAATATTTAAAAATTTAGAATTTAAAAATTTAAGATATAAAAAGAAATTAATATATAAATAGTTAATAATATATAAAGATCTATATTTTAATTAATTTTTAATCTAAAAATATCGATGCTTTTTAAAAAAACATAGCAATTGTAGAAATTTATACATTGATTCCTAAATGGTTTTGTAGTAGCACAGTAGATAATGATTCTTTATCTTTGTATATTTTAATACAATGTAGAAATATTATTGGTGTATTTAGAAATTAATTCACCTTTTTAAAAGCAAGATCAAAAGAAATAACAACAATATATAAAAAATGGATTGATTGCTTCAAATTAGTAATTTCAAATGGATGGAATACAAAATATCAAACATTTGGACAACATAGTTAGTCAAATATTTTGTGTTAGAATACACAAGCCACTTCTTAGAATGTTTATATATAAAGACCAATATTTGAAGAAAAACAAAGAACTTAGTAATAATTTTGATATCAATGTTACCAATTTATAAAATCTTAAGAAAAAGTCAAAAAAAAAAACCAAAAAACAGTATGCATTCTATAGAATATATTTTAAATTTTATTTCAACAAATAAATAAGAAAAAAAGAATATTAAAATGATGTTTGATATACAAAGTCTAAACCAATAGACATAGATAATTTTAAGAGTTATTAATAGAATATATCAATAATTTATAAAAAATAAGTTTTAATATCATATATACTAATTTATTGTACAAGTATTTGATATAATAAGATAATTATTTGGGATGCAAGTATAAGTGTAAATATACCTTTGTAGAAAAATTAACTCCAATTATTACCATCATGGCTAATATAGTATCATCAATTTAATACCTTCTTTAAAGAAGTATAATAGTAAGAAAAAATTAATCACTTTTAATAAAGAAAAAAGTTGGTAGACAAATTATAAAAACAAAAGAAGGTAGCTTTGATAAAGTAGATTGTATTAGCCAATTTAATATGAAGCAAATTTACTTTCTCTTTATTGTTCCTAAGATAATATATTTAAACAGCAAATATGCTAATCATAACAAAGTGGTTGTCTATAATAGGAATTAAATAGGCTATAAATTAAGCTTTGTTTAATACATATTTCAAGATATAAGAAATTTCATAACAAATCTATACTTAATAGATGTGCCTCTTACTAATATATATAAAAGTTATATGACAATTATGCTTAAATAATGCAATGAGAGCATGCTAGTATTGACAAGGAATGTATATATATTTTTAAAGAAGATATTTGAAATACATGCAAACTCATATAAAAGAATTAGTTTATAAAAGACATAAATATTGTTAATAGAATTAAGTTGTAGGTACATATAAATAAAAAGCTTATAATTTATTACTAAAATTATAATACAAATATTGAAAGAATCTTACCTTCAAAAAAAAATCAACATTTATATTTATATTTAAATTTAAAATAATATTATAATATAGAAATAGTAATACAATTACTATAGATATAAATTTTTTTACCAATTATAAAAAGAATTAATTATGCCTAATATAAAATAATATTAATTAATTTAAATATTCAAATAAATTATTTATAATTAATTTTAATTTTTTAATTTTCTAATTTTTATTATTTATAATGATAGACATTAACAGTTAAAAAATAATTTAACATCTTAATTTTAAGTAACAAAGATAATTTTGTGAATTAAAGTTTTAAAGCATATAAGAAGAAAATTGGAATTGATATTTTAATGCCAAAGATATGAATTATGACAAAACTTTGAAGAAAAAATAAACTTTTCAATCACCACAAGAGAGAAAGTAGATAAATCAAAAATAGATATAAGATTAAAATTAAGTTATTTATTACTAAATACAAAGAAACTAGAGAATTTTAAACTAAGATTAAAATACAAGAAAGATATTGACAAGAGTGAAGAAGGCCTTATTCTTGCTTCCATATATACTATCTAACTAAAAAGTTACATGACAATGCCTTATAGGCCACATGATGCATGTCCAACTTATGAGATATATATTTAATTTGTAGAATAAGTTTTTGATATGTAAGTTGTTATATTACAATATAGCTATAAGATGAAAGAGCAAAAGAAGACTTATATTATTGAAGACTTAGTAACAAAATTCTTTTAGAAATTATAGGCAAAAGATAGAAGAAAATAAAAAAATTGTATCTACACTATCTTTTCTTATAAAAAGACTTTTATTTACTTTTTAGGATCATAAATAAGACAAAATAAGACAGATAGTACTTGATTGTCACGGACATAAGATTTACTCCAACAATTATTTAGTTAATATGGATAGGTACAAGTAGGTAGAAGTAGGTTAATTTGATAATAGCTTATAGAATAGCTTCTTAGAAGCTTCATAGACATGGTTTCACCTTTTTTCTTTATATTGGTAGGTTAGAAACTTGACTAATAAGTTAGCCATGTGTCACACATATTGGTAGCATGTTGAAGGTCCTATAAAATGCTACCACATAGCTTTTAGATAGATAGTATAAATAGAGATAAGAGTAAAGCCCTCTTCACTCTTATCAATGCCTTTCTTGTTCTTAGTCTTGTTTTAAGAGTCTCTAGTCTTCTTATCTTTGACAATAGCCATTTTAGTTTTAATATTATTCCATCTTTGAGTGATTTTTTATTCTTTTGAGTAATATGAAAGTGTATTGACATTTTGTTCTTTTATAATTTGTATCCTTGACAATTCGATAAGAGTGAAGATTTATTTTTTTTGTTCTATATTTAAAAAGTGAGTGGATTATTCCACTTCTATTGTTGTATTTGAAGGTTGTGGACTACCTACCTTTAAATTAACATTCTTTGCTTTTTAACCTTGATTTTTTCTTTCAAAGAGAGTGGATCATCTTTTTTTGTAGAATTTTTTATTTAATGTTAGAGGTTGGGGATTACTCTCCTCTAATTTAAATTGTGGAATTATTAAGTTATGTAAGATAGAAAGAAAGATCATAGATGTTATATTTAATAAAAGTGAGAATAGATTTATAACTATTGCAGATCTTTAAGAGCTTGTGAACACTCTTAGGATGGAAATTTCACAAATAACTAATGTCAATCATAGAAGCACTATTCCTATGTCTATGGAAGAGGTCTAGAGTCTATGCTAAGAAGTTGTACAATTGAGGGAAGCAAGTAAATTGGCCTCACAATCAAATCCAAGAAGTCATGCTTCTACAAGCATAAAAGAGGCAAAGATTAATATACTTAAAAAGTTTGATGGAACAAGATCAAAATTTCAAAGATTTTTGTAATAAATTAAGCTATATCTAAGATTGCATCCTTTCTAATATCCTAATGGATTTACTCAAGTTGGATTCATAAGTGTACTTCTATCTGAAAGTGCTCTTTCTTGATTTGCACTTTTGATAGAAAAAGATTCACAACTTCTTTATGATTTGAATTCAATCCTTGAACTATTTACAATCATATTTGAAAAAAATGATTAAGAGAAGGTAATAGAGACTAAGCTCTTATTTTTACAACAAGAATCATAATAAGCCACAATATATGCTACAAAATTCTAAAACCTTGTAATGTGGAGTAGAATAATATTGCTTTTATCAATCAATTTTGTTATGGATGTAAGGATAATATCAAAGATTTGTTACTAATAATGCCAAAAGCAAATTCTTTGGAACAATTTATTGCTCAAGCCATTGCATGCTACAATCAATTATTTGAAAGGCGTCAAAAATATAGATTTGGGTAGAGAGGAATGAATCAATTAATTGACTAAGCTAGAATCAATGCAAATTGATGTAATATGTTTTAAATTTTTCATTGAATAGGAAAAGACTTGACATCGTTAAAAAGATTTGTGCTTATATTATAGAAAAACTAAGTATATTGCTCAACATTATCCAAAAAAGCAACACAATCACAAAATAAGGAGTATGGTTGCTAAAAAAAATAATATGTCAAATTTTTTTTTTTTTCATTTACAATAAGAACCATGTAGTTGGAATCATATGCAACACCTTGTTAAGGTCCTATTTTTCCCCCAAATCTCTTATCTTATTTTATAAAAGATATATTTTTTAGATCTAAAAATTACAAAGTCTTTGCCTTATTAGATTCAAGAGCCTTAGCTTGTTTCGTAGATAAGGACTTTGTCAAAAAATAAGAAATATTTCTAATCAAAAAAACTAAATTCATGCTCATAGAAGTCATAGATGGTTGTTTATTGTCTTTTGGAAATATTATCCATGAGATTGTTCCTTTAGATGTAGCAACTAAGGGACATAATAACATAATAATATTTAATGTAATTAGATCTCCTTCTAATCTAATTATTTTAAAATTATTATAGTTAAAAAAATTATAGTCTTTAAATAGATTAGACTTCTCATAATCTTGATTTTTCTTATAATTTAATCTAAAAATTTGTTAGTCAAATAGATATACATAATTCTAATACATCCAAATTCTTATTAATAGGTACAAAAACTTTCATACATGCGATAAAAAAAGATTATCTTTTATTATATATACCACATCCAATTTTGATATTAAAAAAACTACAAGTGGTATTTCTAGCTAGTATTAAGATTTTAAAGATGTTTTTAAAAAGAAAAATGGAGATTTTTTTTTTGAACATCAACCTTATGATTGTTTAATCAATCTTTAAGAGAGAGCTCAACTACTATTTGGACCAATCTATAGTTTATTACAATACAAGTTGACTGTATTCAAAGAATATATTAATAAAAATTGGCTAAAAACTTCATATGCCATTCAAAATCTCCAATAGGAGCTTCTATCTTATTTGTGAAGAAAAAAGACAAATCATTGCGGATGTACATAGATTATTGAAGACTTAACAAGATTACCATCAAGAATAGGTATTATTTACCTTTGATTTTAGGACTTCATAATCAATTCAATCAAGCAAAGATATACACAAAATTAAATCTGTGAGAAGTATATAGCTTGGTCTGCATCAAAAAACGTGATGAATAGAAAACTGCATATCAAATTAGATATGGGTATTTTGAATATAATGTCATGTCTTTTAAACTTACAAATAAACTAATTATTTTTCAACATCTTATAAATGATATTTTTTGTGAGTTTTTTTAATAATTTTATTATCTATTATTTGAATAATATTTTGATCTATTCTAAAAATATAAATAAATATGAATTTCATATTCATTGTGTGTTACAAAAACTTAGAAATGCAAGATTGTATGCCAAAATAAAAAACTGTATATTTTACACTACTCAAAGTAATTTCTTAGGATACATCATTTTGAATGATGGTCTTAAGATGGATCCTAAGAAAGTCCAAACAATCATAGACTAGAAGATTCCAAGAACAATAAAATATGTATAATATTTTTTGAGATTTGTTAATTACTATCAAATCTTTATCAAGAACTTTTTTCAAGTTATAACTCTACTGATATACTTAACTTGTAAGGATAAACTTGAATAGAATAAAAAAGTAAAAGCTCTTAGGAACATATACTTTAGAGGTTCATAGAACCTTCTAGAACATTGTAGAAGCTTCCTAATTGATAAAAGTCAGTTGAGAAGTTTCCTAGTTAGTGGAAGGAGTTCAAAAAACTTTCCAATTGGTAGAAGCTACTCAAGAAACTTCTTAGTTTAATAGAAGTCACTCACAAAGCGTCCTAGACATGAGTATATATAGGCGTCAGGGTTGAAGAGTTTTTTAGTCTTGACAATGCATCTTTTAGAGTTCTAACTCACCTTTCTTGGTGTTGTTCATGTATTCATGTGGTTAATTTAAGTTCTTATTGGTTTCTTTTGGAAACCTTATCATTATTTTCAAGTCTCTTGTTCTATATTCTTAGGTCTTTGATAGTTTATCAAGACTTATCTTATCTTCAATATCAGAGTTGGATCCTTCTTATTAGAGAGTAATTTATCCCAATATTCAAAGATATACTAATGCTTCAGAAGTTGCGGATTATCCTCCTCTAAACCGATATTATTTTTATTGCAATATTGGAGCTTTGTCCCTCTTGTAAGAGAGTGGATCATCCCTCTCCTTGAAGGTCTTAAAGCATTTAAGAGGTTGCGGATTACCCTCTTCTAAACCAATATTGTCTTCCGTGATTTGTCATTTTACTTACTCTACCAATACTGCCTAGAATAAACCTCCAAAGGGAGATTCAAATACGGAAAAAGATTGAACACATGAGATACATTGTTAGGATCACACAATTAACCACTTCTAAACATTAAAGTCCAATAAATATGCAAACACTCTAAAAGAACGTCGTCTTTTTTATCTGCTCTATTATTCTACAGCCAAGAAGACACTTTATAATACTATCTCCCATAATTCTCCTATTATAATCTGCTATTTTCTTCCAATCTCATAATAACAACTTGCGATATTACATTGTCTCAACAGACTACATACAACTGCTTCACATTCCAATTAATGGAAATAACTTCTCACTAATAATCCATTTTGAAATGAATTATCTCTTCAATATTCTCTTTTACCACTCAACTCTCACAATTAATACGGCATAATATTCTCATTCACAAACTATATTGATATGTTCTATCTTCAACTATTAATTTGCTACACCAAATTCAAATATTAAATAATTAAAATTTCTTATTCATCTATATATATTTATTTAATTTTTTATTTTAATATTGTACTTCATAATTGACATAATATGATCAATCAGAATGTAATCCGGATTTTTCACTACAGTCTAATACAAAAAAAAAAAAAAAACAAAAGAGAGAGGTAGCACCAAGCTTACCTTAGCTCTTGACTCTCATAGTCACGCTTCAATTTCTTCTTTCTTATACTCTTTATATTAAAACCGAGGTATCAACCATCATCTCTCCTACCTTAATCGTTTTTTCAACTAACTTTCCTATATTACCATCTATATTGGCCAGTAATTGGATTAATTATCTAATTTATCAATTTTTAATCCTTATTCTATCATCCAAAATTATCTATCTATTCTATATAGTCCCACTCTTAATTGTGCAATGCCCTTGCAAATACAGAATTGGTAAAAAAAATATTTTTAGTTATAAAGCTGGTTTGTACGATTGAGATACTCCAAGATTCTCTACATGAGGTTCTTCTGCATTTGGTTCTAACGCTAAGTCCTCATCCTCCTCCGATAAATCCATATGGTTAATTTTCAATTAGGCTGATAAATCCTCATTGTCCGCTCCCAATTCTAAAACTTGAGCATTGAATTGCAGAATTGTGGCATTTTTCGCTTTTAATTGGCATTCATGTTTCTTCATCTTCTCTTCCAGTTTATCAATACTTAAAACTGGTGAAACAGATACCTATGGCTAACCGATAATGGCTAAATTGCCCTCCAACTTTGCTACTTCCACCTTCAAGGCACCAATTTCTGTTCGTAGCTTGTCTATTTTAATTCTATATTGGTCATCTAATTTCACCTTTTCATGTTCCAATTTTGCTACCTTTTCACGTTTTGCTTACAATCGATACTTCATTGCCTCTTTTTTCAAATCCCATATCCTACAATTCTCTATTAATTCTTGCTTTTGGCCGTTCAAGATTCATTGAGTGCATTATTTGTCATTCACCTAAGTTTGCTCTTCCTCCGCTAATTTTCGCTCTAATAGTAATTTGGATTCCACCTTTTCTTTGATAATGCAATCCTATTCCACAATTTGGCTACTTTTTTTTTATTATCTCTTTCCTGTTTGCCTCCAATTGTTGCTTTAAATTTCCTTCCAATTTATTCACTGTAAGTTGTAATTAAAAAATTTGATCCAATATTATGTCTGTGAGCTTTTTTTCTTTCAATATTCTGTTGTTCGAAATTAGAACATCAATCGCCTTTTCAATTATTGAGCAAATTAGAGCCCGTCCTAGTGTAGTCACTGGGATAGCCGCCCATTCCATTACTTGATTTGATTCCCCGACTTCATGCACCACTATCTCTGGGCTAGCTATTGATGCCGTTAGACACTAAACACATCGTAGAGGCATTAAAAAAGAAATATTTCTTTCCACTATTGGCAATGTTTGACTCAATGTGTACACAATCACCGAGTGCACATAATTGGAGCAGAGTAGAGATACAAACTTCACCGTCTTTTGCTTGGCTACCATCTCCGCATAGATTCTGGTTACTACAAATATTGTTCAATTAAATACCATTTTTTCTAGCATTCCTTTCGTTATAAACAGTAGCCATTTGGATATGTATGTGGTATATCGATTCAAGCATAGCCACTTCTGAATAAACCGTATTTATTCTATCAGCTTAGGTGTAAGCTCCTCCACTACCTTTTCCCCGTGATTCTTCTCCCGTGACAAGATAACACCTTTAAAATAATTACCCAATCTAAAATCAGTAGATACTTTGACGCCCACTGTAAGCTCACTAATTGATAGATACAATATCGTTTGTAAGGTACTCTCATCAATCCCGATTATCCTTCCCTTTACTACATTCAAACCATCCTCTGGGTCGTAGTTTGTTATATACTCCGTCATCAATTCTACATCAATTGGCAGCAAATTATTTGCCTTTCTTAAAAATGCATAAAGTTGCGCATTTTTAAAATCTCTCTACCTTCGTGAGGACCAATATATTTCCAATTTCATTGGCTCCATGTTGGTTATCACCACTAAAGACGATGACTCCAAATTATTCTAACTTCTTACATTTTGGACACTATCCTCTCTGTCCAAAGCTCTCTTCAACCTTTCTATTGGCATTATAGACTATAATTTGCTTCTTACTTCTCACTCATGTTAATATTATTTTTGTTGACTGTAAAAAATTCTACACTCCAATGCATATACTTCACACAACAATGTTCAAAAACTTCCATCAAGTGCCCCATTCCTAATCTTTTACTCGAGGTCTAAATCATCAATCTCTAATACAGTGTATTATAACCTCACATCTAATTTTTGTGACTAGGTGGCAATAGTGCCCAAAATTGACCATCACGCATCTTTTTTAACCATCATGCACATATAATATAAATAATCTTATTATAAACAGGTACGCCCTCTTCCCTCCCATTTTTGAAATCCATCCCGGATTTATATACAATAAAATTATAATCAATTTCTGTTGATTTGTGTGATGAATTGAGTACCCATCAAATCTTTCAATTGAACTAAACCATTAGAAAAGGCTTCTACTACTCAATACAATCTATGCCAACGGATTTGAAATTTTTCTAGAAAATTGTGAAATCAGCTATTATAAAAAAATACTAGATCATTAGGCAGAAAAGATTTAGGACATAATTTACTATCATAATAGCACTTACAACAATATTGTGTAGCTTCCATAGTCAATAGAGCCGTAAATCAAACTTCATCTAATTTGTCCAATTGTGCTAATCAATATTGAAGGAATTCCTTGTCACCAAGACATTCATCTAATACCGTCGTATAGTAATATGACCATTAGGTGAAAGAAGAAAGGAGTGGTTATATTATAGAAAAGCTCAAATAAAAATATTTGAAAAAATTATCTTAAAAAAATAATTAATAGAGAAAGAGGTAGAAAAAAATCAAAAGGTGTTAATACTGCCTTTTGTAGAAGTAACTTCTAATTGCTTTGTATGGCCATAAATAAGGCAAAACAAAGTAGATTAGAAAATTAAATAATATAGGCATCTTTAAAAAAGAGTTGAAAATAGGTTTCAAAAAAAATTTCTACAAATTTCTAAGAATTAATACCTAGAGAGGGCCGGTTATGAACCTAGATCAAAACCAAATCCCAAGGCACAAAACAACATACTGACAGTAGATCAAGAACTTTTTGGCAAATCAAAGAATATGATTATAAAGCAAATTTAATAGCTTTTGCATAAGATTTGATTTGGAGTGATTTGGATAAAAACTAACTTTGTAAGAGCTTTGCAAAGTCAAGGTTATTTTGGGCGACTTTGGATTTTGTGAAATAAAATAGGGTTTATGCTTTGGAAAATTATAAAATTTTTATTATAGATTTATAGCTAAAATTTTATAGATTAGTTGATATTATTATTATCAATTTGTGCTATAATTTTGAACTTAATCTAATGGTTTTATTATAAGTAATTAAGATCTAAGTGGATTAAGGTCTCGAGAATTGGGTTTTAAAGGTCTGTTAGGATTTTGCAGATTTTGAGCAATTTGCTTGTTTGATTTGAGTGAAATTTGTGTCTATGGATAGAAGATTTAATTTTCTATGCATAAATGAAATTTAAAAGTAATTAAATAATAAAAACAAGAGATTTAGATGCTAGAATATTGGCATCATGATTGGAGAAGGAGGTTGGCCAACACCCGTGTAGATTTATAGATTTTTCTTCTTTTTGATAAGTTTGATTTTCTTCAAACTATATATATTTATTGTCAACTTAGTTGTTAAGGTGTGTATAAATTTTTAATTAAGATCAATGGTTTATTTGGTAATTATTGAGGTTCTAAGATTGCCTTAGGAATTGCTTAGGGCTTTGTTAGGATTCGATTAGAATTTAGGATTTGGATTTAGGATTTAATATTTGATTAGGATTTGATTAGGATTGACTAGGATTTAATTAGGATTTAGTTAGGATTTGTTTTAGGATTTGTTAGGATTTGACCAAGATTGACTAGGATTTAATTAGAATTTATTTTAAGATTTGTTGGAATTTGACCAGGGTTGATTAGGATTTAGTTAGGATTTATTTTAAGATTTGTTAAGATTTGATCAAGAATGATTAGGATTTAGTTAGGATTTGTTTTAGGATTTGTTAAGATTTGACTAGGATTGACTAGGATTGACTAGGATTTAGTTAGGATTTGTTTTGAGATTTGTTAGGATTTGATCAAGGTTGATTAGAATTTAGTTAGGCTTTGTTTTAGGATTTGTTAGGATTTGATTTAGATTGACTAGGATTTAGTTAGAATTTGTTTTAGGATTTGTTAGGATTTGTTAAGATTTGTTAGGATTGACTAGGATTTAGCTAGGGTTTGTTTTAAGATTTGTTAAGATTTGAATAGAATTGAATAGGATTTAGTTAGAATTTGTTTTAGAATTTGTTTTAGAATTTGTTTTAGAATTTGTTAAGATTTGACTAAGATTGATTAGGATTTAATTTGGATTTATTTTAGGATTTATTAGGATTTAATTAAGATTTGATTAAAGATTGTTTAAAGATTGATTAGAGAGATTAGGACTAGTTATTATTATTTCTTTTTATCTTCTATAACTAGGTGACTAGTGCATTCTTGAGCAAGATTTCATGATATACGACAACACAATTTTTAAATTCTGAACTTCTAATTCAATTGGTAATATTGTCTATTGTCCATATACCAATTGGAATGGAGTAGAATTGGTAGTCACTTTATATGCAATATGATATGCCCACACAGCTGCAAACAATTTTGTATTCTAATCCGTTCTCATTTCTAGTATATAATCTTAATTAAGACTTTATACAAAATACAGTTGGTCTTTTTAGTCTATCCATTGGCCTGAGGATGATATGAGGTTATTTATTGATGTTTAATCTCATATGTATCCGTCAAGACTGCAATTATATCATTAATAAAATGGGTTTTTTAATCATTAATCAATTCTTTGAGACACCTAAAGCAAGTGATAATATTCTCATATAAAAATGAGACTACTGTATTAATATTATCAATTTTTGTTGCCAGCGCCTCAATCCATTTTGTGACATAATTGATTGCTACCAAAATATATCTTTTATATCCATTTTGTGAGACTAGTGTGATTGATCCTATAAAATCAATACTCCATTTTTCAAATGGTGCTTGGGCCAAAATTGGTACTAACGGCATGACAGAAGTACCAGTAGATCTACTAATATATTGACAAGGATCACAACGTTGGACATATTGGTGTGCATCTGAAAACATTGTTGGCCATCAATATCCAACCATTAAAGTTTTTCAAATAGTACTATCACCGGCAAAGTATCTACCGCAATTATCTAGGTGACATCCATCTAATATGATACGTACTTTATTCTGAAATATAAAACGGTGTAATATTCCATCTTTTATGGTAAACAGAGAACTTTTCAAAATTAGACAGTGCTTAAGTTTCTTACTATAATTAAATAAAAACATTTGAAATGTCAAATATTGAATCAATTTACTATATTTCGATGAAATTATATCCATGGCAAATAATTTTGCATCAAAAATTACATCATTGATAGGTTCATTTCTCAATAGATTGGTTAGAGGAGATAAATGGTCCGCATTGGCATGTTTCTTTCCTAGTTGACCATTAATAATAAAATTAAATTCTTAAAGTAGTAACATCCATTGAGCAATGCATCCACTCAATTGAGATTTATTGATCATATATTTAAGAGCATCGTGATTGAGATGAAACACAAATAGATAACCAAGCAAATAATGTCAAAATTTCTATACAGAGTAGATCATGTCTAAGGCTTCTTGTTCAATTGTAGTATAATTTTGTTTTGCAGCAACGAATTATTGACTAGCATAATATATTTGATGATCCAAATCCTTTTCATCTTTTTGATTTAACACAAATCTAATAATAACATTAGATGCATCAACATAAATATGGAACAATTTTGTCCAACATGGTGCAACAAGTACTGGTGCAGATATCAATTTTTGTTTCAGTTCTTCGAATGCAATCATACATTCTTCGGTCCAAATTAGATTATACTCATCCGACAATGGTATCTTTAAGAGATTAATTAAAGAGTAATATATAATTACAAATGAGTCAATAAATTACTAATAATAGTTGACATGGCCTATGAAAGTTACAAACATCTGATACTATTTGTGGCTTTGATAAGGCCAATAAACAAATAACTTTATTTGGATCAGTAGCAATATAGCCACGAAAACAATGTGTCCCAAAAGCTTTTATAAGGATACGCCAAATTGATACTTCTCAGAGTTCAAAGATATTCCGTATTTATTATATTGATCCAAATATTTATCAAGACATTTTAAATGGTCAATTATTGTACTAAATGTGCAAAAATCATCTAAAAATATCTCCATAGATAATTATAAATAATCTTGAAATGCTTGTATCATTATTCTTTGAAATGTGGCCGATGTGTTACATAATCTAAATAGCATCGCTTTATAAGTAAATGTGCTCTAATGGTAAAAATAATCTTTAATTGATCCTCTGCTATAATTTCAATTTGATTGTAATTTGAAAATCCATCCAAAAAAGAATAACATTCATGCTTGGCTACTACATCCAATATACTATCTGTAAAAGATAAAAGAAAATAATCCTTCTTGGTAGTCGCATTTAATTTACAAAAATCTTAACAAATTTGGATTTTTCTATTTTTCTTTGATTCTATCACAATTAGTAAAATCTATTCACTATACGATACTAGATATATGAAGTCTATATCTAAAAGTTTATCCACATCCTCCTTTATTATGAGGAAATATTTTGGATTAAGGCAGTGTTGTCTTTAACGAACTGGTGTAGCATCCTCCTCTAAAATAATTTGATGTTTATAAACTTTGATAAGAATACCTTTTAAATCTTCATACAACCAAGCAAATGCAAATTTATGACTTAAAAAGAATTCTTTTCAATTTCTTAGCTCTATACCTATAATATTCGTATATATTTTGATAATTTGTGGTGTTTCATTGGTGCTCAAATTAATGGATTGGCACACTAGTTCCGCAACAACCTCTGATTTGATTTTTCTTCTCCTACTCTGAATCCTTCATATAATCCGACAAATTACAACTATCCAATTTTGGTTCTAATGTACTAATTTCATTAATCAGAAGATTATTCATTCAATCGATGATAGCATGATCAGAATTTGCTATGTCCTTTGCATATATTAAATATTCTCTAGATCTTCTATATTGATATAACACGCCTTGTTTCTGTGTATAAATTGGGCCATTACCAATTTATATTGAATTAATGATTTTATCATACTCTGCATCAAATTGACCCTCATCGTCAGATGTTGCCTCTGAACTCAGAATTTGAGATTTTCTATGATATTGAACTGAGTATATTTGTAAAACAATCTTCTTTCTATCCTTCCCAATAGTCAACGTTCTATGGCTCCAATTGTTCTTAGCTTTGGCTTGATATAGCCACGATTGATCTAATAAAATTGGATATAATAATGTAAAATTTTATAATTAAAAAATAATATAATCAATCTTATATACAATTCTAGCAATAACAATATCAATACTACAAAGAATATCTATAGGCTTTACACAATTGTGGTCAGCCATTCTTAATACCAAGGTAGTGGATAACAACTGAGCTAAATCCAAATTCTCTATTATATTAGCAATAATTAAATTCATACTAGATCCCCCATCCACTTGAACTTTGAAAATAAGAATACCATCAATGGATACATTAATAGTCGGTGCGCTCGGATCAGGATTCAAATTAACTTTATGAATTTCTTTATTATGAATTCTACGTCATATTAATAAGGAATTCAATGTAAAACGACATTCTGGCGCCACAACTAACAATTGCTTCATTGAAATTGAAGGTTTAATTTCATCCAAATCTTTCAAAATATCATATGGTTTCATATTAGTAGTGATTTTCAAGGCCCTCTTCTTTTTCATTGGTTTCAATTTAATCCCTTGAGATAATTTATCTAGCCTTATGGAGTTTGGAATTGGAATTAGTAAATGAACTTTGTCAAAATTCATGTCCATGAGATAATCTTTTAATGTATAAGATGGCTTTTAAAACTTTGTAGATCTTGGAATTGGTTTTGGTTGAATCAATTCCTCAGTATTAGGGACATCATCGGATTGCACAAATAGACCAGATCCCAATATTGATAACATCTTCAATATTGGTATTGGATTTAGACTTCCCACCATTGAATTGAATTGATCTTTTACAACTGGTACTCCTACTTGTGGAATGGAGTCTTTTCTTTTTTGTTGGCCCTAAATAAGTATTGCATAGATATATTCCATCCAATTTATTAGAGAATCTTATAGAATTTGATTATTATCTTCTATCTTATTTTGTAGCTGGATATGCTGATCTTGGTTATTAAAATTAAATGGAGGATTGTATGTCCCGACTGCTTATAATTTTTATAAACTAAAGCATATTTATCACTAGCTCTTGGATTGAAACATTCACTAGCATAATGTCCTAATTGCCTAGAATGATAACATCAAAGTAAACTTCTTTCGATCCCATCAGAGATATTGGGTGTTTCTATTAGTATATATCAACTAGATCTATTTGAAGTTGGATGAATAAATAATCTTGGCTGACCAATTGGTACTATAGAATTTGAAATTTTTTTATGAATGGATGGATATTGAAAATATCTTTGCAACTTTTACACAATACCTTGAGAATTAGATCCATATTCTTAGTTATACGCCAAATTTTAAAAATTAGAAAAATTCCTATTTTGTTTACTTGAATGGTTCTTGTTCTAGCCAAACCTATTTCTTATTTAGACTTGATTAACATCCCATGAAGTCGGTGGAATCATGATTTGATTATCGAATTGTTGTTGCTTTCATAAATTCCAATAATTTGTGGTGCTATGCTTGCCTCCACAAAATGTACATTATATAGCCATTTGAGGTAGTGAAGAGCATTCTGTTATCAAATGGCCTTTTTCCTTACAATTACTATATCAAATATTAGGTTACATATTGGTCAATTTATGCCTCTTCTCCTTATTCTTTACCAGATCCACAGCCAATTTGTCCATCTTCTTTATCAAAGCTAACAATAAAGCCTCATTCGGATCCTTTAGTACTAATTTATTAGATAATTTTTTTGTAGATACTAGGTTTTTATATGAAGAGTATAGAAAATACAGAACTGCAATTATTGATAGTACTGCTTACAACGGGACAACATTAACTATTTTCTGTGCATTAGCATTAGGATTTGTGTCATAATTAATCATTCTTGGATAATTGCCCACTATTTCATTCTAGGTTGATATTTGATAAATTTCCTAAGATGGAATCATCGTGGCTCTAGTAGTTAAGAATTGGTCATAATGACACTTTTTCTATACCTTAGCTCGATCAAGTGAAGAAGCAATAGTGACTAGTTGGGCCTCCTTCACAAATATTTTTAATTCTGATAGATATAGTATATTAATCAAGATAGATAAAACAAACAATTTTGGCATTTGGTTATTTGGCCATTTACAAAAGATATCTACTACTCAGCCATAATATGATTGCACTACTTCTTCTGATATCATTCTACTATTTATTAATCTTTCTTTCAGATATTTTTCAAATCTAATTGGTCAAAAATAGATTAAAAATATATTTTTCAATGCCTCCCAATTAAAAAATCGACTCACGGGTTGATAATTATATCATTCAAATGTCATATCTTTTAAGGTCGCTAGCAGCCATCTCAACCAAATATCTTCAGTTCTACTATTATTGACTACATATATAGTCAAGAATTGACACAAGTGTTGATTTGGATCTGCTCCTTGCAAATCTCTAAAAGTAAGTAATGGGGCTACGCTAGTTGTGTGATTGCCCGCCGCACCCATTTAAACTGCAATTGGAATTGCTGGTCTCCTTGCCACCATTGAAGATGACAATGTTCCACTTAGTTCTTATTAAAATAAACACTGCCTTCTCCAAATAATTTTATTGGTTGGAATTGAAGTGAATATGATAAATTTTGAAACATGCTAAATTGGCTCTTACTAGCAAGTAATTTATGCCATTCTCAAAAACTAGTCCTATAAGAATCAGCTGTATCTATTATTAAAAAAGTATACAATGGAGTACCTAGTTCTTCTGTGCTATGTTCTCTTTATGTTAATAGACTCAAGCAATACATTGGACTATTCACCAAATTTTTTGTGAGTGCTCTTGGCAATTTTTTTAATGATATATATGTTTGAAATATTAAAGTTCTTTCATATTTTGGATATATTTGGATGTGTTGATAGGCATGCAACTATGGTGTAATCTAACTCTGTCAACGCTTTTTTTTTAGATTTTGTTCTTGTTTGTCTTGCAACAAATTTCTTGCTTGTACTCTTTCTTGTCTTCTTTTTAAAAGATGTGTCTTCCTCAGTGTAGTGTTTTCATTCTTATTAACCATATTCTTTCATTATATCTCCAAAATTGATTTCCATCTCCAATCTAATTATACATTTGGCTTCACTTTTGAACCAACACTAATTTTTAAACTGCTTTGTACATCATGCAAAAACTACTTGTTCAATGATTAATTCCTAACATTCAAAACTATTGTCAATTTCCAGCAGCACTCCCAAAAATATGATTTGTTATTTTACTTACTCTACTAATATTACCTAAAATAAACTTGCAAAGTAAGATTCAAATACGGGAAAAGACTAAACGCATGAGATACATTATTAGGATCACATAATTAACCGCTTCTAAATATCAAAGTCCAATAAATATGCAAACGCTCTAAATCAATGCCGTCTTCTTTATTTGCTCTACTACTCTACAGCCAAGAAGACACTTTATAACACTATCTCTTATAATTCTCCTATTATAATTTGCTATCTTCCTCCAATCTCATAATAACAACTTGCGATATTTCATTGTCTCAACAGACTGCGTACAATTGCTTCACATTCTAATCACTGGAAATAACTTCTGACTAATAATCCATTTTGAAACAAATTGTCTCTCCAATATTTTCTTTCACCACTCAACTCTCATAATTAACATGGCATAACATTCTCATTCACAATCAAACTATATCGATATGTTTTATCTTTGATTATCGATTTGCCACACCAAACTCAAGCATCAAAAAATTATAATTTCTTACTCATCCATATATAAATGTAAATATATATATATATATATATATATATATATATATTGAATTTTTTATTTTATTATTATATTTCATAGTTGACATAGTACGATTAATCAGAATATAATCCGGATTTTCTACTACAATCTAATACAAAAGAAAATAAAAGAAAGAGGTAGCACCAAGCTTATCCCGGCTCTTGACTTTCATAGTCGGGCCTTGATTTCTTCTTCTCTATTCTCTTTATATTAAAAATCAAGATACCAACCATCATCTCTCTTGCTTTAATTACTTTTTCAATTAGCTTTTTTATGTTATTATCTATACCGGCCAGCAATTGGATTAATCATCTAATTTATTAATTTTTATTCCTTACTCTACTATCCAAAATTATCTATCTATTCTATATCTTCTTACAAATTTATTTTTTTTTCTCTTAAAATAGATGGAGGTCAAGATATTAATATGACTGAATCTTCTGAGTCTAAGTTAGATGCTTTCATAAGTACTCTTATTACTTTATCTATTAGGAATGCGGAGATTGAAGAGATTATTGCAAAACTTTATAACAACACAACAATTGGAGTATCAAAATCTATACTGCATCCACCTCCAACTTCAACGCTTGAGGATGCATTACTACCTATATTATATCAAGAAAATCCACCTGTTCTATAACATAAGGAGCCTCAAGTTAGTCTTCTAGAGAAATATAATGATATGCGTTCAAAGTTCCAAGGATTTGTCAATCAAATTTGATTGATAATAGTTTTATAACTTGATACTTATCTGGCACAAGAATCACAGGTTGGATTGGTTGGCACCTTACTTACGGGACAAGCACTATCATAGTTTGTTCTTTTGTTTGAAAAAAGATCACCGATTTTGAGCAACTTTGGTGTTTTCATAGAAACTTTTGGAAAATATGACAAGGCACAGTGAGCAATAGTTAAGATTTGAAGATTACATCAAAGGGCATGCTCTATATCAATCTATGCATCTAATTTTAGGCAATTAGGTTGCAACATCAATTGAGACAAAGAAGCAATAATGAGCCAATTTTATTGGAAATTAAAAGATGATGTAAAGAATTTGTTATAGTCGCTTTCTGATCCTTAATCGCTCAATGAAGCCATAAGCCAAGCCATAAAATATGATAATCAATTATTTCAATATCAACAAGATCAATGTTCATGGGCTTCAACAAGACAAGACACAACTTGACATATCCCTATTATATCAATAAGTATTTTGAATTCACACTCAAAAATAGAACATATGCAACTTGATGCATTATGATTTGAATCTCTTAATCCACAAGAAAAGAAGCGTCAGATGGAAAAAGGTCTGTATCTATATTATGGCAAGAAAGGCCACAAGATTGGCAATTGCCCAAAGAAACAAAATAGATATATTACCAAAATTAGGAATTATTCAGTAAAACAATAATGTTCAGCCTTAGTAGGGACCGTGCTGCTGAATAATCCAACATTACAAAATTATTCAAGTTCCTCTCTTTTTGCTCAACTTGCTTATTAGTTTACAATCCCATGATATTTTGGCCCTCAAAAGCTTCAAACAACTGCTTTGATAGATTTGGAGGTGTTTGCTTGTTTTGTAATGAGAAATTCACTAAACTTCACAAAATTCCTCTAGTATAGAAATCCAAACATATTCATGTAGAAATAATAGATGAAAAATCTTTATTCTTTGATAGTATCACTCAAGAAACCACACGTATAGAAGTATCGTTCAAAGATCATAGAAGCTAGATTATGTTTAACATTATTAAGACTCCTTCAAATCATGTTATTCTTGGATTATTTTGGTTGGAAAAACATAATCCATCTATAGATTGGAAATTGCAAAGAATAACATTTCCAATAGAAATCCTTGTAAAAATTTATAAAAAGCCATGAATTGATAAATCTTTATTATTGAAATAAAGACTTTTATCAGATCGGTTGAAGAAGGTACACCGTTTATTATTTATGCGACTCCAATTAAAGAAGATATGACTTCATCGATAAGTATTCTAGAGTAATATAATGAATTTCAAGATATTTTTTAGAAAAAGAATGTTAATATATTGCCAGAACACCGACCATATGATTGTGCTATAGATCTTTAGGAAGGAATGCAATCATCTTTTGGCCCGATATATAATCTTTTTCAAAATGAGCTTTTGGTATTAAAAGATTATATTGATGAAAATCTTGCATAGAATTTCATCAAGCATTCAAAGTCTTCAATATATGCACCTATATTTTTTATAAAGAAGAAGGATGGTTCCTTGCATAAGTGCGTTGATTATTGGGAATTAAATAAAATAACAATAAAGAATCGTTACCCACTATAGCTAATTTTAGAACTCTTGGAACAATTCGGCCAAGCCAAGATCTATACTAAGATAGACTTTTGTGGAGTATACAATCTGGTATGGATCAAAAAAGGAGATGAATGGAAGACTATATTTTGGATAAAGTATGGATATTTTGAATATAATGTCATGTCTTTTAGATTAATAAATGCATCGGCTATCTTTTAGCATTTAATGAATGACATCTTTTGAGAGTATTTGGATAAGTTCGTAGTCATCTATCTTAATAACATCTTGATCTACTTAAAAAATTTGGAAGAACACAAGGGGCATGTCAAATTGGTATTACAAAAGCTCTGAGATACAAGTTTGTATGCCAAGCCAGAGAAATGTGTATTTCACCAATCAAAGATGGAATTTTTGAGATACATCATATTTACTGAGGATTTGACAATGGATTCCAAGAAGATAGAAGCGGTTATGCAATGGACCATTCCAAAGACTCTGAGAGACGTACAATGTTTTTTTGAATTTGTTAACTTCTATTGGATCTTTATCAAAAATTACTCTAAAGTTGCCGCCCTTTTTACTCAATTGACATATAAAGACAAGTTAGAATAGAGGCCTCAAGTAGAAAAGGCATTCCAAGACCTCAAGACGGTATTTATTATAGTCCCAATATTGGTGCATCCAGACTTTACAAAAGCATTCTATTTAAAAACTAATGCTTCAGATTTTGCACTAAGGGCCGTACTTTTATAAATGGGTATAGACAACAAATTCTATCTTGTTGCATTTTATTCTTGAAAGTTCTCTACTGTCGAAATCAATTATGAAATCTACAATAAAAAGCTTCTTCCTATTATGGATTCTTTTCAAGAATGGCATCATTTTCTTGAAGGAGCAATGTATCCTATGATTGTATATACATATCACAAGAATTTAGAATACTTTATGTCAACTCGAGTTCTTAATTGCCACCAAGCTCAATGGAATATGTCACTATCATAATTTAACTTTGTTATCACTTATAGCCCTTGGAAACAACAAAAATTATATGATGCTCTATTAAAGAGATCATATTTTGTATCAAGAGTAGGAGATGTAGCATTTGATCAATAATATATAATTTTATTGAAACCAGAGTAATTCCATCTTTAAGCTACTATTACATTGGCACCTATTAATTCTAATTTCTTTAATGAAGCATATGCTGCAACCACTAATGATGTTTTGGCCCTTAATATCAAACATTCTTTAAAAAAAAATATTGATAAGTTCAAATTTGAGGAAGACCTTCTTTATTTTGAAGAACGTTTGTATATCCTAGAAGGACCAACACAACTACGCGTTCTTCAATCTCACCATGACTTTCTTGCTATAGGTCATTTTAGATTCAACAAGACCTTGGAACTTATTTTTTGAGATTTTTGGTGGCCTCAAATGTGGAAGGCAGTGAAGGACTTTGTGTTTTCTTGTGATATTTGTTCAAGGTCTAAAAATCCTCAATATCACACTTATAGACTTTTACAATTCTTACCTATTCTAAGAAGATCATGGTTCTTTATCTTGATGGATTTCATTACAGATCTATTGCCATCCAATTCATTGGATAATATCTTTGTAGTGGTTGATTGGCTCACAAAGATGGCTTTTTTTATCCTTTACAAAAAGACTGCATCTAGTGAAGAAATGGCAAGATTCTTTTTTGACAATATATATCAATATCATGGCCTACCAGATGATATTATATTTGATCAAGGATCCTAGTTCATATCTAAGTTTTAGAAGTGTCTTTTTGAAATATTAAAAGTGGAGATTAAATTTTCTTGGGCTTTTCATCCCTAAATTGACGGCCAAACAGAACAAGTTAATCAAGTGCTAGAGCAATATTTATAATACAACAATAACTATCAATAAGATGATTGGATCTCATATCTATCATTAATAAAGTTTGTATATAATAATACTTTTCATGATTCAATTCAACAAATACCATTTTATTCCAACTATGGATATCATTCAAAATTTGATCTATAGAATAGCCCAAAAAATAACAATCTAATGGGTGAAGGATTTTCAAAGCAGCTATCGCAACTCCAAACAACCTTGAAGCTTCAATTACAAGCAAATCAAGATACTTATAAGGCATCTATAAATAAATTTAGAAATCAACTACTTACTTTTTATATTACAAATAAGATATGGCTTCTTCGATGGAATATCAAGACTAAGCGGCCATGCGATAAGTTGGACTATCAAAAGTTGGGACCATTTTCTATCCAGAAGCAAATCAATCCAATGGCATATTGCTTAAAATTACCATCTGCTATAAAGGTACATCCAATTTTTCATGTCTCTTTTTTAAAATCTTATAGGGAGTTGCATATTCTACGAAGGATACAAAAATTGCCACCTAGTATCGAAATTGAAGACCATAAAGAATACAAGGTTGAAAAGGTACTTGATTCATGGCAAAGATGGAACAAATTGGAATATTTTGTTCATTGGTGGAGCTATAACATTAATGAGTATACATGGAAATCGGCCACAAATCTTGTCAATACGCCTCAAAAGATATAGAAATTTCATTGATTCTATCTCCACAAATCTAAATATATTTGATGATAACTTCTTAGTAGAGATTAGATTCAAGGAATATTCATAAAGAGGGGGAGAATTAAATTAAAGCCTTCATCTGAATGTAATTGCTTGTTCCAAGATAGAATAGAGTGATAGAAGTAAATTAATCACCACGTCAAATCTTCAAATATTGAGAGAATAAGATTCAAAAGATTCATTTATCATACAAGCTTCGAACGAACTAGTGCAGTTTTTATAGCCTTCAATTGAACAAAGTGAAGTCAATACATTTTAATACCAAATATGACCTCAATTGGAACCATTAGGAATAAGACCCAACCATGTAAGTCTCAATTCCAATGCTTGAGCTTTAATAATATTGTTGGAGCTTAGAAAGGTAAATCTTTTTAGACTTGAGATCTTATTTAGAAGATGTTTTGAAGGTCGCAATAAAAATCAGATCCTTGGATAGAATGTTTTAATAATGGAGGTATTAGTTCAAGGCCGTAGGCAATTTTTTCAATGACGAGTAGAACCCATTGCTCAAGAACAGAGAACAAAATACATAGCTTCACTAGTGCAGTGTATTCTTGATTTCTTTCATATGTAATAAGTTTGAGCTCTTCTTGGGACTCGTCGCTAGAGAAGGGGGTGATATTAGGGATATACACTTTAAAAATTCATAGAATCTTCTAAAATATTCTAGAAGCTTCTTAATTGGTAAAAGTCAGTTAAAAAGTTTTCTAATTAGTGGAAGGAGCTCAAGAAACTTCTCAATTAACAGGAGCTTAAGTAGCTTTCCAATTAGTGGAAGGAGCTCAAGAAGCTCTTCAATTGGTAGAAGCTGCTTGAGAAGCTTCTTAGTTTGATAGAAGCTACTCACGAAGCGTCCTAGACATGAATATATATAGAGGTTAAGACTGAAGAATTTTTCAGTCTCGACAATACATCTCTTGGAGTTCTAACTCATCTTTCTTTGTATTGTTCGTGTACTCATCTAAATAATTCAACTTCTTGTTGGTTTTTTTTGGAAACCTTGTCATAGTTTTTAAATCTCTTATTTTGTATTCTTGTATCCTTGACAAAAGCATTGTTTGAAGCTTTGAAGATAGCTTTTACATCTGCACCAATCTTATTTTGTATTGATATTTCCAATGCATTTTTTTATAGAAATAGATGCATCAAACTTTGCTTTAAGTGCAATGTTATCACAAATGGGATTAAATGATAAATTCCAACCAATAGCTTTTCATTCTAGGAAATTTTTAGCAATAGAAATCAACTACAAAATCCATAATTAAAAACTTCTTATAATTAGAATCTTTTTAAGAATGGTGTCATTATCTAAAAGGCGCTTTTAATCTAATCATTATATATACAGATCATAAGAACCTTAAACACTTCATTTTAGTATACGTGTTGAATTATTGTTAAACTTGTTTGAATATATCTTTATCAAGATTCAAGTTCATTATCACATATTGGCCAAGAAAACAATAAGATCTATCAAATGTCCTTTCTAGACATTCTAATCTTGCACCAAAAGAAGGAGATTTAGCTTTTGATCAACAAAAAATATCTTCTTAAAATTAAAGTAATTTCATCTTCAAGCAATGAAATCAACATGGGCTATTGATTCAACTTTCTTCAAGTAAGTCCAGTCAAGTATGTCTTCAAACCCTCTTGTTCATGATATAAAAAGTAATTCATCTAAATCTCATGATACTTTTAAGTTTGATTTCAAGAATAATCTATAATATTTTTAAGGATGCTTATATATTCTAAAAAATGAAGCATAAGTACGTGCTCTTGAAGCTTGACACAACTTCCTTATAGCAGAATATTTTAGATATAACAAGATTTTAGAGCTAATATCAAGAGATTTTTGGTGGCCTCAAATGTGGAAGATTATTAAAGAATTTTTTACAGTTGTATGATATTTGTTCAAGATCAAAAATTTCTTGTCATCGACCTTACAGACTTTTCTAACTATTACCTATACTACAATAATTTTGGTCTTTTGTTTCTATGGATTTTATGACGAATCTTTCAAATTCAAGTTTATATAATTTTATATTCGTGATTGTAGATTATTTTGCTAAGATGGTACATTTTGTACCATGTACAAAATCTATCACAAGTGAAAAAATAGCTAAATTTTTTTTTGACAACATCTATTGCTATTATAGATTTTTAAGGGATATTATATCAAATAGAAGGATATAATTTGTATTAAGACTTTGAAAAATCCTTTTCAAAATATTAAAGGTAGATATAAAACTATCTCCATTTTTTTACTCTCAAATTGATCGACAAATAGAATAGGTAAATTAAATTTTGGAGCAATATTTGAGGTGTATCATCAATTATTATCAAGATGATTTGATAACTCTTTTGCCATTGACAAAGTTTGCTTATAATAATTCAATATATTTTTTTATGTAACAAACTCCATTCTTTGTTAATTATAATTATCATCTATAACTTGATACCTTTGACTTCTCAAAAGCTGATAATCTTATGGCAGAAGATTTGGCAAATCGGTTGTTAGAGCTACATACAACAATGAAGGCACAATTAAAGGAAGCTCAAGAATGATAAAAGATCAATGCAGATGTCTACTGCAAGAAACAACCTCAAATCTATGTGAATAATAAAGTATAGTTACTTTGTCATAATATCAAGACTATTTGTTCTTGTGATAAGTTAGATTATCATAGGCTTGGACCATTTTTAATTTGTGAATAAATTAATCCAGTTGCTTATTGATTATACCTATCAAAATCTATGAAAATTCATCTTGTATTTCACATGTTATTGCTTGAGTCAAACAAGATAGTAGATATATAAAAAAGAAGACAAATACCACGGCCTTCCTATAGAAGTAGACAACAATAATGAATTTGAAATAGAAGAGGTTTTAGATTTAAGATGACATCAAAATCTACTAGAATATCTTGTATATTGATATAGATATGATGTTAGTGAACGTACATGGGAGCCATCCAAGAATCTAGCAAATATATCAGTAAAAGTCAATGCATTTCATCAATGACATCCATCAAAATCAAAATAAAGAGCCAAAAAAATCTTTTCTATAAATCAAAGCAACTTTAATAAAGATTTTATTTTATCTTATATCATTATTTATTATTCTTTTGAATTTTCTAATGCTAAAAAGATAGAAAATTAATAGCTAGCAAATTCAATTCAAGAGCTATTATTTGTTGACTTATTGGACAAGATATTATGACTATTACAATCTTCAAGATGATGGAATAGAGATGGAGATCCTTAAGAATAACATGTCTTTTTTCAAATTGATGGCAAGATATAACATATTTGATATTATAACCTTAGAAGAGAATTTTGATGTTTGATGATATTTTTAGAGATAAGAATTATTTTTGATGGTATTCCAAATGATTTATTTGAAAAAAGTTATGAAGGCCTCAACAATGATCAAATATCATGTTGATTCTCTCTCTCTGATATAAGATACTATTGATGGCTGAAAGGACCTATTAACTATCTTTGATAGAAAGAAAAATCAAAATATATAGAAAATATAATTTAGCACATCTTGAATTTTTTCAACACATAATCATTACTTTTTGTAAATATGGATGTTTATGATATTATCCCTCTTTTTTCCTTTTCAGACAATAAATTCTATGAAGAGTTGTAAAATTGCTTCATAAGTTGATGAAATTTAAGATTTGTTATATGGTATTAGCAATAAATTATGATCTTTGTTTTATACAAAGGGAGTTGATAGATTCCTTCAACCATTGATAATATTCTATATTAAGGCAAAAAGACCATCCAATTATTTGATCAATGTTGAGACTTTCATAACTACCTTCAAATAACATATTTTGTATTTCATCAAGTGTAGTATTCATTTCCAATAGTATCACTAAATATTGGAAGTCTCTTCCAAATATGTTGTATCTAACCATCTATTTAAAAAAAAACATGTATCTTTCAAAGATCTTCATTATAATTACAATGTGATCTAAATTAAGATAATTTAAATGCTTTATTTGATAATTTTATAAATGACAATTCTAGAGATAAATCTATTGATTGTTGATTCTTTATATTTGCAAAAAAGCTTTATAAATTCATCTTTGAACTATTTTTATTTAATTTATATCATTTTATTATTGATAGTTAGTCATTGATTTTGATGGATGTTATCAATAAAAAATAGAGACAAATTCTAATGCATTTGTTGAATTTTCACATGGCTTCTATGTATCATATCTATATTAATGTATAAGATATTTTAATTTATAAAGGAACTCCCTTAAATTCAACAATTCTTCTACTTTTAACTCTTGGTTGTTATCTATTTTAATAAGAGATGGTGGTGACTATTTTTTTCTTAGTACAGTAATTGTTGTATAAGGCTCAATAAAAGATATGTGGAATACATGATAGATCTTCATTAGTAGTGGTAATTATAATCAATATATAATTAGATTAATCTATTTTTGGATAATAAATAGGTATAACTTTTGATAATCCAACTTGTCATGAAGTCGATTAGTCTTGATATTATAACAAAATAAGTATATCTTATCATTAATTTTAAATGACAATTTTTTTTTCTAAGAGCATTTATGTTAATTTTTTGTCATTATTGAGCCTCTTTAATTATATCTTCATTGTTGTGTGAAGTTCTTCCATTCTACTTGCCAAATCTTTTGTTGTTAGATTTTTAATTTTTAAAAAATTAAAAGTATCAAATTATAGATAATAACTATAATTGGCAAAAAATAGAGTGTATTAAATAGAAGAATGTATCATATTATTATATAAAAATTGTGCTAATGATAAGAAAGTTATCAAATTGTCTTAGTGATAGTTGATGGTATATGACAAATATTGCTTCAATACTTAATTTACACATTTTATTTGTTTATTAGTTTAAAGATAAAAAGCTAAAGATAAATTAATATTAATTTTTAATATATTAAAGATTATTTTTCAAAAACTTGATATAAACTAAGGCCTACAATCAAATATAATTTTATTTGAAAGTACATAATATTGATAAATATTATCCAAGAAGATTTTAGTTGTTTCTTTATTAGTAATTATTTTATATATGGTAAAAAATATGCCATTTTAATAAGACAATCTACCATCACAAAAATAGAGTCATAAGAATTTGAGATTGGAAGATTTTATATGAAGTTCCTTGAAACACATAACTAATACTGTTTTAGAATAGGTAGAAATTAAAAAAGTCTATAAGGTTGATGACATGACGTTATTATTTTAGAATAAGTGTTATATGATTGAACAAATGATTTTACTTCTTTTCACATTTGAAACCATTAAAAATCATTTGAAATAAGTTTCAAAATTTAATTATATCCAATGTAGCCAACTACTAAAAAGTCATATTATGCTTGTAATGCACGTAATTGTGCTTAATCTTTAGAAATATATAAATATCTTTTATAATAAAAAAAAGTATCCTTGAATCCAAATTTTTTAAAGCCATTATGAAGCTTAATTTTTAGATCAAGAATAAGAGGGTCTATTAACATACTTGAATGAACTTCATTAAAAAAAGTAGATTCAACTAGAATTTTTGACTTAATGGCTTGAAGATATAATTGCTCTAATTTTAAAAGAACAATTTATTATTAATTGTACATTATAATTCTTTCTTTAAGTATAAGATAAAAATGTTTAGATAAGATATTTGATAAGCTTTGTTATTTTCTAAGATGATATGTAATATTAAATACAAATTACAATAGAGACATGTTTCAATGGACTTGGCAATAATTTAAGATACTTGCTAATATAAAATACTTAAGATTCTTATAATTGATGTAAATTATAATTGAATAAAAAATATCTTTGAAATAGTGATTTTATTTTTAAAATAAATCTATAACAATAAAAAATTATTTGTTATAGATCTCATAATTAATCTCCATTATTATAGATTTTCTTAAATAAAAAATAATAAGATAGACTATTTATATCTATTTATAATAGAATTATATCTAATACAAAGTCTAATGCATATGTTTCTATAAAAAATGGCTTTCAAAAATTTGAACAACATACAATAAGAGTTGAAATAAAAGCTATCTTCAAACCTTAGAATGTTGTTTTTTCATCTTTATTCTATTTCAATTTGTTTTTAGAAATTAATTATATAAGTAGAGCAATAATTTTTAAAAAAAATTTGATGAATATTTGATAATAGTTTACAAATTCTAAAAAACATTAGATATCACATATAGTTTTTGGAATTGATTAATTTATAATAGTTAGTAGTTTTTAAAAAATCCATTTATGAACCATCATTTGAAATAATGTATCCCAAGTATTCCACTTGAATTATGTAAAATATATTTTTTTTATCTTAATATATACTCTTACATTTCTAAATTTTTAAGGTATAAGGCAAATATGTAGTCCATATTCTTTTGTATTCTTGGAATAAATATGAATATTATTTTAATAATATTATTAAGAATATATACTTTGAAAGTTTACAGAATCTTCTAGAACATTTTAGATGTTCCTGAGTTAATAAAAATTGGTTGAGAAACTTCCTAGTTAATAAAAATAGTTCAAGAAGCTTTACAGTTAGTGGAAGGAGCTCAAAAAGCTTCCAAATTGGTAGAAGGAGCTTGAAAAGCTTCCTAGTTGATAGAAGTTGCTCAAGAAGCTTCTTAGTTTGATGGAAGCCACTCAAGAAGTATCTTAAATAGGGATATATATAGATGTTGAGTCTAAAGAATTTTTTAGTCTTGACAACACATCTTTTGAAATTTTAGCTCATATTTTTTGATACTATTTGTATACTCATTTAGTTAATTTAAGTCCTTGTTGATTTCTTTTTTAAATCTTTTTCTAATTCAAGTCTCTTATTTTATATTTTTGTGTTCTTGATAGTTTGTCAAGATTAACCTCATCTTAAATATCAGAGTTGGATCCTTTTTATTAGAAAGTGGATTATTCCTCTTCTTGAAGGTATATCAGTACTTAGAGGTTGTAAATTACCCTCCTCTAAACTAATATTTTTTTCATCACAATATTGGAGCTTTATCCCTCTTTTAAGAAAGTAGATGACCTCTCTCCTTAAAGGTCTTAAAGTGTTTTAGAGATTGTAGATTATCTTCTTCTAAATTGATATTATTTTTTTATAGATTCTTTTTTTTTTTTCTTAAAATGGCTGGAAGTCAAGATATTAGTATAACCAAATCTTCTAAGTCTAAGTTAGATGCCATTATAAATGCTCTTATTATTTTATCTGCTAGGACTGCAAAGATTTAAGGAGTTGTTATAAAACTTCATAATGACAGAATATCTAGAATACCACAATTTAAACTGCATCCACCTCCAACTTCTGTGCTTGAGGATATAGTATTACTTATACTATGCTAAGAAAATATACATGTTTAGTAATATAAGAAGCCTTGAGTTAGTCTTCCAAAAAAATATAATGGTATGTGTTTAAAGTTTCAAAGATTTGTCAATCAAATTTGATTAATAATGGTTCTACAATCTGATACTTATCTGACAAAAGAATTACGAATTGGATTAGTTGGCACCTTACTTACGAGACAAGCATTATCATGGTTTGCTCCTTTATTTGAAAAGAGATCATCAATTTTGAACAACTTTGAAGTTTTCATGAAAGCATTTGCAGAAGTATTTTAAGAATATGACACGGCTCGTTGAACAACAGCTAAGATCTGAGCATTATTTCAAAAGATGCACTCTATATTAATCTATGCATCCAATTTTAGGCAACTATCATGCGACATTAATTGGAACAAAGAAGCTTTAATAAATCAATTCTATTGGAGATTAAGAGATGATATAAAGGCTTTGTTATTATTACTTTTAGATCTACAATCGTTCAATGAAACCATCAGCAAAGCTGTAAAATATAAAAATTAATTATTCCAAAGTCATCAAGATCAATGTTTATAAGCTTCAACGAGACAATATGCAATCCGACACACTTCTGCTACATTGACAAGAATTTTAAATTCACATTTAAAAGTAGAAGATATGCAGCTTGATGTTATATGTTTTAAACTTCTTAGTCTATTTTTAAAAAAAATGTCAAATCAAAGAAGGTTTATACTTATATTGTAACAAGGAAGGCTACAAGATTGACAATTGTTTCAAGAAACAAAATTGGTGTATCACCAAAATCAAGAGTGTAATCATTTATAAAAACAAAGATATTCAATCATAGTAGGAACCATGCGGCTAGATAATTGAACATTACAAAACTATTTAAGTTCTTTTTTTTCTGCTCAACTTCCTCATTGCTTTACAATTTTTTTGTATTTTGGCCCTTAGAAGCTTCAAACGATCACCTTATTGAATTTTGAGGCATCCACTTATTTCTTAGATAAGGCATTTGCTAAGATTCATAAAATTCTTCTAATATAGAAATCCAAACTTATTCATATAGAGGTAATAGATGGACGATCCTTATCCTCTGGTAGTATCATCTATAAAATACCTATAAAAGTGTTGTTTAAAGGTCATAATAGCTAAATTGTGTTCAATATTATTACGACTCTTTCAAATCCTCTTATTCTTAATCCATCTATAAATTGGAAGTTGCAAAGAATGACATTTCTAATAGAAATCCATGCAAGAAAACTTCATAAAGAGTTTTGAATTGATAAGCCTTTATATATTGGAGCAAAGACTTTTATAAGATCAACCAAAGAAGGTATACTATTTGTTATTTATGCGACTACATCTAAAGAAGATATGACTTCATTGATAAGTATTCCAGAGCAGTACAACAAATTTTAAGATATTTTTCAAAAGAAGAATGTTGATATATTACCGAAGCACCAACCATACAATTGTATTATAGATCTTTCTCAGAGATGCAAGATAGCAGATTAGCAAAGAGACAAGGAAAAGATTATAGAACTAGAATGATTTCAAGAACAAAGAACTAGATTGACAAGAACAAAGAATTAGATGATTAATAAGAACAAGGAACTAGATTGATATCACAAAACAAGGCAACATTTTGGATTGCTCCAAGACTTGTATTGACAAGATTGAGATTAACCTTGGTCTTACTTTTTATTTATATTACAAGGCCTATATCCTATTGAATCTTTTAAGAATATCTTAGAAGATTTTAGAAAATTAAGAAGAATCTAGAAGACTAAGCAAGTTCAAGAAGACTTAAGGAGAGTCTAGAGAATTCTAAAAGACTATGGGAGATTCTAGAAGAAGATTTTAGAAGATTCAAGAAGACTATAGAGGATTTTAGAAGACTATAGAAGATTTTAGAAGATTATGGAAGATTTTAGAAGACTATGAAAGGTTTTTAAAAGACTACGGAAGGTTTTAGAAGACTACAGAAGGTTCTCGAAGACTACTAAAAGTTCTAGAATATAGTGACTTAAAATATATCTATGACATCACCTCTCCTTTTAGCGACAAATTCCACAAGGAGCTGAAATAATTTAATGATCAAATCACATATGTAAGAAATCTAGAATTTGTGAAAATAGAGAAGCAACATATTCCATCTTTTATTTGTTGATTACCAATTCAATAAGATCCTTGAGATAGCATCAATGACCTCCAAATATAATCTCTATTACACCAATATTCCATCCAAAAATCTGCTCTTTGTTGCAACCTTCAAAATATCCTCCAAATATAATTTCTAATCTACCTAGAATCACTCTTCTAACTTGAAGGAATACTACCAAAGCTTGGGCATTTGAATCAAGATTTTTGTAATAAGGCCGTATCTCTAAAGACTCCAAATGTGGTCTTACTTGAAGTTGGAATATTTTTTTTTTGCCTTATTTATGTTCTTCAAATCCAACAGATTGTAAAAGTTGCAATGGTTTATCAATCGCTTGTGCAGCAAAAGAGTCTTTTGATTCTTGTTCCTGTAATACTATTAAAATGCAAAGATTTGATATGGTAATTAATAAGCTTCTAATAGGATCTATTCTATCTTAGAAATAATAACTATATACAATTGAAGATCTCGACGTGGCTGTCTCCTTTTTATATTGATCTTTTGTCATTGGTAGCAAAGTGTCATTTACAAACCAAGAGATGTTGGTGTCCACAAAAACTTCAATAGCAATTGAATCTAGATTTTCTATGACATTGTTGATGGAATTTTTAAACTTTCTCGAGTGCATTTTAAGATTATTTAAAGGTTCTTATATTCTTTTGCTAATTCCATAATCATTCTAATGGATGAAATATTTTAATCGTCCATGTCTTATATGTGAATCCAATATTTCATCCACTTTGTATTCAAGCTCTTGATTGACTTCAATTAACGTTGGTGGTGGAAGAGTTCTTCTATCAATAGTTGATTTATAATAGGTTTTTAAAATTGAGACATAGAAGATTGGATGAATGCGTATGCTACTTGGTAGTTCAAGATGAAAACTTATTGGATTTACTTGGTATAGAATTGCAAATAGTCTAAGTCTTTGATTGTCTAATTTTTGTGATGATTGATTTATTTGTATATTTAGCCACATTTTCAATTTAGAATGGATTTGCTTTAGGGTGGTATCTATAGTAGCACTTTTAAATAAAAATATGCTTATAAATCCTACTTGAGTGATTCCATCAAGATAACGAGCACGATATATTTTTAAAAAGAACTTGATTTGTTATAGAAAATCTTAAAATTTTGATCTTATTCCATCAAAATTCTATAGCATAGTGATCTTTAATTACTTCATACTTGTAATAGTAAGGCTTTTAGGATTCACTTCTAAAGCTAATCTTTTTGTACTTATTTTTTTTAATTGTACAACTTCTTGGCATAAATATTAGACCTTATTATTGAGTTTTTCTATAGATTTAGGAATAACACTTCTATGGTTGAAATTATAAATCTATGAGATTTTTGCTTGAAGAGTATTTAAAAGCTTATGAAGATTTGCAATAGTTGCAAATCTAAACTTACTTCTATTAAGTATGGTTTTTTTAATTTTTTTTTCTTCCATCTTTGTAACAAACAATACTAACAAACAAACAAGTCAAATTAAAGGAGAATAATCTACAACCTTTAATATCAAATAAAAATTTTCACAAAGAAAAAAAATCCACTTGTTTTTTAAAAAAATTAAATTAAATTAGATAGTTTATAATTTTTAAAAATATAATATATTCCTTGTGTAGGCTTGTTCTTATTAGAAGCTTGTCAAACCACTTTCAAGCTAGGTGCACACCACCTTCACTTATAAAACTTACCTCCCAAATATATTAGTATTAATAATAATGATATTCAAGAGCTTATTCAATATAAAACTTGTTTATATAATTTCTTGATTTTTAGAACTTTTAAGATATATATATATATATATATATATATATATATAGTAGTATAAATTAAGTTTATACTCTTAACTTTTAATATTAGCACAAAGAATTAGAATAGCATAAATAAAATCTTATCAACCAATATTTATTACAATTATTAGTAGTATATCTATATCTTCTAATATATTTGACAAAATTCTTAATAGCATTTGTATTTGACATTAATTGTCAACCTAAGAAGAAGAAAGTTTCTAAAAGTAGAATATTTATATATTAAATTCATATTATTTATAGCTTTTAAGATAAATCTTATATCTTAAAAATATTTTGTGGATATGTTAATAGACTCATGAATTAAAAATCTACTTTTATATTTTTTTAGTTGTCTACAATATTAGTATCAAAGATATTATTAAAGCTCTATATGACCCTTGTACTTACATTTAAAGTTGACCCTTATTTCAACAAAATTATACTTATATTGGCAAGGAATATAAAAATATAATAGTATAATTTTGAATTATCTATATTATTAATATTCATTTTTGTTAATAAATTAAGCATTATTATTGACTTCAAAAGATATAAACTTTTTTAAACATGATATATTCTAGAAGTGTAGACAAAGACTTTGATAGAAGATCAATTGCCTTCTTGTTATTAGGTCATTACTAAAGTTATTAATATTACTTCCAATTTTATCTACTATTGCTTTTAACTATTAATCTTTAAAGATATTTTTAAAATATACATTCTAAAAGACCTCTTTTATCTAAATAAATTCAAGAGATTCTTAAAAAAAAAAAAAAAAAAAAAAAAAAAAAAAAAAAAAAAACACTCATTTAAGACAATTGGGTTCTCTAATATACTAATACTAATTTTTTTTAGAAACATAATTGTTCCAATCAAGGCCTTCTAGGCTAACTTATCATGTGGTATTTTGGCACACTTTACAATAGAATATTTGACATACTTCTAAAAAAAATTCTTTATAAGGATTTCTACAAGTTTCTAAGGTAGCCTTTTAAAATTCTTCCCAATAAGCTATTTTGTATGTTTCTTGGTAGGAGCATTGATAGGCTTCCAAATTGGCTTCTCAATAAGTTTCTTAATAGCTCCTTTAGAAGGGATTCTTAATTGTGACATACTTTGAGCAAATTCAAACTTGACAATAGGTTCAAAATCTTTGTGGACATTATTTTTTATTGATCATAGTCAAATATTATCTATACCAAGTAGAGTATTGAAAACATCTTTAGAATAGTCTCTTTAGACTTTTGTAAGGCCATCTTTGATATGTTCTTTATTCCATCAAAATTCCAATTCACTCATTTGGCTTTAGATGCTTATAAATTTTAATTTTTTTATTAATATAATATTTTATATTTCATGGATTTCTATGAGACAATAATATATTTAATTATGATCAATAAATGTATAGCTATCAATTAATAAAGTAAGAAATATGTGTGGAACTTCTTATAAAAGTTTGTTGTAATATAATACAAATTAATATCTTTTTAATACCAATAGCCATTTTTAGAGCTTCCTATTAGAAATAAATTTGGCAATTAGTAAAAATTCACTATTCTATAAATTATTTTGGCCATTTTTTAAAAAATCTTAAATATTTAGAATATAAATAATAGATATAAAATCTAAGAATATATTAATTATTGGTATATCTTTTATAATTAATAAACTAAAGACAAATATGCCATGATACTATTTGCAACAATCTTCTAATGGCTTGCCAAACAATAACTTAGCTATATTTTTATAAAATTCAATAATTATATTACATCATTATTCATTGATTTCTATTAAAGTTTTAGTAATATTTTTGGACCTAATTAAACACCTCACATTTGACATAAAATTTGGATAGTGGTAGTTTAAAAAAATAATTTTATAAACTTATCTTTGTTTGACACATTAATAGACAATATTTATAATTTCTTAATTTACTTGCATATTTCTAATGCCTCTATATAATAATATCAAAATATATTCTTAGTAATATATAAAGGCTAATAAAATAACATGTCATAAAATTAAACAATATGTTAAAAAAATTATTCAATTTTTTTAAGTAAGTTATAAATTTATTATAATTAGCAAGCTTATGTTTAATATATTTTTAAAAAAATACTAATATCAAGGTTTAAAATTTTTTAATTTAAAAACTATATTTTACCTACTCATATATACTTTATATATAATCAAAGGTAGCTTCAATAGATGCCTTCTTCTTCCTATAATTCTCTCCCTTCTTCATCTCCATCTTATATATCTTACAAATAGCCATAACTATCTTGAGCATCTTCACATTTTTTTAAGAATCAAAAGCCACTTCTTTAAGAAAGGGATTTTACTCCATATATCTCTAATAGAAAACTTTAAATTACATAAGATTATAACATTAAATTTAGTGGTGATTTTCTGCAATGTTAAATATCTCTTTGCTAATGCTTTTCATATATCTCAATAATATGTTTATTTTACTCTTATCTACTAAAACAATAAGAACATCCTTGTATCTACAAACAAAAATCTTTGGAACCTATAACACAATATTTGCATAAAAAAATATATTTTATAAGTACAATCATTCTTTTATAATGTCAACCGATAAAAACTTCTATTATAGACTTATAAAGATATTAGTGTTGGTCTTTTGTTTATGATTTGTAACAATAATATCAATAGTTTATTTTTTATAATCTTTATATGAAATATTAAAATCCTAAACTTCTAACAATTGTAAAACCTAGTTTAGTTATAAGACCTAATGGCACATTATGAGAACAATGCATTAAAAAGAAGTTGCATAAGAAAAAATTAATAGTAGTTGTTGGTTGTTGTATGCAACAGTAGCTAAATATCTTCTCTTTGTTTATCACAAATAATGTTTGGTGCTCCAACTTCAATAACAATAATAATTGTTAACAACTCTTTGTAATTTGGTCACAAATCCAAACATTTCAGTTTATAATTATAATCCAAAAAAATCGTTCTTTATGCAATTTTTATCAAAATAATCAAAGGTAGACAATAAATACAAGAAATTGACAAAAATATAAACCCTTGGTTTATTGGTGGAATAGACCATTGGCTACAATTTACTTTGAAATAAAAGATAAGAATATTTCTTTTGATAGAGACTACTCCACTTTTCTCTTCTACTTCACTGTCTTAATCTTTGTCTTTTGTTGGCCCTAGGACTTCTCTTCCTAATTTGACCTTAGAGTTCTCATTTCTCCTTCTCCTTGTATTGTGGGTACTAATGAATTTTGTGAATAAGCATCCAAAAAAACTAACAGTTTCCCAAAATTTCTAATTGGATCAGAATTACTAACTATCTTCCCAGGTCCAGGTTTGGGAGTGGATTAGCCCTCCTCAAAAATAGCTGGCAGCAAGATGAGTGGATCCAGGCTAATTTTGGGCCTACAAAAAGTAAGTCGAATTACTTCTAAGGACCAAGTTACAATTGTTGTCGTGCATTTAATGCTTACCACACAAGAAATATAAAACCCCTTCCAAAACAAGTTTATATTTGTTTTTTATTTTATTTTATTTCTCATTTTCCATACAGTAGATCGAAGACCAAAGAAAGAAATTAGAACACCGCCGTTAAGAAGTGTAACAAATGACATTAAAAGTGCTATCAGATTTAAAATATATGGCATATATTGTGGCTTGATGAGGAAACAAACAAAGGTGGAATCAGCATTTTAGCAGAAAAGCATGAGACCCAGCCAATCAATCCATTGCCATTCCTCTGGCTAGCTTTTGACTGACAAGTGGGCCACCTCCAAAACTTGTACCACTTCAGGCAATTTTGCCAGGGAGAGGTCAGTAAACTATTCGAATCTAAGCATAATAGCCATCTGCGGCACTTAATGTGACACACTATGATTGGGCATGGGCCCAGTAGTTAAAGGCTCTTGCGATTGGCTTCCACATAGTTAATTGTTTACAATTCTCCTCATTGTCACCCATTTTCCTTGACTGCTGTTATGCATTAGTCTCAACTTCACTTACGCAGCAATATTGTCACCGTGCGTTTTTATCACCGTGCACACGTGTGTTTCTTGTGGGTTCTCTCCTTCAAGCTTCTTCATCTAGCATTGAGTTTTGGATCAAGAGCAAGCACTATTGCAACCGTTTACTCTGGAGAATAAATCATCGCATTGATCCAACACAACTGTGCCAGTTCTGAGATTTCACCAACCATGGCAACTCCACAACAGTCGCTGTAGATTCGAAGGAAAGTATTTTGCAGTACTCTTGGCAGCATTGATAAATCCAGAATCATGCCCTTAGTTGACCGCCATTATCAAGTGTAACACGACGAAATGCAACTCCTATTTGCAATAATTCAATTGTGTACCAATATTTCAGACAATCCAGGTATCAATTTTTAACCAGTGTGATATATATTTTGCATAACGGAATTTTGATACAGGAATGCATAATTCGCATGGCCGATAATTGTATAATGGTTAAGAGCGTCTTCAGCTGTACACGACCTTCAAAATCAATATGTTTCTATGTACTACCGCACAGAAGACCGCATCCAAATTCTATCCTACTCGACAAGCGACATCGGGGAAGTAGTAACTGCCAGAGTACGTTCATATAGAACGCAAGAAGCATAACCTTCAAAATCTGCAAAGCCATTTAAGTCCGCCTGGAGCTGAAGATCTTAACTGGCCACACTACCTATCAAAGTCTAGAAATATATTTAGAAATCAAAATAAAGAGAAAACTAGGAGATCATCGGATCAGAGTGCACATATCCAAAAATTGAACTCATCCAAATGTTCGAAAGTTGTTTAGTTAGTCGATGGAAGAAAGACCCAAAAAAAAAAAGATGGAAGAACACACCAAAACTAATACCACGAGAGACCACACCAGAAACTTTGTGGACATCGGCGAAAAGATAATCGGGCTAACAGCCACAACGAAAGCTGTGCAACCACATACTGGCAGATTTACATGCTTCATACTTCATAATTTAAGAAAATTCAGAAATGGTAAACAGCACACCAATTCAAGGTTGACATGCACGGTGAACTGCTACACCTGCAACAAATCTTGAAACACAGAACTTTCATAAAAAATACCTTAACTACGTACTTTAGGAGAACAAGACCATCACAAAACTAATTAGCGATCCACAGAGCAACACAACCAAGGATTTCACAGAACAAGGTTGAAATTAGAACGAATGCGCTATACAGCAATCAATAAGAATCAGTTGTCTCTTCAACGCACGCTAGACAATACATGTAGCCGAGCGTACCGTCGGAACTTCAAGCAGAAACTATGAGATTCTCCGATGCAAATCTGCACTAACTGTAGAAATGGGATGAAATCTGCGGTGTTCAAAAATGACGGGGAAACTCAGGCCCTGATTAATAATGATCACTCACAACCGCTCAAGCCTTGTTGGTCTTCTTGTTGGGCTCGAACACGTACTTAATCAACGACTCCTTGATCGGGAGCATCTCCGGAAACTCCTTCAACAACTTCGATGCGTCCAGCTCGTTGTTGCTCCGCGCAGCGACTATAACCTTCGCCTGCTCCTCCAGCGTGAAGTTCTTGTACGTGAAGCTCGGGTCCACGTACTCCTTGTACATCTCCAGAATCTCGTTGTGGCTCACCACGCCCGGGTTCGTGAAGTTCCAGATCCCCGTCAGGTTCCTCTTCGCCATCTCGATCGAGATCGGCAGCAGCTCGTCCAGAATCGTCATCGAGTTCGGAATGTCCACCACCTTCTCGTACCGCGTGATCTTCGTGATGAAGTTGCGCGGGGTCGACAGGTCGCCTGTGATCGGCATCCTCACGCGCAATGTGCACACGTTGTCGAACTCCTTCAACAGCTCCTCAACCTGCCCACACCACACACACCAAATTGCCTCACTACACGCCACCACCGCATAAACCCCCCACCACCTTTCCATCGACCGATACCCTCCGCTCTCACCCATCATTCCCAAACAACTCCCCAAATGCACTCACTCTGTGCCGCGGCCACCAACTGGACCACTCTAACCTCGCCTCACTCCGCCCTATATCCTACACCAATCACCGGTTCTACTGCCATGCAAGCATCCTACAGCACCCATGTCCCACACACACACACACGCATCCATCCACACGGGCCGTCACTCCACAGCGTGCTCACCATGGCCTTCGTCTTCGAGTAGTACGACCCCCGGAAGTTGGCCGACTCCTCCTCCTTGAACCCAATCCCACTCCCCAGCGGATGCGCATCGTCGTACTCGAAAATGCACCCCGTCGCGTAGTTCACCAGCACCAGATCCTTCTGCTTGCACACGTCCGCCAGAGTCAGAGTCCCCACCACGTTCGCCCGAATCGTCTCAATCTTGTGGCTCTCGCACCAATCCACATTGGGCCGTCCCGTCACTCCAGCCGCATTGAACACGTGCGTCGGCTTCACTGTGCTGATGTCCTGCTCAATCGAGCTCCTGTTCTCTAACCTCCCCTTCCCGTACTCGTACGCGATTCCTTGCTCCGTGCACAGCTTCCCCAGCAGGCCTCCGATCCATCCGGTCTTCCCGTAGATCAAAAACTTCAACCCCACAGAGTGCCCTCCATTCACAGTGGCCACCATCTTCCCGGTTCCGCTTGCAATGTTACACGATGAATTTTCTTGATATGCCTACGACGATGAGCAAGATGATCGTTTTAAGACAGTACGAAAGCAGGGCAAGTCATAAAACAATGTGTAACATCGACATTCCATGCTCGGTCCCTTTCAGCTTCTAAAGGCATAAGAGAACTGAAAGGCAACGAGATTTTGAAATACACCCACGACATTCTGCGATTAGATCGTTTCAATGCCATGCAACTGCAATCGACCTTATAGTATCCAACCAGGCGTTAAATCACGTGAAGGTAATGTAGACATCTGCATCCAACTTATGATCTACGCCATGTATGCGTGATTTCCCGAGCCCATAAGTGCTACAAACAAGGACATTGCAAGGAAACCTACAGCACAACGTGAATGAAAGAAACAGCTCGTGGTTGTAACCAGATCTGCTCTTTTGGATGGCTATGTCACCCATATCACCCATTTCCCCGCAACCTAATCCCAAATAGTCGCAGGGATTGCGAGAAGCAAACTCTGAACCTAACACAACAGACGGGAACTACAAGAATGTGAATTTTACCTTCTCAATCACAGCAGCCCCCTCGCCGCCTTCACTACCGGAGTTAAGTGGTCGTAGCTGCAAGACAGAGATGATGGGGCGAGGAGCTCTGCTATATAAACCGCGAGGTGGAGGATGAGTGATGGTAGCGATGGAGCTCTTGTGAACTGCATGAGACTCCGAAGGACAAGCTCTTATTATCGCCGCTAAAGCCATTGTCCGGTGGTAGGTACCACTTACCACCGGATGCAATCGCGTTGCATAATACGAAAATCATTGGGCATCCCACAGTTGGGTGCAACTCATGAAGCTGTGCATCGTCTGGTTCGCGGTTTGAAATCCTTTTCCATTGCGTTCGCGTTCCCCTGGACGCTCCACTTCTGGGGACCCGTAGAAGTTCCCATGCCCGGGGCGGCTACTTGGCTCCGTCAAATGCGCTCCCATGCCCCATGCCTACTTCACTCCATTGCACGCTTTTACTGAGGATGTGTTGGTGATGTGGTGTTCTGAATTGGGACAGGTGTGAAAGGGTCCTCAGTAACTCCATGTCTCTCACATCCTTTATTTGCTTTGCAATCACAATATACAAGTTACTTAAGAAAATTACAACCATATGTATGTATGTATGTATGTATGTATGTATACCTTTTATTTATTTATTTATTTATTCATTGTCATACATACTTGTTGTACATGGTGAAGCATGTTTTGTGAAAGAATTTAGCAACTTATTATTTATTTCTTTTCTGAATACATAGATTAATTAATGATTGAAAAGATTGAAAATGTTTTAGAATTGTTTTAAAAGCAATATTTTTTTAATTTGATGATTTTCAGTTTTGGCCCTTCAATTTAATTTTTTTTTCTTTTAATCAGTGTTTGATTGATGAAATTACAGACAGATGAAATGATGAGCATCATTGCTGTTTTTTCAAACAGAATCATGTTTTAAACAAATAGTTAGTCAAATAAAAATTTGGGTATACAGTCTGTGGTTTAAATTTAGTTATTAATGAATAACCAGAACATGTCCATTATCTTTGGCATTCTCAATTTGGAATTTTAACTTGGAGCCATTCATGGACAAAATGGGAGGAATAATAGAAGCAGGGTTATCTAAAAAGCCTTTTGCTTCGCCCACATGTTCCACGGAATCTGGTAGAATTTTTATAATTCACGTATTTAGAGTCCTATTATTTTTATTGGGGATACTTCCATGTACATGTATGTAGAACCATTTTGAGGTGTGCATGACACATCAGAAGAAATCTAAACATATATATTAGGATAAACAAATGTCTATGTGATATATATATATATATATATATATATAGGTGTTGCTACTGCCACCACAACCTGCCACCCACATATTTCTTTAGATTTTTTTAATTCCAATCAAAAAAATTGTTAATATTTCCATCTTTTTTTCGTTTTTTTCAAACACATACATTTACCCACCAACCAGGAAGCACAATGCCCCAACCCTACATTCCGAAAGCAAAGGGTACATCGCGTATTTATAATCGTTATTTATTTCCAGAATGGAATGTCAGACAAGCCATCCTGGAAGGCTGGAACGTAGATTTGGAGGGGGGGATGAGTTGAGGCTTATCTATCGATATGGTAATTGTAGAGATAGAGAGACAAGAGATAGATAGATTGGGATGGCTATGAATGAATAAATGAATATGATGACAGTACACCACCACGTGGTGGCTCTTGTTACCAATTGACCCGTGTTGTCAGTCCATGATGAAGAGAGATAGACGGGGGACAAAAAAAAAAAAAAAAAAAAAAAAAAAAACAGAGAAAGAAAAATACGAAAAGTTACGGAAAGGAAGTAAAGAATGAGAAGAAGGAAAAAGAAACAGAAAGAAAAGATGAACGAGCAGAAGGGGACAAAAGAATGAGGAGGAGGAAAGAAATAGAAGTCAATGAATAGAGAATTGGACAGAAGGAAAAGGAAAAGAGATGCCTTGGAGCTATTCATTGCTGTGATCATTCATTGAGGTCTCCAACCTCAAATGAATCGAGCTGAGCTGGCGCATCATACGAGATAAACCTTTTTATTCTACTTTTTCATTCTTTATGGGGGGGGGGGTGCAGTTGAATGGTGACGTACCCTCTGCAGCTTAGAAAGGAGGAAGAGGTTGAGCCACGTGGCAAGGCACACTCACAGGGTTCTCTAGAGGGTGGAGAAATATCATTGACTTTTCGGAGACTAGGACTGCCCTTGACATCCTGGCCAATGGGTCTGGAAAGAAAAATAAATAAGATAAAGATAAAGACAGAAGAAGATAAATCTCAGGTAAGCCTTTATTCACGTTGCGACAGTCTTCTTCTTCTACTTCTTAATCAATTATCTTATTTATTTTCATTCATATTAAGGCATGAGCGAGCTTGCAATTATGTCTGAAGCTTTCTATGGGTTGTTTTGTATTGTAAACTGTTGCATTCTCCAAAAACATGGAGCATCACACTTGAAAATGCATAATGAATGGTTGACCAGCACTTGGATAGTTAGATTCAGATCCGTTGACCTTTCATATGTACATAAATAAATGAAATAAAAGATATCAAAAGTTATAATGCTGTGAGACTATTTCTATGCTCATGGTTGCTAATTGATTTGTGTTACATTTAAAATAATATATTCAAAATGCATTAAAACCATTGCATCCATAGACATGTAATAAAATTATTCATAATAAAAGTTTGCATAAGTTGTAATGTGGGAGAGAATTAGCACTTTCATAGCCATTATTGAAGAACTTGTTGTCTAGTATTGATTTTTCTCATCTATAAAGACCTCCACTCGAAATTTCGTCGGTTTTTCAAACGATGTTTATTACATATAGAGTTACCTTTTTTATATTTATGTATTTAACGTACGTGTTATATGTCGGTTAAAACATATGAAACATATTCAACTATTCTCTACAGTTAACCTAGTAGTTGTCATGAATTCATATTTACAGTGATGACAGTAAATGGTTAAGCAAAAAAATTGCAGATTTCATCATACAAAAGTGACTTTAGATTCTTTAGTATAAGTAACCAGATTGTATCAAGATGGACATACCTCCACATGTCAAACTCTACAGATGGAGCGTGAGGTATTCCTACATGCACACAATATAATACAACATTGAAAAGCTTTACGGAGGGTGGGGTCCGAGCCATGTGCGTTGCCGCTTGATATGTGTTCGCTTAACAGGTTTACTCCAACTGTTCAACATCTAGGGAGCAGCAATGCTCGCCACTAGTTGCAATTTACTGAATCATGTATGTAAAAGTGTAAACTGTGGGCAACTGCACATGGCATTGTTGGCTCTGGAATGAGCTGTGCAAATGGCTCACAAGTTCAATGTGAGTATCTAATTGCGCTAAGATCCACTTACACTGAATAAAGCCATTCAGAATCAACTTCACAACCAATCAGAAATTCTAAGCCTCTGGGACCGGTGGATAGCAAGTTTCAGAGCAGGTACTTTGTGTTGTACCTGTTTGAAGATCATATTCACAGCATCGTCCTTCTTGGATGGATGCTGGTACTCGAAGTGGTGGGAGACGGTCTTCAACGCGTTCCACATTCGCAACCATCTCTCCCTCGTGATACTCCTCAATGTGCGCAGCAAGTGACCTGGCTTTATAGACTCTTCGGACGAGAAGAATATAGAAAAATCTTTGTAATTGAGATCGTCTTCAAACGGTAGCTCAATTCTGTCACTAATTATGACAGGCACACAATGACTGACAATGGCATCGAATAGCCGGCAACTTGACGGTGTATCTCCAGCTGGATGAAGGCAAAAGCGTGAAGACCGCATACCTGCGGTCGACTGCAATGAAGACAACTTTGATGGTTAACAAACTTTTGCTTGTAAATGAAAGACAGGAGAATGTGTGGTCAAATAATTATTAAACTGTTAACTACTTCGACAAAGATTCGAATATACAGATTGGTCGTGAGGAACCTCAATTTATGTGTATGACGCCACTCAACCATGTACTGAAGGATATGTACCCGCTAGCATGATATCCCAATTCTATCAGACAACGTGAGGCAGAATACGGGGACAAGTGTTTCATCTTCTTAGGAAAAAACATGAAGTGGAAATCAAATGCAGTATGTAGGAAAAAAAACCAAAAAAGAAAAAGAAAAAACCAAAGCATAACGTTGTAGGCATTGTTAGAGAAAGAGACAACCCGTACCGTTGCAATCGCTTCTGAAGAGGCCAAGCTATCAACATAGTGAACGTCGGAATTATTCGCCAGCAACTCTGCCAGCTTGGTCCTAACAATCCCATCCTGATACAGGAACCACAAACAATTTTACCACAAAAACTAAAAAACAGTCCACGCCCAACAATACAAATTCAAATAAATGACAAAGAAACTCATGTAACATGCTTTCAAGTCCATGAATTCATTGATGCTTCAAACTAAAATTAGGAGTTGAAGTAACACGTGATGAAACCACTTACACCTTTGCGGTGAATTCTTCCTTGAAAGAATAAGAGCGTCTTGCGCAATGAAAATGGGTCTGTGGGAGTATCTTGGTTGTATGAAGGCAAAACATGTACATAAGGTGCTACAACGTCCTTGCTTAATCGAGCAACAGTTTTATCGTACCTCCCAAAATCAGCAACTATGAAGATCGATTGGTTCAGCATGTCTCGATAATGCCTGCAAAACGTCAACAAACGCAAAATTCACATACTACTCGGTTCAAATTCGTCACGAAAGATAACTGAGAAAAAATGGTTTACAACCGAGGAAAACGTTCAAAATTTGAAGCTGAAAGATAAAATTGAAACCAACTAGATGACGTTGAATCATAATCATATGTATTAGAGTACCTCAAAGCATTGGGGTGATGAGCGACAAGGATATGGTCACGACCTTGTGATGCCTGCCACCATTTGGATTCAGATAATATATCCACTAAATCTGCCTGCACCAAATGACATAAGACATCAACATAGCTTCCGAATGTCAGCAATACTATCTGAACAACAGAGTCACTACACTTTAAAATAAAAGAAAAGAAAACATTAAGTGTGCATAAAAGGACGTAAGTGTTCGAAGGAAAGAATAAGTGGCACGAAACAAGAGGTCCTATAAGGTCAAGCGTTGCCAAGGTTGATAGGAAAGAGAGACTGAGCTGTCTGACCAAGGATCTCATCTAGTGCACAAACACAAGTAGACAAACCAATACCGGAATAAATCTCGTGGTAGCAAGCTGTGATGTCTTACTTGAAGCTGTTTGTCGGCCGCTGCCCCTTCGCTCATACCATGGCCATGGCTATTAAAAGATAGAGCTGAGAAAAACGGCACAAAGAACACGTCCGCTTGTTCTGGATCCTTTACTCTAACAGCCGCAGTTTTCCCATCCTTGCGGTCCCAACCATCCAATAAGTAAACCATCATCCAGTATTCGACGCTGTGCTGTTTGTTGACCTCGAATTTCTGTTTCCATGGAGGTGCAACGTGGTTTGTCCAGGGAATCTCTTGATTCTTGTCCTTCTTGATCATACCCATGTTGAATTTGCGTGGAAGTTCATACATGTATACTTTGAGAGGACAAGAGTAGCTACCCGTAGAATCATCCAATTTACTCCTAGGTGACCATCGGAACCAACTGAATGCCTTGTCATTCATGTATCCATTCTGGATCATAGAATCTGGGGAGATGTAAGCTGGGAGGGTAAGTATAAATGCTATGAAGAGGCCGAACAAAACCCAACAAGCGGGCTTCCTGCTGGATTTCACCATCATCTTCTCTACCTGTAAACCCCTTGTGCTTCGTTACTTACAGCAGATACTTTGTTCTAAATCCCTACTACATGGCATCTAATACCACGATCAACTGGTATCAGCTTGAAATCATTGTAAAAATCTTGTACAGCCAGTGAAATAACTAACCAGCCTATTATGAACTTTCGGCTACTTTATACTCATAAAAACATTTTGGCTTCTTCTAGCATCCACGCAAACCTGCAAAATTGTCAGAGAAAAATTGAACACATCGAAATAATATTGATGAATTATAGCATTCTAGGAACGCTGCATAATGGAAATGCGACATGCCAATACACAGACAGTACGTGCTTGCGGGTAAAGTAGTTCCTCCGTCCTACTGTCAGTTACAATCTCCAAATCAGTTCATCGAGGTGATACCTGTTATACAATGAACTTGCAGGCGTGTCTCTAACAAAACCCTAAGTCAGAGTGTGTAATAAAGCGGCACGAAGGTATCTAGACTAAATAAGTTTCATCATCCCTCCATCATTGCTACAATCATACTCACGACCATAAAATTAGAAGCGCATTGAAGCGGGAACCGTAGAGATCGCTTACACTGGCCATCAATAGTGAATGCGCAACAGGCATTAGCAAAGTTGCGAAGAAACACTCAACTGATAAACCAGGTCGTACTCGATGTCATAAGGAAACCTTCCTCACTGCAATCCTGTACTCGCTGGTGCCAAACCCCAAAATCTTGAACCCTCAAATGATTCGACTGAGAGAAGTCAAGGAAATAGCAGAAGCCACTGCAAAAGGTAGCATAATCCTGGGTACTCATGGACCGCATTACTCTCGAATTCCTATAACCCGAGACCAAATTACTTGCTCCATGAGCTCGTAAAGAAAAACCCACCAACACTCAAATGCAAGCTTCATACCCAGATTGCGACGAGAAGTCAAAACTACCATCACTTGTAAGCCCACAACACTTCGTTGTACCCGGCAAACACCCCCAGTCACGTCCCCTCACGCTTGCTAGTTCTCCATTCTCATTCAGCCCTCAGTCTAATCAACTCAACATTCCAAGCAAAGGCTACAAGACCCCAGCTCCGATCACTGATGAAGTGAACTCCACAAATTTAGACCGACAAGCAGATTGTGGAGTCAGGGCTACAACACTTCTTGGCGTGATTATGGAGCACTAATGCACAAAGAGTGGCGATTTTGCAGCAGATTGAGAGGAGGTCGGACCCGATGCTTGCGAAAGGAAGGAAGGGAAGGAAGGATTTTGTCCTGTTGTGGCTTCTGTTTCGCATGATGATGCGGCTGTCTATGTTGGCATGAAATTAGGCGTCACTGTGTGCTTATGCTTGAAAGGGGCGAGACAGAATACACATCAACCTCGTAGTCTTGTGGGTGTGGATAGAGGACATTATTGGGTGTTGGTCTAATTTAAGAGCTTGGGTAGGTCTAAAACCCTTTTGCTTTACCTTGTTAGACAATGGACCATGGGTGATGTCTTTTGTATTAATAAGGAAGAATACGTTTGGTATAGAATAGAGATATAGAAGGAATGAAATTATTGTTGATGTAGAGAATTAAAGTTGTAGTTTCTTGTGGCAATGTGCCTGCACTTGCTACAAGCACCATAGTATGTACCACATGTTCTCTTCAAAAGATTTGAACTATATATGTAAGGAAGGATTTTGCACCCCCTATTGCTCCTAAACCTTTTGCTCATACGTCACCTTGTAAATGATTATTTACAAGGTGATTTTTGTTTATAAAACATGAGGTTCAAGCTTGGCAGATGTTTTGATGAAGCACTTAACAAGAGTGTTCATTCCATCTACCACAAAGATTATTTTATTAAAAATAAGTGTTGTTTGTACTTTTTGGATATGTTAAATAAATATATTTAAATATAATAAAAATGATAAACAAGCATTTACATGCATATATGTATTATTTTTTAAAATTACACCTTTTAAATCATTTGACTATTTTTTTTAAGTCAAATCCAAAAACATCATTTTAACTAGTATGGTTTGCACCATGGCTGGAAAAAAATTCTGAAGTTTTTAGAGATTTTGAAGAATTTAATTTTCTTTGCTTTAATATGTATTACAAATCTTAATATTGTATTTATGGCATTTGTGATATATATATATATATATATATATATATTTATTGGTTAGTTTTAATTTGATTTAATAGATAATATAAAAGAGTATTTCTTTTTTAATGTTATTTATTGAATATTTAAGTAAGCTCATTGTATGAGCTATTATGTGCAATTATAAGTTACTCAAAAAATAAATAGATATGAAATTTAGACTGAGTGGTGTATATTAAACTACTACATTAACAAAGCCTAGTATCACACTTAATTACATACAAGGTCAATATGATGTAATGTAAATAGATGCAACTTTATTTAAATTAATTTTATAGAAAAAAAAGAAAAAAAAGAAAAAGAAAACATAGATGGGGACTAAAAAACATATGCGCATATTACAATGAATCAAGTCATATAACAAAAAAAATTCCAACAAGAAAAAATTCAAGTCTCAACATATAATTAATTATAATATTTTTAAAAAAATCAATAATGTCAAATTTTAATAGAAACTTGTGATTGGACACTATTAATGTATTATCAAAGATATGTTTCTTAGTAAATTTTTAATCTTTCACCTTGTTTAATAATCTATACATGCATTAGAATATAACATAGAAAAAATTATATTAAATCACTAGACATTAGAGCATTGATACATTTTAGTTAGTGATTTAACCAAAAAAGAAAATTTGATATGGAGAAAAAGAAAAAGAAAAAGAACTCTTTCTAATACATGTTAAATCTGTTGATGGACAACATTTGGTATTAAAATTCTTTTAAAAGATATCCAAAGTTTAGGATTATCTACAATATATCAGATATTAAATATTATTTTTGATGTCCTGTATCTTCTCTTAAATTGTGTATGTCTAAGATTTGTGTTGTAAAATTTAGATATGAATTGGACAATAAAAAATAGATATTAATGTGTGTGTGTGTTTAATTAATACTTATTTTAAAATATTTAATCTAAAAAATATTTTAGATTACTAAAATTTTAAAAATAAAGCCTTGAACATTGTTTGATAAATATAAAAAGAAACATTGATTTATAATTTGAATAATAAAATTATTTTTTAAAAAAACATGATAATTACTTTTTGAATTTATCTCCAAATATTTGTTGAAATTACACATATAAATAACCAAATTAATAACACTTGAGAAAATGCAATGAATATAAGCATCTTAAATAAATAAATAAAAATACATAATTTCTATTTTTTACACAATTTGGTAATAAAATGTTTTCAATTAATGGCATTGGAAATTCCAAAAGCTATCCAAAACTACTTAAGAATATGGGAAAGAGTAGGGTTGGAGTTCAAGTCACGTGGAGCCACTCCATCAGTGCAATTGGACAGAGGAGCGTTGAAGACATCAGAGGGTGGGAGACCTAAAATCCTAAACCCCAAATTTCCCGTCCCACCCTGTGGTAGCATCCATTGGGCTTGCTTCGAAGCTCTTCGGGGAGCCTGCATGACACAATTCCTTGACTTCTAGACCTCGCAGCGTGTGATTATTTCTACGTGTTGTGTGATAATGAGGCCTCCATTGACGAGAGGAGGTGGTGGAGGACGCGGCGGTGGCATGAAGGGCGGAGCGAAAGTGATCATCGAGCCACACAGGCACGAGGGTGTGTTTGTTGCCAAGGCCAAGGAAGACGCGCTCGTCACGAAGAATCTTGTGCCTGGGGAGAGCATGTATGGAGAGAAGAAAATTTCTGTTGACAACGAGGATGGACCAAGACGGAATACCGTGTGTGGAATCCATTTCGGTCGAAGCTCGCGGCTGCTATCCTTGGTGGTGAGGACAACATCTGGATTAAGCCCGGTGCTCATGTGCTGTACCTTGGAGCTGCCTCGGGGACGACAGTTTCAAATGTTTCTGATGTCGTAGGGCCATCTGGTATTGTCTATGCTGTAGAGTTTTCTCATCGCAGTGGGCGAGATCTCGTGAACATGGCGAAGAAGCGCACTAATGTCATTCCCATTATTGAGGATGCCAGGCACCCGATGAAGTACCGTATGCTGGTCGGTATGGTGGATGTCATCTTTGCGGATGTCGCTCAGCCGGACCAAGTCCGTATTGTAGCAAATAATGCGCACAACTTCTTAAAGAATGATGATCACTTCGTTATTTCCATCAAGGCTAATTGTATTGATTCAACAGTACCTGCAGAGGCTGTATTTGCTTCTAAGGTGAAGAAGCTGCAGAGGGAGCAGTTCAAGCCCGCGGAGCAAGTCACTTTTGAACCATTCGAGCGACCTAAGACCATGCTTGTGTAGTTGGAACTTATCGTGCACCTAAGAAAGCCAAGGCTGCTGCTGGTTCATAGATTTTACTGCTAATTGAGGTTTAGATTATGCATTCTCCACAATTTAGAAATGGAACTAATTTTAAATTCATCTATTCTACAGCTCAAACCAAGCTTATTGCAGTTCCAGGCGCCTAATAAGTTTCATGTAGTGCAAAACAATTGAGATTATAAAATATTCTAATTCTTAAAAATATTGGATAGTTAAATAAGCCAAAAAAAAAAACAATATAGTTTGGGTGCATTGAGTTGGCTAGTAAAATACACTATAATAAATATGATATAATTTCTGTAACTAGTATATTAAAATCAAATGAAAAAAGAAACATATGATGGATTTAAAAATACAATGATTATTGGATAAGTTAAGGAAGAAGAAACTCAAAGATTTATAGCGGAATTACAATTTGTTTATTCACAAAGAAAGTCAAGTTCATACATCTATTAGCAAGTTGAAGTTGTTAGTACGTACATATAAATACTATAAGATGATTTCTAAGCGCATGAAAGAAAATACATTACTCTCCCATCTTTCTACAAGGTATTCTTGATTGGATATGAAAAAGAAATATTTTATTTTGTACACATATAATTATATTTCTAAATCAACAAACTTCTTATTAAAAGTAGGTTAAGTGATTGCATAATTTATTAGCCTATAGAATTTATCATGAGTCTATAATATCATAAGTTTATAATTTGATTTTAATATTAGTAAATTATATGTGTAAATTTGGCATTTATTTTACAGATCCTAAATAATACTTTCTTTTCTAAAATTATAAAACTTTAAAAACTTTGTAGAAAAAACATTAATTACTAATATTTATTATGGTACATAAAGGTCATAAATTACAAATATAAAAAATTTAAACTTTTATCTTAAAAAATAAAGCATTAAAGGATGATCAACATATGAACATAATTTCATACAAATAGTCAAACCAACCTAATCAAGTAAAATCACAAATCAGTACTAAACTAACTTTGTTTGCACATATTAAAGAAATTAATTAAAACATATGTGACTAGTAAAATTTAGGTGCAATGTAAGCATCTATTTTGCCACCAAAAAAGTTGTTATATGGACTATTCTAAAAGAATAAAAAATAACAACTTTTAGAGATAATATTTACACATAGATTATTATTGATAGCTTTGGCAAAAGTATTTTTTTCTTTCAAAATTACATATATTATACTAATTTTTTTAAAATAAAAAAATATATTAATTCTTTTAAATATATATTAAAAGATATTAATAAACCATAATATTAAGCTTATATTATTCTAAAATTAACAAAAAATTAACCAAATTATTTGCAATGGCTTAAGATCCTACTTTTAAAGTTTAATTAAAGATTTCAAAACCATTACTAAAATTGAATAATATCTATAAGAACATATAAAAGTTACGGTTTTTTATTAAAAGTCAAATCAATGTCATTATGTTATAAATATAATTAGTTATCTAATATTATATTATCAAAAATATTATAAAATATAATTTAAATTTTATTTATAAATCATATTTTTAAAACTTATCATTTCCTTTTGAAGAATTTTAAATTATTTTAAGAATAAAAAAAGAATTTTTTTTTTTTTTTTGTATAGAGCACAATTTTATTAAAAAATCTTTGCTTAAAAGTTTCTTCTAGTGAGTTATAGATAATTAAGACAAAGCTTCTAAAACTTACAAATGATATAATCAGAAGTTAAACTAGGGTGTTTTTAAAGTTTTATTTTATTTTATTTTATTTTTAATCTTAAGAGTTTAAACTTTATGAATCTTCTTGTGTCTTGTAATAGCTATTTTTTTTCCTTATAATTTAGCAAAGTTAATATTTAATGATATTTGTTAATATATATATATATATATATATATATATGAATCAAATGTGTCAAAACGTGTCTCTAACAATCAAGCTAGAAGAAATAAAACAACATTAAAGATAGGTATTTTTTAAAATTATTTAAACACAATTTCTTGCAATTCTTGCAAAAATAATTTGAAGATTACTAAGTAATCTTTAAGTTGGTATTGTACAAGTTATATCAACAATCTTATATTTTTTAGAATATTATAATAATTAAAATATTAAAAATAAAGTCTATTATAAAATAAATACAAGTTCAATTAAGAAGACAAAAAAGGACTACATATAAAATTTAGTACAATGCCACTATGAACCATCTATATGGTTCCTATAAATGTTTCAAACTTAATAACAAATTGTTAATATGATTCTTCTTTTATAGTTTCCAAGTAGCAATAAACAATTATTGATATGCATGTGTTTTGAATTTAAAAAATAAAAGATTAAATTATAAATTTTAAAAAAAAATTAAAATTAAAATTTAGAGAATATATATAACCTTAACCACAAGAATATTCAACTCAAATTATGCATTATTTAAAAAAAAAAATTTATCAAATTTTTATTATCTCATTTTAAGAGATTTGTAGAAAATCAAGAGTTATATTTTTAAAATTTGGATGTATTTCTACTAAGTTTTGATCAATGTATTAAAAAATATGATAGAAATTGTGTGGAAATTAAAAAGACCCATAACTTGTACTATTTGTTATTTTATTTTATTTTAATCTTTTATTTGATATTTGTTTAAGTGTCACATTTTTAACTCTCTTTTTTCTTTTTTTCTTTTTTTCTTTTTCTTTTTTCTTTTAATATAAAAACAAGGTTTAGCTAATATATTAATAGAGTAGATTATGCTTAACATCTAATACCTAAAGGGATAGAGTTAAGAGTACTATGTGAGGTAATTGCAATTGCAATTTATACTCTTGTGTATTATCAAGCTATTAGGTGGTATTCTAAAGTTCCATTTAATTACCTTATGCACTCTAAAACCTATTAGGCACATTTTAAACATTTGATTATTGATATTAATTAGATGATGCTTTATCTTTGCTATGATCTTTTATTAATCATAACAATTTTTATTTTTTATTTTTATTTTTTAAATTATTATGTCTGTAATATCATCAAACTTTAATTTAAGCCGTTCGGTTTTTTTGGAAATTTGTGCAAGTATATTATAATACTTCAATCTATTATTACTGACCAATCTAAATTTTTTTATTGATCTATATAGATCTATTTTATTTAATAGATTATACTTCAATCTATCATTGACTTCAATCTATTATAGATCTATTATAGATTGACTTCAATCTATTATAGATCTTTTATAGATTATAGATTATATAGATCTATAATAGATCTATAATAGATCTATATAATCTATAATGCAGAAACATGAAAATTATATAGATCTATAATGCAGAAACATGAAAATTAATATAATGCAGTTTAAATTATTGTGACAATATGTCTTTGACCAAAAAGTCAATGACTGTATTGTTTTAGATCTTGCTAAGAGATTCAAAATTGTGTAGACAGTCAAAATCAGAATAGAAGGCAAGATCGAAGAAAAAATCGTTTTAAAACAAGAAAACTTACAGTACAGTGTTTGTGCCCAGATTTCGCATAATGCAAAGTCGGGATTAATTTCTGATAGTTGTAGGTTGTGCATCCTAATTACCGTAACAAGAAAAAGGTGCGATTTTGTGCTTGGATCTGACGTGTTAACAGAGTTTAGCACTTGCACTAAATGGTTATGAGATTAGCGTGTCGACGATTGTAAATGATTATTGTTTTTTTACGTAAGGAATGGCAAACTACAATGCTGAAGCGGTGCAGCGATGATAATGTTCTTTGGTTTAATCTTGGAGAGAACAGCATTAGTCTTCGATAGTGCTTTGATGACGAGTAGAAGATAACATTATTGTTAATACAAAAACATCTTTTAGTATTTTTACACTGTATCTGCTTCGAGATTTTTCTCAATATGAGTTTAACAACAAACACTAACTATAACTGAAATTGTACTGTTGAAGTTCACAATAAAACGCATTTGCGGTACTGACATACTCACTATTGGTACAGAAGTACTCACACTAGTTTCGTGTGACTGATGGATGACATACTTCTCAAATTATTTAAAAAGGTATAGAAAAGGAATCACTCAGAAATGTGCGGAATATTTCATTGAGCTTAGTTAGGGACATGTGGGGAAATTAGGGTTTGAATGAAACCAGACACTCCTACACGAGGGTGGGCACAAGGACAATTCATAAAGAACTAGGGCGAGCACTTGCACATCGAGTCTCATAGTAAATACTGAGTTTGAATTTAGAGAAAAATTTGAACCATTGTTACATTCACTGAGCTGAACCAAACATACAGTCATGGGCACAGCCAGGCTATACAGGGCCCAACAAGTACTTCACAGACATCATCGCAGCAAACTGGTAACATTGCTTCGGAGTGAGAGGTACAAGTAAAATGTTACACTCCGATTAAAGATACCAAATGAACAGTTGAGTGAGATCACGCAAAAAATGTCTAATCTACTTCCTCTTAACGGGATCAAAGGTTGCCACTCCAGCGACGGCGACACCAAGCACGGTGAGCACAACGCCTCCTGCGACCACGCTCAGGAGCAAGTTCTTTAAGGATGGGGACACACCGGGTTGGGCAGCTTCAGCTATCTCGGGCACCACAGCAGCAGCCAACAAGGCAAGGCTGGTCAAGGCGGTTACCTTGTTATCAGATTGCGGGGAAGCACTGCAATATTTGCAAAGGGAGACAACTCAGAAAAAGTCGATAGGCGCACATTCCCCTTATCGATCGCAACAAAAATAAGGGATTCAAAATTATACGAGTTCAATTGACTATAGGAACCATAATATTCAATTACCATCCTAAAGTAACAGATACTGCAGCTGCAGCAGACAGCAGCGAAATGCTGCACTCGGGCAGATGCGATGGATGCGAGCTACTACAGCGACATGCGTGTCATACTAGAAGATGTAATCACAATACGCGAACCACTGAAGAATTTGTCGATAATCCATTGCCAGTCCTCATGTGCGAAGCGGGGAATTATCAGCGAAAGCAATGTGCTACAGAGGTAAGGACAATCACATTACCTCATGACGATCCTGCTCCTGTTGGCAATCAACTTGGAAGACCTGGCGGACGGAGCGGCCAAAGCAAGTCCCTGACGCGACAGGGTCTTGGTTTCCCACACCTGAGTGGCAGGGGCGACGGCCGCGCTCAAGCTACTGGCAACAGCTGTGGACGCCATCGCTTAATCGGGGAGGTATACTTCGGCGAGTCGTCAAGACGGGGAGGATGTTAAGGGGGGGGGGGGGACAGCGTGGAGGCGCAGCAGAAGTGTCGATGTTGAGGGAGGGGATGCAAACAGTGGCAAAGCGAGGCCCCGAGGTGAGGCAAGCAGGGCAAGCAAGGGGATAAGACGACCCCTTGCTCCGCCAATGGCATCGGGTGGTCCGGCGTTGGCCGCGCCCGGCCCTGCCTTCCGATAAGGCCATGCCCCAGATAAGGTCACCCGGCCCATTCTGCCCCGGAATAACCCTGCCCTGTTCACACTGCGCCGCCGCTGTGACACCTGGCGTCCTTGGAGTCCACGGTGGCTAATACTAGACATGGTTGTCCTTGGATATCATATTGGTTCAATTTGGATTTTGACCTTCTGTGTAGAATAAACATTGCAAAAAAATATTTGTGTGTGTATATATATATATATATATACACACACAATTGTACCTCACTAAGTCAATCCCTCATAATTTGATATCCTCTCTTTCTTAATATCACTTCCTATTCATCAATTTGATTATGTAAGTCAATTTTTTCAATTTCTAATATTTGATATTTTAAATAGTGATTATCAAGTTATAGAGGTAATTTTTTATAAAGAGGATAATAGATTTTATTATATAAATCAATTATTTAGAGTAGATTGTGTAGTTTTGGAAACACTAATATCATGCTTCAAACTTGATAAGATTTGATATGTCATAAAATGGATAGGTGTAATAAACATCTATAATTACTAATATATTTACTTGGATAAGTAGAATTACCTAGAAATAATAAAAGTAGATTAAATTATTAATATCTTATTACAAAACTTCTTAAAAACTTCACGAATGTAAATTTGATTTAGTAAGTATTTGTAGGTGTTAAAGACACAAATTAAAAATAGATGCATAAATCAGTGAAATCTATGTCAATAGAAAATGATAAATTAGAAATAAAAAAATGTATATATTAAAAAAAAATTGAAATGACTATTGCCAAAGATTAAAAAATACAAAGATTTTTGAATTAGACTAGAAGCAAGAAAGGAGTTAACAAGAATAAAGAAGGCTTCACTATATGTACTATCTACCTAAGAGCTGCGTGGCAACGTTTTATAAGACCTCCAATACATGTTCAATTTGCAAGACACATATCAAACTTGCAAGACAAGTTTTCTATATGCATGCCATATATTTAGCTTATTCTACAAGCTACCAATATGTGCCATATGTGATGAACTTATTGGCCAAGTTTCTAATCTATCAATCACCTATATACATCTATAAAGGTGAAATCGCATCTATGAAGCTTTTAAGAAGTTTTTTTTTAAGATATTATTAAATTAATTTATTTCTATCTATTTTTATTTATTCATACTAATTAGATAATTATTGGAGTAAATCTTATATTTGTGACATTATCCTTCTTTCTAAAAATGAATTCCACAAGAAGTGGTGATTACATGTTGAGGAAGTCTAAGATGTGCCGAATTGTATTTGTTACATACTCTGATCTTTGTTTCCTTCAAAGGTAGTTGATGTGTCCTTGCAACCATCGATAGTATCTTATATTAGGGCGGGAGGATCACCCTAATATTTGATCATTGTTGAGTTTTTCATAACTCCCTTCAAAAAAAATATTTGGAATACCATCAAGAATAATACTTCTAAAAGTATCATCAAATATTGGGAGTCTCTTCAAAAGTTATGATATCAAACACGTTGTATTTTGCCATCAATCCAAAGTAGAACATATCATTTTTGAGGATCTTCGTCTCTATTTTGTAGTCTTAAAAGTTGTGATAGTCGTAATAGTTTATTCAATAAGTTTGTAAACAATAGTTCTTGAGCTAGATTTACTAATTGTTGATTTTCTATCTCTTTGGTGCTATTTTTTTTAAAAAAATAGCAAACAATGATATAAGATAGAATGAAATCTCTATTAAACTTGCTTTATTTTAAAACAAAGATTTTTTTTGACTTTTTATCTTAATTTTAATAGATGTTATTCATGAAATGTATTGACTTTAGCAAATGCATTTACTCGATTCTTGAATGGCTTCCATATGTATTTACTAATATCATATCCATTGTCGAATGGTGTGAACTTCTATTTGGGAATACATTGGATACCTGGCTATGGAAAGTTTACTTGAAACCTTTTGGCTAAATTCCAATAAGTAATTTGTCTTTAATAAAATGATAAATAATATAAAAATATTACAAAAGAGAAGTTATATAGATAAATCCTCTAATATTCAAGTAGGTTTGTACAAAAAGGATTCAAATTCTATACAAAAATCCTTCAAAACTTTATTCATCTATAAGGACTTATTTCTTCTTGATTTTTAGAGTCTAATAACTCTTCATTCAACTATTCAATTTCTATAAAATTTTCTTCAAAGTGTAGACAATCTTGTTAAGTTTTACTATAAAGAAAAATCAAGTATAAATTCATTTTCAATCATTTGGTATCTCAAAATTCCTAGCAGGTGCTTAAAACCCTAGCTTAGAGATACTTGAGCACTATTTTCCTTATATCTCACAAATCCAAAATTCTAATACCATAAACTTTTTGCACATAGTCTTGTGATATAAACATATACACTCTTGAAAATTTTGAGCCAAAAATCTATCAAATTGCTCAAAGATATAGCTCAAAATGTAACCACTAGTTAAGTAGGGTCACTTATTGCTCTTAGCTTATAAGCACTGACTTCAACTCCCAATATCTCCTTCACCCTAGCTTGGATTTTATTGAATTATGCATAAAAAGTGTAGCCAAGAAAGTGGTCTTTCCAATTCCAATCGCCGATTGTCTATTGCCCTTTGTGTGCGTGCGTTATACTTAAAAGAGTGACAACATATAGAATTTTGATACCTTAGCTTTGAGCGCCTATATCTCTTTCATAAAAAGTCCAAATCATGCAAGATTTGCACCAAAACCATATCCAAAAATCTAAACTTTCTGACCCTAGCCTTTGATGTTCAACTATTTTCAAAAAACAAACTCTAATCCCTAATAAACCCTCGGGCAGTTTCCTTGAAGCCTACTGGATATGATTTTTGGCCAATAGGAATAGAGACTTCTATCATCCATCTCCATTCATTCACATGGATGACCTAACTATCCCCTTTTATACTAAAAATCCCTTTTTAATCTTTTTTTTTATAAGATTTATATAATATATCTTCTAAATACCAAATAAAAGAAATAAATAAGATCTTAAGGATCACCAATGTCTAACAAAGGTGACTTAAGATATACAAAAGTTACTATCAATATAAAATCAACCTCAAAATTACTATCAAAAGAAGAAATAAGATTGTATAAACCTTAATAATAATCATTTTAATAGATCCCTTCTAAACTAGCCATCTAATCACATTCTATAATCAATATATCTACTATTATAGCTTTCACTTAACTGTATAGTAAATTATACATTAAATATATATGTACAATTTTTTTACATTGTAGGTGAATCACAACACGATACCGTTGTCATACTGTAATTGCATACAGTATGTAAAATCTACTCAAAATGTATAATATGTTTATAAGTTTAGATATATATTAGAATTGTTAATAAAGTAAATTAAAGGAAATTGATATAAGAAAATTTATTTTAGATTTTTACTTAGTTTGATTATGACTTTTAAATTATATAGAACCTAAATATTTAGTATAAAGCCTTGAGAGAAGGTGGGAGCATAAGGATGAAAATTTAAAATAGTAGGAGGCTAATTGGGAGGGATGAAATCAAGGCATGGTTGGATAAAGGCAAGGAATGGGGATCTTCATCCCTATTGGTCAAATACCATGTCCAATAGACTTTGAGGAGGCTGCTTGTAATAAGAACAAGGGTTTCGGCAACTTCAAGGAAGCCATTAGAAAATTAGAGACTAAGATTAGAAAGCTTGTTTTTTTGGGTTACAATTTTGGTATAAAAATTGAAGAATTTGGAATTTTAATGAGGGAGGAGTAGGTGCTTGAAGTTAAGGTGTACAAATTGTACCTACTGTCACTCTTTTGAGGATTGGTGGAGTTATATGAAAGTTTTTGGAGATCCGGAGGTGCGGCTAGAGAGGTGATTTAAAGCTCTATATCTAATATAGAAGAATTATTATAATTGGAGTTTTGAAGAAGGAGATATTAGAAGTCAAAGACAGCAAATTAAATTCCAAGGTAGTAAGTAGGCCATTTTGTTGATAGTGATGAGATTTGCCATACCTTGAGTTTTTGGACGAATTTTTGTCTCAAACTTTTTAAGAAGGTGTATTATTATGCTACAAAGCTATATATTTAAGTTTCATAGTAATTAAACTTTTAGATTGTGAAATATGAAGAATTTAGTACACAAGTATTTGTAAACAAGGATTTGAAGCTACTGCTAGGATTTTGGCAATATTTAAAGATTGGTAATGAATCAACAATTGAAATTTGTGATGGTAGTTGTAAAGACTACATCAATACTTCATATAAATTTAAAATAGATTTGGATGGTTAGATTAAAAGTTATGGATTATTGAAGTTTGGGATAAATTCTCTTCTTACGGGGGAATGAGGGTTTAGAGTATTTTGTTATGTTTTGAGTGGTTTGATGAAATAAGACTTGTATATTAGGTGTAATAGCCCTATGAAGGAGACTTTATATAAATTTGGAAGTTTTTATTATACTTGGATCTTGCTTGAGTAATTAGTGGCAGCTAGAAGTCCATCGCTTTCTTGAGGCAAATTCTCTCTACCATGACACCATTGTTGTGTTGTAATACGTTTATATAGTGAAAAGTATGAATAAGGATAAATTCTACTTAATACTTAGTTATCTTAGATTATTAAAAACTTAAAATACTTAAGAAAAGATTTATAGAAGCTTGTTAGATTAATTCTTGCTCTAATAGCTAAAAGATAAAAGTTAATTATTAAAATTTTCTTCTAGGTTGTAGAAACTACTTCATGGCTTTTTAAAAAGCCATAAGTTAATAAAAATAAGATAAGAGAAATAAAAAGTTAGTATGGTAGATACCAAGGTTGAATTGAGGATAGGATTAAGTTTAAAAACCCTTAAAATAAGTTAGATCAATACCCGGGGAGTGACCGGATATGAGACACGGTCAAAATCAAACCTTTAGCCACATAAACGACCATCAAAGGCAGGTGTTCAAGACATTTGAAGATCGGTGATTAGAATTAGATAGCTAGCTTGAAAGGGGTTTCAAAGGCATTTAGTTTGTTACCATAGGATTTTAGAAGACTTAGCAATTGCTATTCAAAGTCAAGGTTTGTATAGGTGTTTTGGATTTTATATAAGACAATGATGGCTTGCATTGTTGAACAATTTGTGCAATCTATGTAGCATCTACAATTCAAAGTTTGATATTGTTTGGATTATTAGGTGTGCTAAGTGTATACAAAAATTTGTGTTAATCTAGCAATATAATCAGGAGATATTTGAGCTTTGATACAAAGGGTTGTCAAAAGTTGACAATTTTGGTTTGGATAGGATTTCTATGATAACAAAAGATCCACTTATTGGATCAATGTAAATTTTGATATGGTGATAGAAGACTTATAGATTGAGCTATATATCAAGTTTGAGCTGAAATTAACGGTGGAAGAAGGAGAAATCACCATTGGAGTTTTTGCATCAATCTTCAAGTTGGTGGCCGAGTGTCATCAGTGCGCTTTTTGGGCATTTTCTTGCAATTTGTAAGTTGGGTTGAGCTAAATTTTTTTAAGCATGTAAAAGGCTTATATCAACATTTGTGTGCAAAATTTCACACTAAGTAAATAGTCGGATTAAAAGTTATAATTAGTCAAAGCTCACTGATTAGAATTAGGGCTTACAAATGAAAATAAAAAATTGCTTAATTATAAAAGAAAGAAGGAAATTGGGATGTATGTATAGTTGATGTTACTAAGAGGACTCCTTTTAAACACTTTTGAATTGAAATTTGAATCATATTCTTCATATATGGATGAAACCTATTAGAGTTTTTTGATTATTTGCAAATACAACTTTATCTTCTACAGCCAGGTGCTCGGTGCATTCTCGAACAAGACAATACGTAATACGACACCGTGCCAATGTACAAGATATTCTAGCCGATTTCAATATTACCTTGAATCTAAGACCTCTTTTATTTCAAATTTTTTATTATTGTCTCTTTTTATAGAAGGCGATGGCATTTGTTTTCTTTGTTGTACGTCCATTGTTTTATTTGTCTCAAGCATTGACACATAGAATAGAAGATAGATATTCATAGATTTTGGTAGGTATAATCCATAAGTAATCGGATTCATCTATTTATAAACTGGAAATGGTCCAAGCCTGTAATAATTCAGCTTGTCACAAATATAAACAGTCATGACATTACAATAAAATAACCATACGTTATCGTCTCTCTAGAATTGAGGTTATTTCTTATGATAGACATCTATATTAATCTTTTTTTGTTCTTGAACTTCTTTTAATTGTGTCTTATTTGTTGTATATAGTTTTAATAACTAATTTGTTATATCTTCTACCATAAGATTGTCAACTTTTGAAAAATCAAAAGTATCAAGTTATGGATGATAACCATAATTGATAAAGAATAGAATTTATTGGATAGAAGAATATATCAAATTATTGTAAGCAAACGTTGCCAATAGTAAAAAAATTGTCTAATCATCTTAATGATAGTTGATGGTATATTTCAAATATTGCTCTAAAAGTTGATTTACTCATTTTGTTTGTCCATCAATTTGAGAGTGGATGGCTAAAGATAGTTTTATATCTACCTTCAAAATTTTGAAAAGGATTTTCTAAAATCTTGATATAAATTACATCCTTCTATTTGATATAATATTCTTTCATAATCCATGATAGCAATAGATGTTGTAAAAAAAAAGCTTAGCTATTTCTTCACTTCTGATAGATTTTGTACATAATACAAAATATACTATTGTAGTAAAATAATCTACAATCACAAATATAAAATTATATGAATTTAAATTTAAAAGATCCATAATAAAATCTATAGAAATAGAAGATCAAAATTGCTCTAGTATAAGTAATGATTGGAGAAGTCCATAAAATTGATGATGAGAAGTTTTTGATTTTAAACAAATATTACATGACTGTACAAACTCTTTAACAGCCTTTCATATTTGAAGCCACCAAAAATCTCTTGATATTAGCTCCAAAGTCTTATTATATCAAAAATGTCCTGCTACAAGAAAGTTGACAAGCTTCAAGGGCGTATAGTCATGCTTCATCTTTTAGAACATATAATTGTTCTTCAAAATAAAGTATATTATTTTTGAACTCAAATTTAGAAGTATTATAAGACTTAGATGAATTATTCTTAATATCATATATAAGAAGATCTGAAGACATACTTGAATGGACTTGCTTGAAAAAAATTGAATTAACAATTAATATTGATTTCATTGCTCAAAGATGAAATTGCTCTAACTACAAAAAAATAATTTTTTATTGATCAAAAGTTGAATTTCCTTCTTTTGATGCAAGATAAGAATGTTGTCATATTATAATTATTTATATTATATAAAAATCAAATAAAAAATATAATATGCTTATATAAAATCTAGAATTATATTAGAATAATTAATAGATTAAATAAAAGAGAGTTGGTATAAGAAATTTTATTTTGATTTTTTTATTTAGTTTGATTATGGTATTTAAATTATATAAAATCTAAATATTTAGTATGAAGCCTTGAAAAGAGATTGGAGGTCAAAGATAAAAAATCAAACTACTTAGATGCTTATTTGGAAAGATGAAAGCAAAGTATGGATGAATAAAGATAAGGGGTGAAGCTCTTTACCATTGATTAATGGTCATGCTTAATAAGCTTTGAGTAGATTGTTTGTAAAGAAAATAAGGATTTTGATAACTTTAGAGAGAACATTTGAAAATTAAAGACTATGATTAAAAATTTTGATTTTGTAATACAATTTTGGTATAAGAATCAAGAGATTTGGACTTTTTATGAAGGAAGAGTAGGCGCTTGAAGTTAAGGTGTATAAATCATACCTACTGTCATTCTTTTGAAGATATAAGGAGTTGTATAAGAGCTTTTGGAAATCAAGAAGTGTGATTAGAGAGGAGATTTCAAGATCTATATTTGATATAGAAGAATTATTACATTTGAAATACTAAAGAATGAGATATTAGAAGTCAAAGATAATAGATTGAATTTTAAGGTAAAAAATAGATCATTTTATTGATACTGATGGTTTTTATCATATCTTGAGCTTTTGAACGAATTTTTATCTAAAAATATTCAAAAAGATGAATTATTATATTAAAAAGCTATATATCAAAGTTTCATAGTATTTAAATTTTTAATTTGTGAGATATAAAGATTTTAGTATGTAGGTATTTATAAATAAGGATTTGAAGCTGCTATTAGGATTTTGATAATATTTAAAGATTGGTAAAAAATCAACAGTTAAAATTTATTAGAATAATTATTATGATTTTATTAATACTTCATATAAATTTTTAGTAGATTTAAACAATTGGATTAAAAATTATGGTTTATTGAAGTTCAAGAAAAATTCCTTTTCTATGTATAAATGAGGATTTTAGAATATTTTGTTATATTTTGTATGTTTTATGAAAGTAAAACTTATATATTGGGTGTAATAGTCCTATAAAGAAGATTTTTATATAAATTTAGAAATTTTATTATTTTGAATCTTGGTTAAGTAATTAAAGGTAGTTGAAAGCTTAGTGCTTACTTGAAACAAATTTTTTCTACTACAACAATGTCTAGAAAGGGCATTGGACAAACCTTATTATTTTTTTGGCCAATAAGTAATAATGAATTTGAATCTTGATAAAAACATGTTCTAATAAACTTAATGATAATTAAATATGCATGTTGATATGAAGTATTCAAGATTCTTGTGATTTGTATGCATAGTGATAAGACTAGAAGCGCCTTTTAGATAGTGATGCCATTCTTAAAAAGAATCCATAATTTCAAGAAGTTCTTTATTATGGATTTTGTAGTTAATTTCTATTATTAAAAATTTCTTGAAATAAAAAGTTACTCAATAGAATTTTTTATTTATTCCTGTTTGTGATAATATTGTATTCAAAGTAAAGTTTAATGCATTTATTTCCATAAAAAATATCTTAGAGAAGTTGATATAATACAACATTGGTGCAGAAATAAAAGTTATCTTCACAGCTTTAAATGATACTTTTGCTTCTTTACTCTGCTCAAGTTTGTCTTTACAAGTTAAGCATGTTAATGGAATTATAATTTGAAAAAAAAATTTGATAAAGATTTGGTAGTAATTGGCAAATTCCAAAAAGCATTACACATACTTTATTGTTTTTGAAATCTTCCAGTCCATGATTATTTAGTCTTTCTTAGGATCTATCATGAGACCATCATTCAAAATAATATATCTTAAGAAGTCAATTTAAGTAATATAGAATACATATTTTTCCATCTTAGCATATAATCTCGTATCTCTAAGTTTTTGTAAGACATGATAAACATATAATTCATACTTTTTTACATTCTTAGTTTAGATTAAAATATTATTTAAATAACAAACAAAAAAATTATCTAAAAATTTATAAAAAATATCATTTATGAGATGTTGAAAAGCAATTGGTCCATTCATGAGTCCAAAAGGCATAATGTTATATTCAAAGTATCCATACCTTATTCAAAAAATAATCTTTTATTTATTTCTTTTTTTAATGCAGATTAGGTTGTATGCTCCTCGTAGATCTATTTTTGTATAGATCTTAATTTGATTCAATTGATCAAAAAGTTCAGATTTCACATATAGAAGATATCTATTCTTAATTGTAATCTTATTGAGCCCTCAATAATCTACACACATCCATTATAATCTATCTTTTTTCTTTATAAATAAGATAGAAGCTTTTCCTAGAGATTTTAAATAGTATATAAAATTTTTAGCTAAATTTTTATCAATGTATTTCTTGAATTTAGCCAACTCATTTTGTGATAAATTATAGATTGGTCCAAATGGACGTTGAATTCCTTCTTTAAGATTGATTGAACAATCATATAGAGGATATTTTGAAAAAATATCTACATTGTTCTTCTCAGAAATGTCTTAATAATCTTAGTACTAGCTTAGAATGCTACTTGAAGTCTTTCCACTCTGAGAAATGGATGTAACATAAATAGCAAAAAGTAATAATTTTTTTGCTACATTTATAAAAACTTTTGTATCTACAAGTAAAATTTTTATTATATTAAGCTTATGGCTTTTTATTTGGTTAACAAGACTCTTATAAATGCTTTGAGAAAAATCAAGTCTATAAAAAATCCAATCTATTTGAAGATTATATTTTTGTATCCATAATAAATCTAAAATAATTAGATTAGAGAGAGATTTAATTATATTAAAGATTACATAATTATTATGACTATTTATTATTATATTTATAAGAAAGATTTTTTGAATAACATCTCCAAAAGATAATGGATGATTATTTATGATTTTATGAGTTTCAGGCACTGAGACTCTTGAATTTAGCAAAATAGAGGCTTTATGATTTTTAGATCCTAAATACATATCTATTATAAAATAAAGAAAAGGTTTTGAGGAGGGAATAGGACTTTTATTGGAAATTGTATAAGATTCCAATTATACAATTCCTATTGTGGTTGGACAAATTTATTTTCTATTGTATTATCTTTTTTAATAATTATATTTTTTATTTTATAGTTAAGCTCTTATATTAGATAATGTTAAGTAATATGCTTCAATTTTTTATAATATAAGTATAATCCTTCTTGTGTTAAGGATATGAATCATAAAAAAATAAAATATCAATATACTCTCATGTCACTCAAAAGAATAGAAAATAATTTAAAGATGGAATAATATTAAAATTAGAATGGCTATTGCCATAGACATGAAGACTAGAGACTCTTAAAACAAAACTAAGAACAAAAAAGGCATTGACAAGAGTGAAGAAGGCTTCACTCTTGTCCCTATATATGCTATCTACCTAAGAGCTACATGGCAATATTCTATAAGACCTTCAATACGTGTCCAATTTGTAAGACATATGTCAAACTTGCAAGATAAGTTTTCTACATGTGCGCCATGTATTTAGCTTATTTCATAAGCTACCAACTATGTATGATACATGGCTAGCTTATTAGTCAAGTTCTACCCTATCAATCACCTATTGACATGTATAAAGATGAATCCACATCTATGAAGCTTCTAAGAAGCATTCTCTATAAGATATTATCAAATTAATTTATTTCTATTTATTTCTATTTCTATATATTAATTAGATAATTATTGGAATAAATCATATGTCTATGATATTATTCCCTCTTTTAAAGATGAGTTCCACAAGGAGTGGTGATTATATATTGACAAAGTCTAAGATACACCAAATTGTGCTTGTAACCTACTCTAAGCTTTAAAAGGTTTTTTTGACTCTTTATTTTAATATATAGTAATTTTAGTAGATGTCATTGATGAAACGTATTAACTTTTGTTAATGTATTTGTTTGATTCTTAGATTATTCCTATATATATTTACTAATATCATATCCGTACCAATGTATAAGATATTTTAGCCAATTTTGATTTGAATCTAAGACCTCTTCTACTTCAAATTTTTCATTGTTGTCCACTTCTATAGGAGGCAGTGGCATTTGTTTTCTTTGTTGTATGTCTATTGTCTTATATAATTTAAATAGTGACATGTGGAATATAGGATGGATCTTCATAGATTTTGGTAGGTATAATCTATAAATAATTCCATTAATTTGTTCATAAATTAGAAATAGTCTAAGCCAACATTAATTTAGATTGTTACAAGAATGAATAGTCTTGATATTATGACAAAGTAACCATATCTTAATGTCTATGTAGAATTGAAGCTATTCTTTATAATAGACATTTGCATTCATCTTTTATTGTTCTTGAACTTCTTTTAATTGTGCCTTCTTTGTTACATATAGCTTTCACAATTGAATTGTCAAATCTTTTGCCATAGGATTATCAACTTTTAAAAAGTTAAAAATATCATATTATAGATAATGATTATAATTAGTAAAAAATAGAATTTATCATATAGAAAAATGTATCAAATTATTATAAGCAAAGTTTATCAATAGCAAAAAAGTTATCCAATCATCTTGATGATAGTTAATGGTATACTTCAAATATTATTCTAAAACTTAATTTATCCATTTTGTTTATCTATCAATTTGAAGGTGAAAAGCTAAAGATAGTTTTATGTCCATCTTCAAAATTTTAAAAAGGATTTTTCAAAATCTTAATACAAATTGCATCCCGTTATTTGATATAATATCCCTTAGTAATCCATAATAGCAATAAATATTATTGAAGAAGAATTTAGTAATTTTTTCACCTATAATAAATTTTGCCTATAATACAAAATATGCCATCTTGGTGAAAAAATCTACAATCATGAATATAAAATCAAATGAACTTGAATTTAAAAAATCCGCAATAAAATCCAAAAAAATAGAAGATCAAAGTTATTCTGATATATATAATGGTTGGAAAAGTCCGTAAGCTTAATAATAAGGAATTTTTAATCTTGAACAAATATTACACAACTATAAAAATTCTTTAATAGCCTTTTATATTTGAGACCATAAAAAATCTCTTAATATTAGCTCCAAAGTCTTGTTATATCCAAAATGTCATGCTATAGGGAAGTTGTAACAAGCTTCAGAACCACGTAGTCGTGCTTCACCTTCTGGAACATACAAGTGTCTTTTGAAATGTAATAGATCGTTCTTGAATTCAAATTTAGAAGTATCATGAGACTTAGATGATTTTTTTTTTAATATTATGCATAAGAGGGTCTAAAGACATATTAGACTAGATGTACTTGAAAAAAGTTGAATCAACATTCAATATTGATTTTATTATTCAAAAATGAAATTATTTTGGCTTCAAGAGGATTATTCTTTGTTAATCAAAAGCTGAATCTTTTTCTTTTGATGTAAGATAAGAATATCTAGAAAGAATATTGGACAGACCTTGTTATTTTTTTGATTGATAAATGATAATAAATTTGAATCTTAATAAAAATATACTCTAATAAGCTTGATGACAATTCAACATGTACATTGATATGAAATATTTGAGGTTCTTATCATCCATTGTTGTATTGTGGCTTAGCTACCATGTGAAAATATTATACATATATATTCAATGTATAATTTATTACACAACTAAGTAAAAGTTGTATCAATAGAATTTATTGGTTACAAAATGTGGTTAGATTGTTAGTTTAGAAGGGATTTATTAAAAGGGCTATTATTGAGATTTATACAATTTTTTTTTTTTTTAGTAGTGACTTTTGAGATTGATTTTATATTGATAATAAATTTTATATATCTTAAGTCATCTTTGTTAGACATTGGTGATCTTTGAGATCTTACTTATTTCTTTTATTTGGAGTTTAGAATACATATTATATAAATCTTATTAAAAAAAGAATTAAAAAAGAATTTTTAGTGTGAAAAGGAATAATTAGGCCATCCATGTGGATAAATGGAGATGGATGATAGAAGTCTCTATTCCTATTGATTAAAAGTCATGCCCAATGGACTTCAAGGAGGCTGCCTAAGGGCTTATTAGAGATTAGGATTTGTTTTTTGAAGGAATTTGAACATTAGAGACTAGAATCACCAATTTTGGATTTTTTGCTATATTTTTGGTGCAAATTTTGTGTGATTTGGACTTTTTATGAAGGAGATATATGCACTCTAAGTTAAGATGTTGAAATTATATCTAATGTCATTCTTTTGAGCATAACTTGCATGTACAGGAAGTAATAGAGGATTGGCAACCAAGGTTGGAAAGAGCATTTTTTTTGCCACACTTTTTTAGCTACACTTTTTATGTATAGTTCTATGAAATTCAAGCTACAATAAACGAGATATTGGGAGTTGAAGTCAATGGTTATAATCAAAGGATAGTAAGTAACCATACTTAACTAGTAGTTATGTTTTGAATTATAAGTTAAGCAATTTGATAAGATTTTGGCTCAAAATTTTTAAAAGTATATACGTTCATGTCATAAGATTATGTGCAAAAATTTTGTGGCATTAAGATTTTGGGTTTGTGAGATTTAAAGAAAATAGTACTTAGGTGTCTCTAAACTAGGATTTTAAATACTTGCTAGGATTTTTAAGATATTGGATAATTGGAAGTGAATCTATAGTTGATTTTTTTTTATTATAAAGCTTAAAAGTATTACTTATATTTTAAATTTTTTTAATAGAAATTGAATAGCTAGATCAAGAATTATTAAATTTTAAAATTTGAAAAAAAATAGAATCTTTACTGGTGAATAAGCTATTGAAGGTTTTTGTTGCAAATTTGAGCTTTTTGTACAAATCTACTTAAATATAAGAGATTTTATCAATATAATTTATTTTTTATATTATCATTATGTTAATTTTTTTTTATATTGTCAACAAATCACTTATTGGAGTCTTACAAATAAATTAAAGGTAAATTCTTCATAGCCAAGTATCCATTATATTTCTAGATAGAAGATCATACTACATGACATTGTATATATGGTAACTAGACTAAAAGTATCTTCTAGATAATGGTGCCATTCTTAAAAAGAATCTACAATTATACAAAGTTCTTTATTATGGATTTTAAAGTTGATCTCTAGTATTGAAAATTTCTTGGAATGAAAAGCTAGTAGGTGGAGTTTGTCATGTGCTTCCATTTAAGATAATATTATATCTAAAATTAAGTTTAATATGTTTGTTTCTATAAAAAATGCCTTAAAAAAGTCAACACAATACAAGATTAATATAAAAATAAAAACTATCTTCAAAGCTTCAAATGATGTTTTTGTTTCTTTACTCCACTTGAATTTGTCCTTATAAGTTAAGTATATAAGTGGAGCTAGAACTTGAAAAAAATTCTTCATGAAGATTTAATAGTAATTGACAAATTTCAAAAAATATTGCATATATTTTTTATTATTCTTAGAATCTTTTAGTCTATGATTGTTTGGACTTTTATAGGATTTATTTTGAGACTATCATTCAAAATGATGTATCTTAATATATCAACTTAAGTAGTGTAAAATACTTACTTTTTTATTTCAGCATATAGTCTTGTATCTCCAAATTTTTGTAATACGCAATAAATATGAATTCATATTCTTTTATATTATGAGAGTAGATTAGAATATTGTCTAAATAACAAACAATAAAGTCATCAAGAAATTCACAAAAAATATCATTCATAAGATGTTGTAAAGCAGCTGGTGCATTTGTAAGTCGAATAGGCATGAGATTCTATTCAAAATTCTTAAACTTAGTTTGAAATGCAATCTTCTATTCATCATTTTTTTTTAATATGAACCAAATTATATGCTCCTTGCACATCTATTTTTATATAGATCTTTGCTTGGCTGAGTTGATCAAGAAGTTCTAAAATAAAAAATAAAGAATATCTATTTTTTATGGTAATCTTATTAAGTCCTTGATAATCTATAAATATCTACTATGATCCGTCTTTTTTCTTCACAAATAAGATAGGAGCTTTTTTGAATGGCATATGAAATTTTTAGCTAAGTTCTCATTAAAATATATTTCTTCAAGACAACCAACTTGCTCTGTGATAAACTATAGATTGATTCAAATGATGGTTGAACTCTCTCTTAGAGATCAATTGAACAATCATAAAATCAATGCTTTAGAAGAATATTTGTATTTTTTTTTCAAAAATATCTTAAAAATCTTAATACTAGTTAGAAATATCACTTATAATCTTTTTAGTATCCAAAATGGATGTGACATATATAATAAAAGATGATCCATCTTTTGCTGCATGTATAAAAGCTTTTATATCTATCAATAAGAATTTGGATGTACTAGAATTATATATGTTTATTTGACTAGCAAATTTTTGGATTAAACTATCAAAAAAATCAAGGTTACGAGAAGTACAATCTATTTAAGGATTATATTTTTTTAACCATGATAATTCTAAAATAAATAGATTGGAAAGAGATCTAATCACATTAAATATTATTATGCTATTATATTCTTTAATTGCTATATTTAAAAGAACAGTCTTATAGGTAACATCTCCAAAAGATAATAAATAATCATCTATGACTTCTATGTAGACAAATTCAATTTTTTTGACTAGAAATATTTCTTGTTTTTTGGCAAAGTCTTTGTCTATAAAACAAGCTAAAGCTCTTGAATCTAATAAGGTAAAGACTTTGTAATTTTTAGGTCCTAAAAACATATCTATTGTAAAATAAGATGAAGGATTTGAATAGAAAATAACACCTTTATAAGGTGTTGCATATGATTCTAGCCGCATGGTCCCTATTATAGCTGAAAAAACTTATTTTTTGACATATTATCTTTTTTAACAAATATACTCTTTATTTTGTGATTGCGTTGCTTTTTTGAATAATGTTGAGTAATATGCTTAGCTTTTCTATAATATAAGCACAAATTCTCTTGACAACATCAAATCTTTTTTTATTTGGTGAGACGTTTAAAGTGTATTGCATCAATTTGTATTAGGTTTGACTTAGCCAAATAAGTTTTTGAAAACTTAGGAGTTACTATCATCAATTAATTTGTTCTTCTTCAACCAAATCTATATTTTTTTTATGTCTTTTAAATAATCAATTGTTGCATACAATAGCTTGAGCAATAAATTATTTTAAAGAATCTGCTTTTAATATTATTAATAATAAATCTTTGACGTTATCTTTCAATCTATAACAAAATTGATTGATAAGGACTTTATTATTCTACTTTACATTACAAATAAGATTTTAAGGTTTTTAATATATGTTATGGTTGACTGTGATTCTTGTCATAAAGATAAGAGCTTGATCTTTATTACCCTCTTTTGATTATTTTTTCTAAATATGGCCATAAATACTTTAAAGAATGAATTCAAATCATAAAAAAAATTATAAATCTTTTTCCATCAAAGGTATATATATATATATATATATATATATATATATAAAAACACTTCTAGAAAGAAATATGCCATTGAATCTAACTTGAGTAAATCTATTAGGATATTAAAAAGAATGTAATCTTATATATAGCTTGACTTTTTACAAAAACCCTTGAAATTTTGATCTTGTTCCATTAAACTTCTCAAGCATACTAATCTTTGCCTCCTTCATGCTTGAAAAAATAAGGCTTTTTAGATTTACTTGTAAGGATGATTTATTTGCTTCCCTCAATTATATAACTTCTTGGCATAGATTTTGGATTTCTTCCATAAATATAAAAATAGTACTTCTATGGTTGATATTAATGATTTGTAAAATTTCCACCCTAAAAGTATTTACAAGCTCTTGAAGATCTATAATAGTTGCAAATCTTATCAAGAACAAGAATATGAATTATAAAAGAACAAAATACATTCTCATATTATTCAAAATCACTTGGCAATAGAATAATATTAAAATTAGAATGGCTATTGCCAAAGATAAGAAGACTAGAGACTCTTGAAATAAGACTAAAAACAAAAAAGGGATTGACAAGAGTAAAAAAGGCATCATTCTTGTCTTTATACATGTTATCTACTTAAGAGCTACATGGCGGCATTTTATAAGATCTCAAACACATGTCCAATTTGCAAAACACATGTTAAACTTGTAAGATAAGTTTTCTATATATGCGCCATGTATTTAGCTTGTTTCACAAGCTATCAACCATGTGTAACATGTGGCTAGTTTATTCGGCCAGTTCTAACCTACCAGTCACCTGTAAACATATATAAAGATCAATCCACATCTATGAAGCTTTTAAAAAGCTTTTTTATAAACTATTATCAAATTAATCAATTTTTATTTACTTCTACCTATCCATATTAATTAGAAAATTATTGGAATAAATCTTATGTCTGTAATATCTTGACAACAATAAAAAAAAAAAATTGTTTGATAAAAGATTTAAAATATACCATATTGTTGTATTGTAATACAACTATAGGATGAAATAGCAAGAAAAGCTTAGTTGAAGACCAAGATACAAAATTATTTTAGAAAATATAAGTAAGTAAATAAATAAAATAAAGAGATAGTAAAAATATTTAATATTGATGTTGTTTTTTAATAAAAAAAACTTCTATTTACTTTATAGGACCATAAGCAAGATAAGATAAGATAGAGTAGCAAAAATACTATTATAAGTATCTTAAGGTCAAAATAAAAGGTAATTTTCAGCAAAAATTATTTAAAAGAATCCCTAGATTAATACCTAGAGAGGGTATAAAGATAAAATTCATCCTTCAATCCAAATTATAAGATGTCCTCACTTAAGAGTTTCTTATAATTAATGGTGTAAAGTGAAAGAAGAAATTAGTAAGAATAACAAGAAGAACAATCACAAAACAAGTGAAGTAAATGGTATCAAGCAAGTACACAATTCAAAACTAGGTCACAATTTATTCATTATATTTTCATCTAATAAAAAATAAAAGTAAAAAAATAAAATTTATATTTTTGAATAGATAGTTTTTTTTTTATCTTTCCAATGATATAAAAAATATGTAAATCCTTGTCACTATGAATAAGTTATAATAGTTCAAAGATAGAAGGTAATAATAAAAAAATTAAGTGGAAATTTTTTACCTCAAAGATAACTTGTTTAAGAAATCATGAGTTCAAACTTCACCAAGGCTTACAAGTAGTATATAAGAGTATCCTAGAGAAGCCACAAGGCTTTAGTCTTATCCTCCTACCTACATCCAATGTGCCACAACTCATATGGAACTTGTGCACCTCCCTTCCTACAAGGACTACACTAGTTGCTGGTCCTCATATTTTCTACTAGTAAAATTTATTATTTTATATTTTTGACTTCACCATAGTCTTCAAAAATACCGAATTAGCATAGGAATCTTGAATGGCCTACAAATCTTGCTCCATTTCTTCATAATGGCTCCCAAGGTGGTAAAACTCATTTTTACCAAAGTCTTCAAAATTGTTCTAAAAATTCCTAAAAAATTCTAAATAAATTCTAAATAAATTCTAAAAATCTCTATAATATTTTTAAGATAATAATATCAATTTAAGACTACTTTATTCTATCTTGGTGATTTTTTGTAATAATAAAATCAATTTAAATAAACTTAAAATCATATTTTTTACATAAATAATTATAAAGATATGAGTTTTTTTTTTTTTTTTTTTTTTTTTTTCATACTTCTTTTATCTATTAAATAATATTTATATGTTTCCAATAAGTGATACATGTAGATAGAAGGCCAATGTAGATATTGATCTCAATAATTAAATACTAATTTTTTAATTTAAAAAAAATATTAATATAACTAAAATAATTACTTCCAAGACTTATTAAGACCCCAATTTTATGACACTTTTCTAATAATATTCTTGTAACTTATAAACTCTTCTGAATTATAATGAATATTTAAATGATCAAATAAAATCTTTAATCTCAATATTTTGATATTTAAATAACTTAAAATTATAATTTTAACTAATCTACCAATTAAGATTCATTGATAGGACTTACAAAGGGCTGATTATGAACTATGGTCAAAACTAAATTCTAAGGTTCAAAACCATGTACCTATGGCAAATGAGATCTTTTTTAATTGATTAAAAAATAGGATTTGAAAGCAAGTTTTAGAAGATTTTTTTAAATATTGGTTTTGAATGATTTGAATAAATATTGACTTTGTAAATGCTTTACAAAGTTAAGGTTGATTTGAATGACTTTGATTCTTATGAAATAATAAGGGGTTTATATTTTTGAGTATTTTGTGAGTTTGATTATAAACCTAAAGATGAAATTTTATAAATTTGTGATTGTAGTTGTATTGAGTACATGCTATAATTTTGAACTTGATCTAATAGTTCAATTGAAGGTTATTAAAGTTCAAGTAGGTTGGAGTCTCAAAAAATTAGATTTTGAGGATCAATAAAGGTTTCTAAGATATCTAGCCATCTATTAGTTGGATTGAAATAAAAATTATTTGTATGGATGGTAGACTTGATTTTCTATTTGTATATGAATTTTAGAAGGAATTAAATGGTACACAAAAAAGATATTGGTACTAGGAGATAGGCATCAAGGTTGGAAAAAGAGGCTAGCCTACATCCAAATAGAATTTTGGACTTTTCTTCTGTTTGGTAAGTTGGATCTTCTTTAGAAAATTTGTACATGTTGCCAACTTAATTATTGAAAGATATACAAATTTCGAATCAAAATCAATAGTTCAATCAATATCTGTTGAGGTTTCAATCTACTATAGGATTGTTAGGATTTGATTAGGATTCAATTAGGATTTGTTAGGATCCATTTAGGATTCAATTTAGAATTTGATTAAGATTTGATTTAAGATTTGATTAGCATTTGATTTAGAATTGGACTAAAGATTGACTTAGGATTTGACTTAAGATTTAGCTTATGATTTAAATAAGATTTGGCTTAGAATTTGACTAAGGTTTGATTTAGGATTTGATTATTATTTGACTAAAGTTGATTAAAATTTGATTAAAATTTGATTAGATTTTATTTGAAATTTTATTAAAGTTTACTTGAAATTTATTTAAAATTATATTAAGATTGTTAGATTTTTTATTAATTACAATATATAAATGTACTTTCTATAACCAAGTATCCAATGCATTTTCAAACAAGATAACATGTAATACAATATAAGTAGTAAATCCAACAAAAAAATTTGAAATAGGAAGTATTGGATTTTGTTCATTCTTATTTGAATTTGATAAAAAAAGAAGGCAAGAAGATTGAAGTTGGAACTTCAATAGGAGCTTTGAGTGATTATTCAAGTAGAGCTTCTAGTAGATTTTCTATTGGATATATATATATATATATATATATATATATATATCCAAATATAGTAAGTATATTTCAAGTATTTATATTATCAATGCAATAACAATGCAATGATTGCAAGGAGACTTTAGCAATCAAAGTATTACAAGCAATAGTTAACAAGATTGACCAATTTGATAAAAAAAGATATTTCAAAATATTTGAGATGTTATATACAAAAAATAGAATTAAATTGTGTTTTTGAAAAAAAATGATTGAATTATTTGAACTTGTAATAGTATCAAAGATAAGAAAACATGTAAAATCTAGTATGGAGCATTATAAGAGTTCATGAGAGATATTTTTGTATGCATTGAAGGATGAATATTTCTTAGAAGACATTGATTGAGTTATTAAGAAATTATTCTTAGAATGTATTAAATAGCCTAACAAGAATTTATAAGCTATAAAATAATTAAAAATTTTAAAAGATAATATTTTCAATTATTAAAAGTAAAAAAATTAATATTGGAATCAAACAAGATTAAATTATTTCTTTGAATTGTTGATGGAAAATTACAAGAAAAATTTGAGGTTGTTCTTGAAGGTAAAGAAGAAGATGAAGGATTAACAACAAAGTAGAAAGATATTGAAGATGTTGTAGGATTACTTGCAAAACAAGAAAAGAGAAAGGATATGAGTAGTATTCAATGAGGAATACAAGCATCTAGAACTCAAGTGTCTATTACATGATCAAGCATGTCTATTGTCCAAACTTCAATAATTATATTAAAAAAAGAAGATATACAAGTTGACAAGATTATATTTAGAATATAAGATCTTCAAATTAAACTTACAAGGCTTGAAGAAAAGATTTCTATAAACAATTCAAAGGCTATTTTTAAATAAGAATTTATGCAAAGATGTATTTGATATAATGATGTTTTTCATTCTCAAAAAGATTGTAATGAATTCAATGATATGATTTAAGAAAGAGTTATTTTTTGGATGGATGGAAAAGTAGCATTAAAGGATATTGAAATCAAAAGACATTAAAGGACATTAAAGATCTTTTTCAAATCAACTTTGATAAAAGAGGTATAAAAGCATTGATTTAAAATTATTTGATAACACATAGAATTATGACACAAGAAATTGTAAGTTATGGTGCCAAGGTGGATGATGGCTTCAACAAAAATATGGAAACAAGAGGATTTTGATCTTTTGCCATTTTTACAATACAAAAAAGAAAGATGCTAGAAAACATATTATTAAAGATTCTAGCCACAATTTGTAGTATTACAAGTTAAGAAGATCTTATAGATGCTCTTTCAATCTATACATACATTACTAAAAGCCAACATGAAGCTTTAATGGAAAAAAAAAAAAAAAAAAAAAAATTGATGATATAAAGCAAGGAATTTTTTTATAAAAAAAAAAAACTTAAAAAGACAATGCTCGTGATATGACTTCATAAGAATTACCTATAGAAGATGCTTCAATAACTTTGAAAGAAAAATAAATAAAAAAATAAAAGAGAGAGGTAAATCAATGGCTTATAAATTACTCTTTGATATTAAAGTAGCAACAAATTTAAAAGGAGTGCTTGAGGAATCAATAAAGGTTGGAGATATAAAAGAACCTATTATTGCTTTAATTGACTTTAGTTCAAAAATAAATCTTATATCCAAAGATCTTTATAAAAAATAAAGATGCCCAATTGATATAGAACATAAATGGATAATATAATCAGTTAACAATATCTGAGGTGAGTTGTATGAGGCTTGTCTAAATGTCAAGATTTGGATTGGTAATATTATAATAAGACAAAATTTCTTTGTTCAAGATATAATATCTTATCTTCTTATTTTGAGGCAACCATATATTACGGCAATACAGATGGGACAAAGATACTTAATGATGGTTCAACTTATATACTTATATGTAATGAAAATAAAATAAAGACTATATAATTTCTAAATGTTCCTTCCAATCATAAGCAAAATCAAGACAAATTGAAAAAGAATCTATTATTAAAGATTGTTGAAGAATTTAAGGATTTTGAAGAAGTACCATTATAAAGCAAAATTATGGAGATACAAAAGGGAAGATATTCTCGCAAAATATAGGTATCTTTGATACAAGTTTTGATATTTTTAAAAATGAAAGTATAATGTATAAAAAAATTGAGGATTTAAAAAGAAAATAAAAAAAATATGTACTATTGAAAAAAAATTATGTGAATTAAAAACCTTAGAAGATATTGAAAAGATTTTTGACGTTTATGAAGAAAATAGAATATAAGATTCTTTGGAATTGATTGCATCAATTGGATTAGGAAATGATGATAAGGTTGTGCAAATTCATTCAAAGAAAATTTATTCTATGGTTAAATCTTTTCAAGTATTAGAGATTATTGTAGAAACAAAATATAAGGCAATGGATAAAAAGGTGAAACTTGTTGCAAGACCTTTGCTAGAGGATCCTAAAAAACAAATAGAAGAAGGATAAAAAAAAAAGAATTTAAGAGATCTAAGGAATATTGGACATCATTTCATTAAGGAAACTTTTGAAGAATTAAAGATTGAATTTGATGATTCTTTATTATTAGAAGAAATTATATATTTCAAAGAAATGCTTGCAAAATAAGATAAATCATTTGCTTTTGAAGCTCATGAGATAAGATGTATGGATCCTAATATTGTAGTTTCTATGATTATCTTTACAATACCACATGTGCCTTGGAACTTGAAACCAATTATAGTGCCAAGGGCTCACTTATCTAAATTAGTGGACTTATTGAAAGAAAAGATACAAATGAAGATTTTGGAGCCATTGTTTGCTCTATATTCTAATTTTTGATTTATAGTACGTAAAAAAAATAGATAATAACTATTAAAAATACACATATAAGACTTTTAATAGATGATTTTGCTAAAGTATTTGCAAGAAGGGCAATTTTATTCAATGGATGATTTATATTTAGGTTATGATCAATTTTGACTTATATATAAAAGTAGAAATATGACAACAATAAAAATATTACTTGGCTTATTTAAAATGTGTACTCTTCCACAATGTATTATTAATCCAATTGCACATATGATAACTGAAACAAATAAAGTGTTGAGAGATTTCATTCTTGAAAAAATTATGTCTTTTTTAGATAATGTTTCTATAAAGGGATATAAAAAAGAATAAAAAGATTAGACTTTAGATAAAAGGGGGTATTGCAAGTATATTGTTGATTATATATAAGATTTTAAAAAGATTTTAATTCAACTTGAAGAAGTTCATCTTATACTATTTGGAACAAAATCTACATTTAGAATAGAAGAAATTATAATTGTTAGATATTTATATGGATTTTATAGAAGAAAATCAAATCCAAGCAAAGTTGATGCAATTAAAAGGATGAAGGAGATATTTGACTCTTTAATAGAAGTGCATAGGTTTTTGGATACATATATATTTTATTGTATATGGATTCTTCATTATATTCATATAGTGGATCCGTTATATGAATTATTATAGAAAGATTATTAATTTAAATGGAAAGAGAAGCATATTAAAGTAATGCAAAGGCTAAAGGTATTATTGTTATCACCTCCAATTTTTAAAAAAGTTGATTATAAGTGCAATATAAAAATAATTTTTAGTGTAGATACATATCCTATTGCTATTGGATGGATTGTAGGTTAAGATGATTTAAATGGAAATAAATTTGCAATTTGATTTAGAACTAAGATTTTGAGTACTTGCCAACATTCATATTCACAAGTAAAAAGAAAGCTATGGAGAGTTGTTTTGGCAATAAAAGCAAAAAAAGACTATTTGATTGGTACAATGATAGTAATTGAAACAGATTGCTTGCTATTGTTCAAAATGATAATTAATTATACGACATTAGATATTACGATACTAAGATAGATTGCTTATATCAAGTCATTAAATCTAGAGTTCATGCATAATGTTGGAAAAGATAATTTAATAGCAAACATGTTATCTCAAGTAAGATATGATAACAAATACAAGATGATTGAAGACACTGATGATGTTGGAATGAAATTTTACTCAGTTTTAAATTTTAATAAGAATGACAAGTTGTTTTTTGAAGATTTTTATTAAAGAAAATTATTGGATATTGGTTATTACTTGAATACCTTAACCAGACAAGCAAATTGGTTAATAGAAAAAAAAATTTAAATTTAAAAAAAAACATAGATTTTTGCTTCAAAAATGATCCTTATAGAAGAGACCAAAGAAAAGATTTGGGATATCACAACAAATAATAGACAATAAGAAAGACCAAAAAAAATTATTTAAAGAATTTCATGATAGTCTATGAGCAAGATATAAGAAAATTTGGGCCATGTTTGCTAAATTTAAAAAAATGATATTGGTGGAAAAATATATATTAAGATATATTTTTATTTATAGAGTTATATACAACTTATCAAGCATATTCTAATATATCACATTGAGATGATTTATATCTAGTATATTCTTAAGCCATTCATTTTAAATGAATTGTTGATTTGATTATTATGCCAATTGGATTATGGCAAATGAGATATTTAGCCTTGGATCACAAATATTTATTAAACCAAGTTAAAAAAAAGAATACTAAGAATAAAGTCTATAAAAAGAATTTATAGATTTTTACTTAAAGATATTATTTGCTGATATAGATGTATAAGAAAGGTCATTACAGATTGTGAAGAACTAGATGCAAGAAAAGCTTGTAAATTCTTTGTAAGGTATGAAGTTAAATTGCCATTGGCTATAACTTAAAATTTAGAAGGAAATACAAAAAGTGAACATGGTCATCCACCAATTGTAAAAGCATTAGTTAAAACTTATAATAGAAGAGTGAAAGAATAGCCTTGATTCTTGCCATTTATATTGTGGGCTGATTGAACAACTTATAATTCAATAACAAGATACATGCCTATTAAGCTTATGATGGATCAAAAACCTATTATGTCAATTGAAGAAAAAATATCAACTTGGAGTGTACTACCATAAGAAGATGGATTGATAAGAGAAGAACTTTTAGCTATTAGGATTTGGTAACTTGAAGAAAGACCAAAAGATGTGCAAATAGCATTAGAAAGGTTGAAAAGGACAAGACTATAAAATAAGGCTCAATTTGATAAACAACATTGATTAAGGCCTAAAGCAATTGAAGAAGATGATTGGATTTTGGTCTATATTAATAGTTTGGATAATCAATATAATACCTTACTTAAGTTTTTTAAACAATGATTTGGATTGTATGTAATAACAATGGTTTATGATAATGCAACCTATTTAGTAAAAGAATTGGATAGAGCAAAGTTAAAAATATCAATTGTTAGAAAGCAAGAAAAGATATTTAAACAATAATATTTAAAAGCCAACATAGAAGATTTTGTTGAAGACTTTAACTTTCTAAGCCAAAAAGATGGTTTTGATTTAGATAACAAAAATAATGAAGATAAAATTGATAAAGACATTAAAGACATGGAATGAAGCCAATAATAATATATAATCTATTTGGTGCATAACAAAAGGTGCGCAAGTTTAGAAGAGGTGGATGTCATATTGTAACGTAGCTATAGGATAAAAGAACAAAATAAGATATATATTATAAAAAAGCTTAGTTGAGGATTAAGTTATAAAATTATTTTAAAAAATATAAATAAATAAATAAAATAGATTAGTATTAAAAATATTTAGTATTAATACTATTTTTTTATAAAAAAGACTTCTATTTATTTTATAGGACCATAAATAAAATAAATTAAGATATACTAATAAAAATACTACTATAAGCATCTTAAGATTAAAGTATAAGGTAGTTTTCAACAAAAATTATCTACAAAGTCCCTAGATTGATACCAAGAGAGGGCTGGTTATGAACTAAGATTGAAATTAGATCCTAGGATATAAAACCATGTGCCTATGGCAGATGGGATCTTTTTTGATCAATAAAAGAACGGGATTTGAGATCAAACTTTAGAAGGTTTTTTTGAGCATTTATTTTAACTGATTTGAATAGATATTGATTTTATAAAAACTTTGCAAAGTCAAGGTTGATTTGGATGACTGTAGATTATGTGAAATAAAAAGGGATTTATATTTTTAAATATTTTGTGAATTTGATTATATATTTAGGGGTGAAATTTTGTAAATTTGTGATTGTAGTTGTGTTGAGTGCATGATATAAGTTTGAACTTGATCTAATAGTTCAATTGAAGGTTATTAAAGTTCAAGTGGATCAGAGTGTCAAAAATTTTGAGGATCAATAAAGATTTCTAAGATATCTAGCCATTTACTAGTTAGATTGAAATAAAAATTATTTGTATGGATAGTAGACTTAATTTTCTACTTGCATATGAATTTTAGAAGGAATTGAATGGTATAAAAAGAAGATATTGGTACTAGGAGATTGGCATCAAGGTTGGAGAAAGAGGCTAGCCTGTACCCAAGTAGAATTTTGGACTTATCTTCTATTTGGTAAGTTGGATCTTCTTCAAAAAATTTGTGTATGTTGTCAAATTAATTGTTGAAAGATATGCAAATTTTGAATCAAAATCAACAATTCAATCAACAGCTATTGAGGTTTTAATTTTCTATAGGATTGTTAAGATTTGATTAGGATTTGGTTAGAATTTGTTAAGATCCATTTAGGATTTGATTAGAATTTGGTTAGGATTTGTTGAGATCCATTTAAGATTTTATTAAGATTTTATTAGAATTTGTTTAGAATTTAGGATTTTATTAGGATTTCATTAGGATTTCATTAGAATTTAGGATTTCATTAGGATTCGATTTAAGGTTTGATTTAGAATTTGATTAGAATTTGGTTAGGATTTTATTAGAATTTGATTTAAGATTATATTAAAATTTGATTTAAGATTTAATTAGGATTTGATTTAAGATTTGACTAAGATTTGATTTAAGATTTGACTAAGACTTGGTTTAGGATTTGACTAGGATTTGATTTAGGATTTGATTAAAGGTTGATTAAGATTTGACTTTGGATTTTACTTAGGATTTGATTAAAATTTGACTTATAATTTGATTTAGGAGTTGACTAAGGTTTGACTTAGATTTTTGAATTAAGATTTGAATTAAAATTTGATTAAGATTTGATTTGAGATTTGATTATAATTTGATTAAAATTGATTAAGATTTGATTAAGATTATATTAGGATTTATTTAAAACTGATTAAATTTTAATTAAGATTTGATTAAGATTATATTAGGATTTATTTAAAATTGATTAAATTTTAATTAAAATTTATTTAGGATTATATTAGGATTGTTAGATTTTGGTTAATTACAATATATAAGTGTATCTTCTACAACCAAGTGTCCAATACATTCTCAAACAAGACAACATATAATATAACAATGGATATACTACTCAAGTAGAATAAGACTACAAAAGCTCAAAGAACTAAAACAGAAGAGGTTCATTTTATATTATAAGTAAGGAACTATGACAAGACATAAGAACAAGACCAAAAGATCCAAGATAAGTCACAAGGATTGTATTGTCAAGACTGAGGATCCTCTTAGCCTTGACTCTTACATATACTAGGTGCAAAGAAGCTCCTTCAAGAGTTCTCTTAGAAGAAGCAAGCCTAAGATCCTTCTATGACCATTTAAGTTCTCCTAGAACCTTCTAGGACCTTTTGATATTTACTTGGAATCTACTAAGACCTACTAAGACCTTCTCAGAACTATTTAAAACCTTTTAGGACTTTTTGGAACCTTCATGGAACCTACTAGGATCTATTAGAGCCAATTAGGGCCTTCTCAAAACCATTGGAAATCTTTTAGAACCTTCTAAGACTATGTAGAAATCTTATGGATTCTTCTAGAAACTTTTTACATTGTATATTCATAACAATATTGAAGAAAGAAACATAATAAGAGTTGAGAGGCTATATACAATAATTTTTTTTTTTTTTAGAGTATAATAAATGATATCAAATAATAGTTTATCACAAGAAATGATTTATGATATATATTTAAATTTGATTGTCTCTCAATCAAGTAGGAAATTTTTTTTAAAATTATTCAAACGTGTATATTAAATATTTTTATTTTATTTTTTTAAGATGACTTAGTAGATAATTCAACAATTAATTTAAAAACTTAAAATATTATATATGTGTGTATGTGTATATAACTTATTTATTTATTATTTTTATCCATATTAAATAAAATATATATAACTTATAAAATTAGATTGTTACCACCAAATAATAAAAAGTAGATCTTAAAAGTAGACATAGTAACAAAATTAAAATCTTAGATCATTAATTTATGTTTGTGAATAATTTTTTTTGTATAAATTATAGATAAATGAAAATAAATGAAAATATTTAATTTTGAAAAAAAATCCTACATGATTTGATTTTAAATGGTTTTTATAATTAGATTTGACATGAACACCTAAAAGGTCTTAAGTACAGTTTACAACAAGATTCCTTTGAATGCTTTGAGATTTAGTTTTTTATTTTATTTTGGTCATTCTTTTTTCAACATTGAAATACAACATAAGCATATTACAAATATAAAACTTGATTAAAACACCTTATTGAGGCCACTAAAATTAGGTTTATTGTCAAAATTCCTGGAAGAAAAGGTTAATGCTATTAAATGCACAATGACCTGTCATGTTCTGTCTGTTGACTCATATGAATTTACAACATTTCAAATATCTCTTTATTTTTATTTTTATTTTTAATCATTCTATTGTGTGAATAATGTTACAATTTTCAAGCCAAAAATTACTGATTCCTACTGGTTTTATATGTTACATGAAACATGTAAGTCTAGTTGTAGGCATTCATGATTGGACGGTTTGATGCCACTATGGTACGTTTTTAATTATTGGCAAATGAATATTATAACAACGTGGTGTAGTAACTTGCTAAAATTCTGTCCGACCACTGTCAAGAACTAATCAAACAACTTTTAGTTTTAATTGAAACATTGAGAGCTGTGAAGGAAGTGACAGAGCTACTCCATCAATCACAACTCAGTATCATGCTACCAATGAACTCAATGTTTATTATTTTTGACGTACTAATAGTAATAGCATTCAATTTTTAATTTTCTTGCAACCTTCTTGTTATCTTCTTGTAATAAATTCTTTGATGTCATTATTTTGGTTCGAAGAGAGAAAGTGGAAAGGGAACTCAGAGTATTGAGTCTGTTCTTCATTAACTTGGTCTGCCTTTGCCTTTGTCATCCTCTACCCATCTTCAAATATCGACCTACGGTCCACTTGCAATCTAGGTCTTGCGAGGAATAGTAATTCTACCAGTACCTTGATTTAAAATCTACAAAAAGTTTTACTCGTTCTACAGATACAAGCTTCTCGTGTTACTTTGCAGAAGATCTGTCTCTCTCTGTTGGTTAAATTAACCGCGCGACGTCCCAGAATCTGAATATATGTTACATAGGAAAAAAACGTAGATGCGAGGGCCATGTACTGAGGATAGAGATGAAAAACTGGAGTTGTATGGGAGAGAGGGAGTTGGCCCCTTGGCACGTTGGCACCTGCTCCTGGAACAAGCTCCGTTCATCGCCATGGCGGAGATGCATGTTGGATTGCGAGGACCAGCTGCGGCGATTGTCCTCGCAGGAAGTGTTGTGGAGGTTTGAATTGAGTGCAGGATACTGAGAGCTTTGTAGAAGTGTTTTCTTTTCGGAATATCGGCGGTCATCACGGAGGAGAGAGTGATTCGGGATGGTTGGATATGGAAGGCGCAGTCATAAGCAGGAAGCAGGGATGGATCGACAGGAGAACACGTTGGTTGTGATCTTTCGGGGATGTTTCTCCGCCGGGTTTGAGCGAGATATGAGACCTCGGCGGAGCAATTAAGGCCGTTTGTGATTCGGAGGTTGTATCAGTGATAATTTATATTGACGACGCGTGGTTGTGTGAGGATTCCGGATGTAGGCTTTGGAGTCGAATTTAATTTGCGCTTGTACGAGGGAGGAAGCTATTAGAGTCGTGTATTCACCTTGTGATGGCGAAGTCGAAAGGTGCCAAGAAAGCTCTCAACTCGTACACCGTGAAAGGCACACATAAGGTCGTCAAAGGTGAGTTTGGAAATGAATGAGGTTTTCCCATGATTATCTCGACATACTCTCTTGACCTCTAGGTTGTTATGATGAGACCCGCACGTAAAGAAGTAAAATGCTGTGCATTTTGTATGTGATCTTCACGAAGGCTCTGCGTCGGATATTTCAGATCAACAATTGACACTAAACTCAATCTCTGTTCCTTTGCCACTTTCTTGTTTGACGTAATCCTCGTGTTGTTATCCTCGAATTTTCTACTAGGTAACATACAGTGTGGATTGATTTTAAGTTGATAATAAAAGACCTCAGACAATCACGTAACTTAGGGGATGATGATTGAAAGTTATGAATACTGTCATTGACCTTGGTGATGCATTCTGACATACTTTGACATATTTGGAGGGATTAAATTTTATATTGATAATGTGAACCGCAAAATTACGCAGACATACTTGTTGCTTCCTAGAGTACATATTTCGAAAAGATTTCACATGAATCCTTACTACTGAATATGAACATCCTGATAGATGGGCTTATTGACCTGGCAGAGGCTCTCTACAGTCCTTAAAAGTCTTACCTTGAGAGCAACTTTAACAATACCACTCCCAGCACATTATTGTTATTTCGAGAATCGTCAACAGCCTTTTCTGGATGTTTGACAAATTTTAAAAGCTTGAAGCTCTTTCACTTAAGAAAAATAGTAAGATGTATTTGATACGTGTAGGTCTGTCTCTTAACTACTTTCTCTTTATGCCCTAATTTTTAGAATTTTCAATCATGGATAAAATTTCTTCATAATCTTGATTATGTTTAAGACTTATGAAATTTGGGGGCTAAGAATTACTTAGCTTACAGAGGGCCGCAGGGCTTTGTGGCAAGAATTTTCTGTGGTATTCAATTGTAACCTGCAAAACTTTTGATTGAGTGCACTGGAAACAAAAATAATGTGCCAATAGTTGTAAGAATTTGCAAAGGTCCGAATTCTGTAACTGCGGATAACCTCGGTATGTTATATCACTTATCAGTGCAGTTGGAGAAATTTGGCAAGTGACCTGATTACAGCGCGATGCCAAGGCCAACTAGACCAGACTTCCATTTGTTTGCAGATTTGTAATAGGATTCTACACGCTATTGAATTGTCATAAAAGAACAATTCTCATGACAATTTTCAAAGAAGTATACGGAATATGTGATTTAACCACAACGATTGTGGCCTTTACAGTGGGAGATTGTGTCTTGATGCGTGGGCAAGATCCTGATAAGCCACCTTATGTTGCCAAGATAGAGAAGATTGAAGCTGACAATAGAAACAACACTAAAGTACGGGTACGATGGTATTATCGGCCTGAAGAGTCAATGGGAGGGAGGCGACAATTTCATGGTTCAAAGGAGCTTTTCTTGTCAGATCACTACGATATTCAAAGTGCGGACACTATAGAGGGCAAGTGCATTGTTCACACGTTCAAAAATTACACTAAGCTGGACAGTGTCGGTACTGAAGATTACTTCTGTCGCTTTGAATATAAGGCTTCTACTGGCGGATTCACTCCTGATCGAGTGGCTGTGTACGTCATTTTTCACTCTACATGTTTCTTTTCCTTATATACGTTCAGCACTTTTGGTGAAGTGACAAGGAACTCATCGTTCGCCGGTCCCATAGACGTAACGCTACATGGTTGTTACATAGAGGTTTCAGCACGGCATTTGTTTCAAATGCTTGTCAGTGCAATTATGGCGAATTTCATTCTGCGGTCAATCTGCTAAATTCTTTGCATTTCAGTTGTAGTGTTTCACTGGCTTTACGTATCCTATGTCGAGTGTAAAACATTGGGATAAGTAGGGTGTAGTCCTTTCTTGTGATGTAAAGGCTGACCTATTTGGTGTTCTCTGACTGTTCTGTATAGGTATTGTAAATGTGAGATGCCTTATAATCCAGATGATTTGATGGTTCAATGTGAGACTTGCAAAGATTGGTAAGATCACTTCATCTCATCCTTGTTTAGTCAATATATTGTGGGCAGCTTGTCTTGTACTTCAAGAGGCAAATTGTAGACTGAATCTCTGAAGCCTTTTAGAAGTATTGCCGGAAGGTCGAATTAGATTTGCTTGTACTCCTGCACAAGAAGCAGAACGACGTCTTACTTTCAATAATCAAACCACACTGTGCATTGAACTTCCGTCATCTTGCAAGTTGTAGTATCTTTTGCTTATGTTTGGATATCACAAGCAAAAATTGAGTACTTGGCTACGATTGATTCCGTATGTTGCAAGTACGAAGCTTCTTTCAGTCTAATGAGAACAATATCTGGGAAGCAGAAAGCATCTTACTCTAAATTCTGCTTCTATTTTTGAGTACAGGTTTCACCCTTCTTGCATGAGCTTCACACCAGATCAAGTGAAGAGGATGGAGAAATTCGTTTGTCCTGATTGTTCCTTGCCAGATGGGGACAGGAAATTGCGTCAATCTTCTCCAGGATCGCCACCAACACCTGAACATGTTCATAAGGTATGCCTCTACTGAAAGTTGAACCTAAAATGAATTCTATTTTTTCAGTTGGTGTCATTAAGATGGTTTGAGGCCAAAGGATGTCATGAGCTTGAAGTTGGAGCACAAACTCTGAAGGTGATAAAGCATCATATGATGCATTGAGCACACATCGTCCATTGAAAATTGGGTTTACTTTTAATTCTTTTAAATGTACCATCTGTAGACAGAAACTGTATAGTGGTTATGTAGCAAACATATTCCTTGTAATATGATTATAGTTTATTACTGGGTTTCCCTGGAAAGTGCTCCTGCATTTTTATAGATTCTCCTTTTTAATTAAAACTTTTCCATGGTTCCAATCAGTACACGTGGTTTCTTAAATTGCAGCCGGAGGCAAAGCGGCGGAAGAGGTGATACACAACTTTACTTATTTGTACCCTGTGGTGCATGTACTGCTGCACAATTTTGTGTAAAAGGGTTGATTGTGAAGAAACAACATGGAGGCTCTTTAGATCTTGGTCCAGTGGAAAAGGTGATGCATAATACTAAGGACGTTAGATACCAGGAACTGGACATGGGAAGGTTCTGATGTTCCAAGCAAAGGATCTCAGTCAGGCTCTTGATGAATTCATGTTGGCAGTGCTGGAGAGTCGAGTATTTGTGGTGCAGCTTCTCTATCGTAAGATAAAACTAATCACAACCGTCCTCATGCATTAGCACCTCGTAAGTACAGGGTCCATATAAATTCTCCGAAAACTTGGCTTTGAAGGAGGAATGATGGATTTGGTTCAGTCCAGTATTGTTTAGTATCGAGGGGTCACGGAGAGCTGCAAAGTTGTAATCACCGGCACAATTGGTTCTCCTCTTAATAGTCTATGTGGGCAGAAATGACCAAATTGTATACAGTTTTTGTCCTGTTTAAAATCATGTTGCAACCTGAAGCAACTTTGACCATGTTAGGTGCCTATCCTGAATGATTAGAACGTTGTGGAATTGAGGGCACTGGTTTAGTGATTTTAGTGGAAATGTGCGAAAAATGTTCATGTAACCAGAGCAGAACCAAAACATATTGAATAGATGACATTGACTTAAACGATCGGGCACAAATTGTCAAAAATAATCGGTGTCTTCAACACGTTAGGTATCTTTTGAACTGAAGCACCCATCTTACTGAAAGAGGGAATCAATTACTTCCAAGGTGACGAAGCCATGGCACCACCCAGGTATATTCCTATTCCAAAGGCATCCTCAAGCTCTTTCAAAGAGCCATCAAGGGGTCTCCGGTAGCAATTAATGAATATCATAATACACGTCAGGTGTTACATGGTCAGCAGCGATTCAAGAATTAGGTTTGAAGGTCATCAACGTTTACTGCATCAAGCTCAATGGGCGATGATTGTCGAACAGGCTATAATATGTCATCTGAGTTATCTGAGTATCAGCCTGCTTTATGACTGTAGGACTGGAGGAATTTCCTTCTGATCTTATTCAAAACTGACTGAAGTCTCAACTTACATCAAAGCATACAGCTCTGATCTCTAATGTTATTATAGCAATCCTCCCATTTGAATTCCATATGACAAAAGTATCCATCGTACCAATGAAGACCTCATGTGATTTTGTGATTTGTAGGAGTGATTGTTGGATTCAGGGGTCTTTATGTTTAGGAGAGAGGTGAGAGGTTATAACTTTTTAATCTTTCGATTGGTTGAAATTGATAAGCTTCACCTAGTTGGTTTTATATTCAGAAAAATTAGTCCAAAGGGGTAAAGAGGTAAAATTGAAGTGGAATGCATTTTTTTCTTACATGACATGAATAGTGTTGTCCTCTCTATAATTTGTGGTAGGCCCACTTCAAGAGGTGGGTTTTACAAAATTTTGAGAACTCTTGTCAAAAATTACTAAAAATAACTATTAAATAAAAAATCTATTTTTTTTGTATTTCTTATAATTGTTAGAATCAAGATGTGATCTTTGGAAGACTTTTGTACCATGACTTTTCAAAAAGAGCTTCCAAGTATAAAGACCCCCTTAGCCTTACAATTGAATACAAGCATTTTTTGTACATTAATACTACACCATTCTTTTCGGTTTCAACTTGTGGCATGGTAATTTAGTTTCTTCTCCTCTTTCTATGGTAAAAATGATGTTGTTTTAACATTCACTCCATATACATGCTATAATTACCTTGCTGTATTTTTAATTATAAATTACTGAATTTGATGACATAATCATATAATTATTTTATTGTTTTATACAAAACAATTAAAATACATGTACTAAAATAACAATAAAAACTGTCAATAAAATGTTTTAAAGAAGATAATAATATTACTTGAAACAAATGAAACTTACATGTATTTAATCAGTATCAACTTAATTGTTTTTGTCATATTACTATCAAAATAAGATTCATTCAGCACTTTAAAATAGTTTTCTTCAATAAATATTAAAAATATATTGCAATCATTTTATTATAATTTTTTTTGCTGTAATTACAGAATAAGTATGAACAGATAGTACAGACTATATTAGAACTAAAAAATAAGGCATGATTCAATTATATATATATATATATATATATATACATATGCACAATGCCAATCATATCTAATTGCTAGAGTTATTTATAGTAAAAACATAAATGAAGATTATCCTTTTTTTTGATAAATTTTAATGCCTATAAATTATAATTTTGTAAATTTTTTGTTGGAAATAATGTTAATGCTAAACATAAAATTACTAAAATCTAAAGCTGAAATATATATTTTTTGATTTTTTGATTTTTTGATTTTTTTTCTTAAAATTTCCTTTGACCCCATTATTTTTTGTATTTTACACTCTTAATAAATAAATGAGTATATATATATATATATATATATTAAACAATCAAATTTTATTTTAAGTTAGGTTCCATAATTAGTTTTATATATAAATATATATATATAATTGGTTGATGTTGAGATTCTCTGAAAAAAATACAAAAAAATTTGATTTTTTTTTGCAATAAACATAGTTTGAATAATTCTTTGAGGATCTAAAATAAAGAATAGAACAGCTTGAGTGTCATAAATTTACCTTTTTATTTTCCATTTTAAGATTCTTTCTCTCTGTATTTACGTGATTATTTATGCTTTACTTTTTCTATACACCTGTTAGTTTTTATTTCATTTCCTTTTAAATTGACATACAAAATCATCTTAATTATGTGAGTAATTCTTTGTTCAGGATATAAATGTACAATCCTTAAGAGAAAAAGTCAATATATTTTAAAAATATGGTTTAGTCAATACTTATAAAATTCATTATGTTTTAATTCTTTTTCAATGTTATAATTGTAATTCAAAAAGACTGAAAAGAAATAAATATACAAGTAGAATATTTTCTTTTTTTGGTATATGACATACTGTACTTTACAATGTTTGATTTTTTCCAAAATATCAAATAATTGTGTTTTGAAAATTTATTGTACAATCTTACATGAATTTTCTTGTTGTATTCAAACCAATTTATGGACTTCAACTAGCACTTGATTCTCAATATCTTGCAAAGCCTTTGAGCCAATTTATTACTTTCTACATGTTTATTATTGTCAAAACAAGATATGATAATAAAATACTAAAGTTATTTATTTGTTTATTTATCTATTTACAAATCAGTTCAATTATAAATATCATTTTCAGTTTCAAAGTTATAGTATACATTCTTCCCTAAAAAATTATTCTAGGTTCACTACTTTTATTACATAAGATCTTGAAACTTTCGTTGATTTTGCACTTTGTTATTTTATGCAAGGTTAGTTCATGATCTTCCATGTGTTGAACAATAATTTTGGTATTTTTTTGAAAGTCCATAAAAAAATAAATAAAGAATAAAGAATAAACAACAACAATCGATTGCAGTACACCAAAAATCAAGGTATAAAAATTCAAAAAATTCAAAAAATTAATCTTAATAATTCATTTTAAAATCATAAATGATGTTCTAAATGAATCTATGCATTCCTTAAAAGTTATTCCTGTTCATTCATGCAGCTAAAGTTATTTTGAGTTTTTTCCTTACGTATCTAAGCTTGTGAACCATATAGCTCTCTTTGAATTTCACTGTAAAATTAGATTGTAATGCTTCAATGCATGATCTTTATAATATATATATATATATATATATATATCATCTCTTGTGTACTCAATAAATTAAAAGCCATCAAATAAACATCAAAAGGATATTGTTTTGATATTTAGGTTGCTGCCAATGACCTTTCATAATTATATATATATATATATATATATACACAAATAAAGTAGATATTTATATATTTATATATTATCTTTGTAACATATTGGTATGAAATAATTAAAAATCTATAAGCATCCATTCAGCATGAATATAATTTAAGAATTTTTCAAATTATTATAAAATACACTTTAATAATAATAATATCATCCTAATATACATTGGATGGTTTCTCTTTATCTAAAATTATGCTTACAATGATTTTCCATCTTGTAAGATAGTTATATTTATCGAATTTCAAAGAGAATACCATAAAAAGGATTTATTTATTACTATTATTACTATTATTTTCACTCTTCTGATATGTTGCAGCAAATTCCACAAAAGTCATGTATCACTTTTATGCAGTAGAGTTGCAACCTAACTACTCAATAATCCCAACTTATTCTTAAAGTTTTGATGGTCCCAAAATTTTGCTCTTAGATTGACATATTGTTGAATTTGGGCCAAAGTCCATTGTTTCACATACACAATGAAACATTAGAGAAACCAATCTTTTTAAAATGACCAGTGAGATGCTTAAAATGGAAATTATTGCTGTGTAGGAGGACAAAGTCATCTTAGTTAGAATTTGTTTCTATAATTTTGCAAAACAAGTAGAAGACATATAACACTTAATATTGTATAGCATAGTTTAACAAATATTGACGAATCTATTTTTTTTTCTACTTTTTGGTCAATTTCATTTCAAATAAATATCATAAGTTTTTTTTTTTTTTTAATTTTTTAATTTTTTAATTTTTAAATTTTTAAATCATAATATATTTACAAATAAATAGTTTCAATACACTGATCACCTGATGTATTTCTAGAATTTTCTTTGTTGATTAGTGCCAAGAGTTTCTAAAAAAATATTTTCTTTACTGCACATAAAATTTTACCTTTTTTGATAGTTCATTTCTTGTATTGATCTGTATAATTTGATCAAATGTCGCAAAAAAATTATGCCAATCTTGTAATTTGGAATTGTTAGAAAAGTTACTTTATATTTATTGTTAAAATCCTCGTTTTTAAATTATTTTTATTTTTTTCAATTACAATCACATCTTATATATTATTAAAAAAAATTATAGAATGTATTTTGTTATCAGTAATTAAAAACAAAATTCCACTACCATATCAACATGTATGAGTAATTTTCTTAAAGCATAAAGGGAAACTTTTTTCTTTTCCACAATTACCATGATGGTCACCTTAAAAAACCAATGTACATGTCATATAGTGTGTAGTGACATTACAATGTAGTAGATATTGTTTACCAAAAAAACCACAAAATTTATTAAGTTCCAAAAATAACTACATGTTTCAAAATTCAAAAAATCTATAACATTTCATATAAAAAATTGCTTTCTTTCCTTCTAAGTTTAAATTACATAATAGAAACTTCCATGATTGCATCATATATTCTTTTGTGCACAACCAAGGTCATGACCAACACAGCAGGAGCCTTCTATATGTATATATATATATATATATATATAATGAAAGAGAGAAAAATCAAAACATAAAAAAACAAAAAAAACAAAACATTATTATGAAAGCCTCACTCTTTACAAGCATTTATAAAAATAAAAGACACTTTCATAATTAGCTCACTGCAACCGAAGCACCCAAACTGCATTAGTTAAAGACACAAAAAGGTTTTCTGCCATGAACGAAGCTTCACGAGTAAAGACCCCCCCCCCCCCCCCAAGGAAGTCCACGAAGTCCACGTCATAATCAACGAATGAAGACAATAAGAGCGGAAGAGGGGAAGGAGGAGTGGGGGGGAGACGGGCGTCCCACCCCTTGGCCTCCTCCTCAATAATGTGGGTGGGGATGGATGGATGGATGGATGGATAGCAATGGTGTGTGCCCGAGGGGGAGCCCCAACAAAGAAGCGGAAGACATGTGCCATTATGCCAATATCTTGAAAGTCCTACTGACAGGGTGGCACAGGTGACACTACATCCCCAGCCCAGCCCCCTCGTACCCACCCCATTGCCCACGTCACTCTTGCTCTGCTCTGCACTGCACTGCACTGCACTGCCCCCAACCCAACTTTGGCTTTCCCCACCCTTTACAACACGGTACAAGGCATTCAACATATTCAAAGCTGGGGTGCCATTCCCCCCCACTCTATGCCGGGGCTTCCTTCCCCTTTGCTGCTACTGCCCACCGCACCCGATCACACCCGCGCTACCTCTCTCTCTCTCTCTCTCTCTCTCTCTCTACTGGCCCTGGCTTAGTCACAAGCTGGAGCTTTACCGCGTGAAAACACTCACACCCACACCTAGTTATTTGCTTACTTACACACAGCAACAGTTGGGAGTCTTAGAAGGGACAAGGCAGGGCTGTGCAGACTGGGAAGGAGGGAGATAGAGATTGGCGTTGCGTTGGCTAAGGATTGTGGTGTTGCTGTGCTACCTTGTTTGCTTCTTTTTTTAAATTCAGTTTCAGCACGGCTATGCACGCAGGCTCTGTGGGAGGACCCCACTCGCCCATGAATTCCACTGATACGCTTGTACCGGAATAGCGGCAGTGTTGGTGTAGTGGGTCGGGTCGTTCGGTTGCAGCGGCGTTAGTATCGATTATTGCTCGCGTGTGCACGTGGATGTAGAGTTGGGAGATAGGATCGGGTTTTGTGAGATCGGGGAGGTGGGTGATACTGCTGGGAGTGGAGGTGGCGACCAAATCGTGGCTGTGTGGGTGTGTCACAGGCGGGAGCAGGAGCCGCTTCTTCGCTGTTTGCGCGTCGTAGGGCTCCGGTGAGTTGAGTTTGGTCGTGGGGAGGGAGTGAATGAGGAAGAGGCGGAGGGCAGCTGGATCTGGCGATGGTTTCGGGCAATTATAGTAGGAGCAGAGGATTGCTCTGACTCAAAGAGCTGCGACGGCACAGCAATTGTCAGTGAGGTGGAGGGCGAGGTCGAAGTGGGCGTGGAGGAGGGGGAGGAGGAGGAGCACACTCGAGTTGCGGGTGCAGGAGAGGCATGTGAGGAGGAGGCTGGGCCACAGTCGCTGGGGCAAGTGGCGTGGGCATCCAGATGCGGCAGGCGCCCACGCGGGTGATAGAGTAGGGTCAGGGCCGGGCGGTAGCGAGACGTTGTGATTAGCCTTCGAGACGTAGGACGTGTATAGAGATGGGCTGTTTTCCATGCTTGGATCCTAAACCAAAGGAGGGGAAGTCGCTGAGAAAGGAAGACAACAAAAGCAGCCGTGATGGGCAATCACCAGCTGATAACCCCGTGGCGCAAATTCCCAAGCTTCCCTCGGGTACGTGTGTGTGCATTTGAAATGTGAGTGGTAGGAGTGTGGAATGTAAAGTCGGTAAGATGATTGCTTAGTCGGTATGGCGCACGTTGGTCCGGTGAAGCACGACCCTAGTGATCAAGGTCAGGGTAGTGGCGGATCAAGGGACAGTTGGATAGGGGCTGGTGGACTGTGGCATTGAGAGGGATGACGCTAGTAATCGTCACTGCAAAGTTCGGATGCAGCTGCGTGTGGAGGTGGCGGTGGGCACACTAGCGTGGCGGAGGGCCTTGAGTGATGGGAGTGAATGGTGAGGGGTTTGAGAGCGAATGCGGGGCCTGGGGGAATGAGAGTTTGAGCTTTCGAGTCGGGTGAGGAGCAGGAGAGGCAAGTGTACAGGTGGCTAGGGCGATGGAATGAGTGTAGAGGGAGAGGGGGGAGGCAATACCGTAGGACTTACCAGCTGTCTTGCGATCTGCGAGGCAGGGAAGGAAAGGAGCGGTAGTTCAATGTGCGGGTTCGTGTTTGGTAAGCTGAAGGGTCTGAGGATGAGTAGGAGATGGCCTAATTCCGGTTGCGTGCGTGGGTGGGGTATTGCAATTGAGCTAGTGTTGGGTGTGATGCTGATGCATTTGAGGTTATTGTGGCGTCGCTGAAAGTGGCAGGTAATTCGAAGAAGGGAGTCACGAAGGAGTCAGTAGACAAGAAGGAGCCGGTGCGCGAGGGGAGCACACACATCAACGCGCAGACGTTCACGTTTCGGGAGCTAGTTGCAGCAACGAAGAATTTCAGAGCGGATTGTCTGCTGGGTGAGGGGGGCTTCGGTCGCGTGTACAAGGGACGACTGGAGAGTACGGGGCAGGCAAGTGAAGGGATGTGGTTTTGTTATTGAAGTGGAATGGGAGGGAATGGTGGGCGAGATGAGCGGCGTGATGGTTTTGGAGGTGCAATTTCTAGTGAGACGGAACGGGGATGAGGACGGGAATTCGTATGCGGGGGTAGCAAAGCTAGAGAGAGGCGGAAGCAAAGGCGGAGGATTTTGGCTGAGGGGGTCGGAGTTGGTGGGTGCAGGTGGTGGCCGTAAAACAGCTGGATCGGAGCGGGCTGCAAGGGAATCGAGAGTTTCTGGTAGAAGTGTTGATGCTGAGTCTATTACACCATACGAATCTTGTAAATCTGATTGGTTACTGCGCCGAGGGCGATCAGCGGCTGCTGGTGTACGAGTTCATGCCGTTGGGGTGCTTGGAAGACCATCTGCATGGTAAGTGCAACGGAGTGGATTGTGGGATTGTGATAGGGTTTGGCAGGTTTGTGAAGTGGTTGTTGATGCAGTTTGCTGGGACAATTGTGGGTTTTGCAGATCTGCCCCAGGACAAGGAGTGCCTGGACTGGAACACTCGGATGAAGATCGCGGCTGGAGCAGCTCGGGGTCTGGAGTACCTACACGACAAGGCGCAACCATCTGTAATTTATCGGGACTTTAAGAGTTCGAACATATTGCTGGACGAGAGGTTCCACCCGAAGCTGTCGGACTTCGGGCTGGCGAAGCTAGGTCCGGTGGGGGACAAGACGCATGTGTCGACACGGGTGATGGGGACCTACGGGTACTGCGCTCCGGAGTACGCGATGACGGGGCAGCTGACGCTGAAATCGGACGTGTACAGCTTTGGCGTGGTGCTGCTGGAGCTGATCACGGGGCGGAAGGCGATCGACAATGCCCGGACGGTCGGGGAGCAAAACCTGGTGGCATGGGTAAGCGGGCTGCGGTGGATGAGTGGGAGGCTGATTGGAGCGTGGTTGTAGTTTTGCTGTGTGTGTGTGCGTGTGATGCGGGTGAGTTGGGAGGTTTGTGAGGCGTAGAGCTTGGAGTGGGTTTTGAGGCTTCATGTGTATTTGCATGGAGGCACTGCGGATGTGGAGTGGAGAGAATGCCATGATTGTTTTGCGTGCATGTAGTTGTGGGTGTGATTGAAGGTGTGGGATGAGTGGAGTGTAGGGGCTTTTGAGATGGTGTGCTAAGTTGAGTAGTGAGAATGGAGTTGGTAGGTTAATATGAAAAGGCAGTGATGAAGTATGTGGTCTTGGTGATACGGGTGTTGGCGTGGATGCGGTTTGAGTGGGCACATGAGGTAGAGTGGGGGTTGTGTGGGGGTTGGCATGATCCAAGAGTGATCAGAACTTGGTGACCGCCGTGTGATGGAGTTTGAAATGTGACACTTCGTTGGTTTGGGGTGGGTGGTGGTGCAGGCCCGGCCTTTATTCAAGGACAGGAGGAAGTTTCCCTTTATGGCGGATCCATTGTTACAGGGGCGGTATCCAATGCGGGGGTTGTACCAAGCCTTAGCGGTGGCAGCAATGTGCTTGCAAGAGCAAGCAGCAACGCGGCCTTTGATTGGGGATGTAGTGACGGCATTGAGCTATTTAGCATCGCAAACATACGATCCGGGGGTTCAACCACAAGGATCGTCACGGTTTGCACCAGCAACACCATCCGGAGAGAAGCGGGAGAAGGAGAAGAAAGTCCCACTGGGTCCAAATGCAGCTGAGGAGCGGATGGTGAAGGAGCAGAAGGTGGGTAAGGTAGCTGTGCAGTCACCAGACCTGCGGGTGAAGAGGGGAGGGGCTCGAGCTCGGGTGGCAAACGGGGTGTTGGAGGAGTCACAAGGGTCAGAATCAGGGAAGATGCGAGAATCAGAAGAGTCGGTGAGGCGCGAGGAGGGAGGGCGAGACAGTCCTAGAGCTGCGAGGAGGACAGGAACAGCAAGAGATGCGGTGAAACCACATGCTCCCACGCGTGAACGTGAGCGGGCAGTGGCAGAGGCTCGGGTGTGGGGGGAGAACTGGCGAGAAAGGCAAAGAGGACCAACAACTTAAACAGCAAGCGAGCGAGAGAGACAGAGATCGGTATGTAAAAGCAGGTGTTAGATTAGAGACTTAGTTGGGTAGTTGCATTATCAAGTGTGTCACTGTATGTATGTAAATTTGGTCCTTCTTGGGGAGGAATTGGCATGGTTGAGTATGGTGTATCAACACAAACATCTAGAGTTGCAAGTGTAGAGGAAAAAAAAGAAAAAAAAGAAAAAAAAAAAAAGGAAATAAATTGGAATGCAAACCTTCTCTTTGAAGGCTTTGGTGATGATGTTGCACAGTTGGGGTTGGTGGTGTTGGGTCATTGTGGTGACTATTATTTGGGCAGAGAAGCGTTGTGGTGATTGTGATGGTTTGACGTTGATCCCATATCATGCTGATATGTGTATGTATTGTTAGCTTGGTGTTGGAATTGGCATTGCCTTTCGTGGATTGTACAAGCATGTGTATATATATATATATATATATATATATATATTATGGTATCAATTATATTCACAATATGATTGGTGGTTGGTCAATGACAGCTTAGACTGTGGTCTTTGACGTGTATTTGTATTGTTTTCATTCATGTTCATTCAGTAGGTGGCTATTGCCTTAAGTTTGGCAAAGTATAGATGATGAAGGTTATTGAAATTAAGAATGATTGAGAAATGTTGTTGCTATTTAATTTTGTTGGAGATAGTGTCATGGTTTGCTATATTTTTTAGTTTTTGTTTGGATGATGTGAAAATAGAGGTTTTTTTTTTTTAATGTTATTTTATTTTATTTTATTTTAAATTATGCATTTTTATCAAATGTAGATGGTGTAATATTTTTTATTAGCTTTGCATTGGACATAATTTTACATAATGTCTTCATAAAACACTACAATAGTTACAAAGAAATTGTTCAATCATCTAAAAGTGAATATTCATTTTTAATACAATATTTTATTGCAATTTTTAAACTAAGAAATACTTTTCATTAGTATATAAGATATTTGGTTGAAGATGGTTTTAGTCTTGTCTTAATGTATATTAGCTAACAAGAAGGCCATGTGGAAGTTTTTTAAGGTCCAGAAGACTTGTGGTTTAAACATCCAAGTTCTAAGTTGCTTGTTTAGTGGTTTCCTAAAAGTAAACTTCTTGGAGAAGTTTCAATAACCATGCAGTATATATAAAAGAATTTGTAGATTTGATCCACATTTAAGAGTCTTCTTTAATATTCCTTCAAGGAGATATTTGTCTACTTAATATGTTTCTAAATGTTCCTACTTATTTCTATTTGTTTCTATTTATTGAAGTAATATTAACATTTGTTATATGATTAATATTATTTTCATAACTATAGTACTACAACCTTGTAGTACTTATAATTCAACTTCCATTTTTAAGAATAAAAATATATTATTTCTTTGTTATTTAAAAATTTAAAAATAAGCTAATAAAACATATATTTTTAGCAAGAAAATTAATTGAATACATCAAATTTTAGAAAACATGATTAAATTCATCTAAAAATAAAAAATTTGGCTTATCTTTTTGTCTACATAATAGAAAACCATAATATAATAATGACTCATAAAAACCAAGAGTGATAATAGTAATAAAGATTTAATAATTCTACCAACTTTAACTCACATCTTACACCTCTTAATATAACTCCTATTAATACAAGTAGGAAAAAATTTTATTGCTAAAGTTTTTAGTTGCACCATAAAAGTTTAAAGAATTTTTTAAAATTTTTATATGAGGTCCAGTAAATAGAACATGTAAACTAACAAGATATTTTAATTTCTTAATATTTTATTCTATTATTTATATCTTTTTACTAGTTCATAGATATTATTTTTATTATATATATATATGTAAATTTTTTGTAGAACTATTTTTATGTATTAAGTAACTAGATACCAAATTTATTTAGTCGTTTTAATTAATCCAAGTAGTTTTTTAAAGATTGAGAATTATTTAATGTTTTATTATTCATAGTTTTTAAGGATGCCACTTTATATTTTATAAGTATAGTTTTTATTTTATATACCAAGGAAAAAGTATTGGTTTATGGACACTTTGTGAATTATTAACCAGTAAAAAAAACCTATAAATTTTAGATTCTAATTATGACTAGAATTTTCAACAATTTTTTAAAAATCTAAAATAAGATTTGATTTACCTTTCATGCATAAATATTAATTTGTGAATAATTAAAGGTTACTTTTTTAATTAATTATAAATAAAGTTTTTGTGTTTTAAAATATTCATGCAAGAAGTAAATACTCTTAGTACTCATTAAAAATCACTATATGCACTTTTGTGGTATGCTTTATTATAAATAACACATCCTTGCAAAAGTTCTACAAATATTTTTATAATTTAATTTGTTATTAATAAAAATAAAATATGTATTATTATTTTATATATTTTACTTTATTTTTAGATAAGATTAGAGATAATTGTTGACTATTTGAAAAACTATCAATAGATTTATAACAAAGTAATACTTTTATAATATAAAAAAATTTAGCATCCAAAAACTCATCTTATATTGTGGTTGATATTAATATTAATTTTATTGGCCAAACTTGTATTTTGTTGTAAAGTCAATTTTTTTCTAAAAACAACCTTAATCTTACAATACAATAAAATTTTCTTGGTAGTTGGAAGTTTATTTGAACTTTATTGTCTTTTTTAATAAATTGATCAATGGTATTGTATGGATAGAATATGGTTCAAATAATTTTTAATGTAATTCTATATGTCTTAGTATCTTTAATATGTCTTTTAATCTACTAGCAAGTAGTAAAATTACAATAACCTTACTTCTTTTTTTCAATTAATTCTTTTCATTTTTTTAAAATAATATTCTAATAAGATATTTTTTAGTCATTGATAAATAAACCTTCTTTAACTTAAGAATTTTTTTTATTAGTTTACATCATTATAACTCAATCAAGGGCTTTTTAAATGGTTATCAGCTGATAATTGGTAGCTAAAATAATTAATGAATACATATATTAATTTTTAAAGTAAGTTTAAAAAACATCTACTATCACTATTATCATTATTGGAAGATAAAGAACATATTGTATAAGCCAAACAATATAACAACATATACAACAAATTTCTAAAGAAAAGTAAGACAACTTTTTGTGCTATAGATTTCTAATTTTAAATAGAATATTTAGTAAATTTATATTTTATATTTTAGAGATTATATTTAATAAATTTATCTACTATTAAAATAATAAAAGATTAAAAAAATATTTTTACATATATATTTTTAAACATTAAAGTCAAAAAATTGCATGGTTGTAGCTACTAAATAGTGTGATAGAAATAGAATTTATTTATATATAATTATCAAATTTCCAACAAAATTTTATTGATGTATACTTGTTTTGTTGTGAATTTTTTTGCCATCAATAAAGTTTTGATATAAATGTACAAAACAAAAGGATTGCATATATTTCTCATGTATTGTAATCCTTTCAATAATAAATATTACAACTTAATTATTATTATTATCTTTTTTATTAATAAAATTTAGTGTATTATTGTTTTATTCCAAAATCATATTTTAGTCATAATAAGTGTTGTGTTTAATAACAAGAATAAATGTGTTAAAAATAGATACAACACTCTTTGTTTTAGACTTTTTCCTTAATGAAATCAACGACAATAATCAGTTAAAAGAATACGTTGCTAGTGAATGCATATTGCATATAGCCAATGTTATGCATATCTGGTGAAATATGTTTTAGAGTCAATATACCTAAATAGATAGAACTGAATTTAGTTGGATTACACCCTCGTAAATATTTAGTAATGTACAATACATCAACATCTATAATAGCTTCTTGTTTGTTTGTACAAATTGCTAACCATGTATACACAAGCACAATCAAGAAATAGGTTTTCAAAAAACAGGTTTGCAACCTAACAAATAAATTCACAGTGATTTGCATAAGACATTGCCTATTCACGTACACTCGACATTATTTGAGGACCCAAATTTCACAAACTACGTAATACCTTAAATACTACATGATGTGCAGTCTTGCTGGCATCATGAATACACATCCATACTCACCTGCAGAATGATGGTTAAATCTACAGAAATGATATCAGTGCTATGAAATGCACAAGCACTACATTCAACGAAATCACGAGCTGAGTCGAGAACATGGAGAAATACCCCCTGTTAAAGCAAGGGCTATTGCTTGTAAATCAAGAACCACATTGGGAACTTCCAGAGACTCACGTGCTAGTGTAAATTATTTCTACTCTGCTCGATGAAGATAATTCACTTTTCACCTGCCTAGTATCAGGCTATCTTCAAAATATTATCAGTAAACTCAGGAGTCTATATGAGTCCACACAGACCAGTGGATAAAGCCATCTTAGTGGAACTGAATGCGGTAGCCTATCGACGCAGCCATGTGATCGACAGTTCTTCAAAACATTTAACTGCTGTGGCTACTTTATTACCTGAAACAGCAATAATATTCTCTTCTATAGTGCTGATTGAGTCTGCTGTTAGACTCTTAAAGTATTCGAGCAGTTGGCTGCTTCTTCAAATCAACAACGAACAACTTGTGGTTGCTCCAGGTTGGCTGCAAACGGTTGAAAGGACACATGTAATCCTCAACATCCTATGCTCATAGTAGATGCAGAAGAGTTGCGAAATCACCAACAATACAAGGTTGGCTTCTGTTTCTAGAAGACACCCAGGAAATGTAAGTTAGTGTACACATATCACCGGTCTGGCCATGGTCGTTAAAATCTTATGAATACATGAAAGTAGAATGATTGTTCATCAAGCCTTTTGAAATCAGAACTTGTGAATAAACGTCTGAGAAATCTGCTGTATTACAAAATCCTTACCATCTTCCGGTACTCTCCCATTTGTTCAATTGCTACTATAAGGTCCTGTTGCTTCGCAATAATCTCCTTGATGTCCTGAATGGGCATTCATGAAGTACCAGAACTTTCTTAAAAAAATTGCCAACCACATACTAATTGCTTCGTGCACAAAAATTGAAGCCTCATTAAGAAGACAGACTACTGTAACAAGTACAATCAACATGTAAACAAACCAAACCTTTTTTGTTTCTGCGAGCTCTGCTTCAAGACATTTGATCCTCTCTGCAGAAGGATCCACAGTATGTGTCTTACTGGCCAAACTACATGTTGAAGATAATATGGTGACTTCACCCTCAAGCCGTGCCACACGATTGGAAATAAGACAGGATAATCTTGCAAACTCGTCTGCCTTCATCCAGTCCTGTGAATCCTTCACTTGTGACTTGCTTGATGCTAGGCGATAAGGTAGACTCAAACGATCCAGGACGGCCAAGAGCAGGGACCACAACGTTGACCAAGCCCTTGTGCCTGTCGTCCACACAGGTCCAGAAGTTCCTGCATCCCAATCAAAATCAATCCGGATTACTGCCGCCAACTCCTCATCCGAAGATTCTTATTCAAAAATTAGGTCAACAATCCTAACTCGGAATAAACAGGAGCAAAGATGTTACCGTTAAAAGTTGGACTCTCATCCTTTCTACTATCTCCACTGGTGGGTCCTCCATTTCCCAATCTCTGCAAACAACAATCAACAAATTGTTTCACTTTGCCACACACACTGTATATATAGAAGAACAAGAAAGTGACATCGCAAACCTATGTCTCAAACATCGAGATCCCAAGTCTTCAAAGTGAAATGTTGGCATACCTCGTCTTTCACAGGTGACACTTTAAGATTAGGATGAGTCACACTCTTCTCCCCTACATCTGCCAAAAACTCTTCATGTGCTCCGTCAACTTCATGCCCAATTTCCTATACATCAATAAGCAACCTCGAACTTATCGGCCAAGTAGCATAGAGAATCTATGACTCGAGAAGCAGCTCACTCCAAACCACCACATTATTAACATCAATACAATTCTTGGAAGTAAGATCAACCGAGAAATAGCAGGATATTGAGCAAGATCTTCATCGACCTAAATCCATTTCCTACACTGGCCCCATCCTTTCATGTCTGTCATGTCCTGCCTCAATACGTGCTGAAATAATCATAAAGCAAACTAACAACGAAGAGACAGATTACATGCTTTGAGTGTAGTAATACCCTCTTTATGTCCTCAAATCGATAGGAATCAGCAAAATCTGTTGCAGAAGAGACACTATCTCGTGCACCTTTTCCCTGAGCTGCCGCTAATACAACCTACAGATTACAACATAGTTGTGCGGCGACAATGAGTTGTGTGTGCTCAGATTGTGCTAAGTACACAAGATCAATAGATTCTGAAAATCCATGCAATGGAAACTTGTTAGACTTTCTCATTACCATAATGTCATACCAAGGAAATGTCCAAGCCTGAAGTATAATAGCAAATAAGCGTAGTGCCAATTTACCTTTAAAATATCTGGATCCTTCCAAGGACCCATATCAGACTGCATGCATCCACCTTCTGCTGGGCATGTGCAGGTTCCACCCAGAAAATCAGGCAAATTACTGTTGCAAGAAGCCACTTCCAACGGTCAGTGAAACGTCAATAAAATGTCAACTTCAAGGTAGCAAATGTTCAAAAGCAGGTATACAGCGATCAAACAAAAAGATAATAGATTTTGTGAGAAATTAAACCATTGCACACAGAGTAGTAACTTAAATCTCATATTACACGCCTTCCTAAAGAAACAACCAAGAACATTAACACTGCTGAGGTCTGCTACCTTTCATCAACAATCTCCAGCAGTTTCTTCTGGTAGTTGTTGCCAATGACCTGCCAAAACAAGGACTCACACAACTAAGGACTCAGTTCATCAAAAGTCCATTGATGCACAAAGTACAACATATACAGAGCTAGCTCGCCGGATGCAAAATAAATCCAATCTAGATAGGTGCATCACTTAGCCAAATAGAACAAACGCATAGGAGTTCAAATATTAAACTTTCCAATACAATTCTCAAGATTCACCTAGGATGAGGAAAGTCTCGAGGTAATAAATGATAGATTCTATACATGTATTTTTGCCGCTGTATGAGGATCCAGGAAGCCCTTTATAGTGCCCCAAAGCATTTTGAAGCCTGGTCCGGCATTCACAATGAATAACTGTGCCAGCGTCTGCATTGCAACAAACTCATTAAAAAAAATTAGTGGCGTTCATTTGTCTTTTGGTTTGCCACATTAGACTCTGAAATTTCGGATCAGAGATGCACACGTGCCTCGGGGTAATTTTCGCTATCAACTTTCTGAATGGCAACGATCAAGTCTCGCGCAGGTTTACAGAAATTCTTCAGACCCTGCATTACGAAAAACGTTTCATTAAAAATAAACTAAAAAATGACGGTTACAAATTTTAGGCAACAAGAAAATAATTTTATCATTATTTTTCTATTTTGACATGAGTAATCACCGGCGCGAGAGATCACATTGCACTCTTATATTGACAGGTGAACGATTTACCACTCCAGCTACATCGAGAATAGTGGTGGTGGTGTCAATGTGGCGGTTGGCTGCAACAGAGCATGCTGGAAACTTCAAGTTCAGTAGCTTCTCAAACTCCTGTACGTGGTAATTCAAATACCTATCAAGTGTAGTAACTTCCATCAAATTCTGTGCATGGATTTTTCCAATTCTCTCAATGTACACAGGCCTGCCTTCTTTATCCACCCCATGATACCCTTGAGGATAGTAATTCCTCACTTTGTCAATTTCTGTAAATTTGAAGTCCTGAACGAACGAATCACAACTTGCGAATAAGAATCGTCATACAAACAGACAATATATGCCCCCTCACATAAGTCGGTATGTACTGGTGTCGAAGTACGTATCACCGAAGAACGAATGAACAAGTACCACAGAATTGTCCACAACCTTGAAAGAGCACTACTACTTGTATCCTACCAACTACACTCTTTCAGCAAATACACGTTCCTGACAGAGTTGACCATAATGATTTCAGATCAACACTCGCACTGACTAGATGCGGAGTGCCTTGTCAATCACCATTGCAGTATAACCAGGCCATCCCTAAAAATTACATCTGATTGCAGATGTAATTTATAGGGATGGCCTGGTTATACTGCAATGGCGAATATAACTAAGTTGGTACCCAACTCAATTATATTCGCTAGATCAGAGTTGGGTGCCAACTTACGAAGTCGTTGCTACAAACAATTCAAATGAGCATACAACGACAAGTTTCATACAAACTCTCCAAGACAATAGAAAAGCATTTCAGTCAAACCTCATCAATTGTATCTGTCCCAAACTCCATGCGCCAAGCTAACATGTTTTTCCACATCTCTGCTGTTTTCTTGACATCATATTTCCTTGCCTTGATGAACCTGAAAATATGAAACGAGTTTTATTATGCTTCATGATCAGACAACAGTATAAGTGCATTGAGCGTAGAAAGTAAGCCACCCGTAACAACCGACTCTTAGGGGTTCCAAGACAGAAATGGATGGAATCGTACTATTTAAGCTTTTTTGAACAGCAAACCTTCCAATTGTAAAAGGACAATACTAAATGGGTAGATCAAAAGCTTCACGACACCTCGTCACTATGACTCAAACCTATGCCAAGAGAAACAATTCTTGCCAGAATCTATATAGCCTCAAATTATACATATTAATGGAACGATTTCGATCAAGTTCGAATTCAGATGTGTATTTTCACTAACGAGAATCAAAAACCCTTTTCATTGACCTTGTGCATTATTTTCCACGGTAATTAGGAACATACCTGCCAACTCAGACGCAATTTGCGTAGTTTCTATCCTCAATTCAAGTGAAAGCGAGTTAGCAAGAAGTGAATGTTGGAGCACTCACCTCAGAAGAACGTGGTAATCATCGTGAAGCTCAGGTAGTAGATTTCGGGTAATAAGTTCCCTGCGAAGTTCTTCGACAGCTTGCTGATCCTTCGCATCACGTACATCTTCGATCGGCAGTGATAAGTTTTTCGATCTATGAAAACCACCTCCGCGCCGCCTTTTGAGAGAATTACGTAATTTGGAGGTTCCAATGATGGCACGAATAGCTCCAAATTTTGCTTTGCTGCCGCTGCCTCGCGGCGATTCACAATCGACATTATTGGCCGATACCGTGAGCTCCGAATGCGTGCACCGATTCCCATTCAATTCTAGATACGCACGGAATCGACCATGAATAAAGAAGACGCGTTTTCTTATTTCTCTTTACATGCATGCTGGAAAAGCTAACACAAAATCACGAACACTTGCTAGTGATTCTCACCAGATATGCTATGAGTTTCCCACGCCAACTACCTATTTGCGTGTAGGTAAACAGGGATAGACACGATACTAACCTTGACTGTGAGCTCCCATGATGACCTGTTACATGTAAGCTACAGAACCCCACATCCCAGACTCCCAATTACTTCCGCAAAGATACTTGTCCAGGAAATTGATGTCATGATGGAGACACCCCAGCGCTGCCACGAACACTTCGAGCTGGTGTGCGAAGCAAGAGCCCTGATCACACCAAAATAATTTAAATGATAATTATGATAGATTTCCTACTGATACATATTGTGTTCGCGAAGTCTTAGAAAGATCAAACGCATCTGTACACGGGTAAATTCCTGTGAAGGGAAAAGTGGTTGGGTCTCACATTGTCATTAGGACAAATTCAGGTGTGGGTAAGTTTTCTATTCCACATTCTTTGAATTCCGAAAACTCAAGTCTCATGACCAAGTTTCTCCAACAACGCAATCGTGACCATGTTCCTAAATTATTTTCCAAATGAAGCTCACGAGGCTTGAGATCTACACAACGACTTAAGAAGAGCCTTTTAATTTAACATGCGTCAGCGCTAATGTGGAGGCGAAGCAGTAGGTGAAGAATGAGTCAAGTGAGCAAAAAGCACGTTCATTGCGAAATGCCCCCCTTTGTAGAATTGGACAATCCTAACTGAAATTTTTTCATAATGATTTTTGTAAACACCCTACCTATCCAAATTTCAAAAAACAAAGTTAAACATACGGTATCATATTTCACTTTCACAAATTCCAGCCAGACCCTGACAATCCTCACCTAGTTTCCATCTTGTAAGCAAAACAAAAGCTCAAGAAAACACTACAAGCGTCACGACATCAGCCACTGCCTTCCTCACTCAATTCAAGGCGACAATAATCTTTAACCCGCTCCCTTCCATCCTCAAACCCTGGAATCCCGCATGTGCAGCACATTGCCTCCACTAACACTTCCAACCACGACCCCCGCTCTTCCACCACCGCTGCCCCCTCGCATAACCTCATTCTACAACAATGCTCGCCCTCAATTAAATGGCCTTAAAGTCATCACCATCGCACCATGTCAATAATGCCACTGACATCCTCTCGTCACCACAGATCGCACCCTCATCTCTACACCACTCTTCTCTCCTCTCCTTTCCTTTCCACCCTACGGAAACATCACAACCAACTCCACACCCTGAGATCACGATCGCTCCCTCAAGGCGGGGAACTACAATAACGAATCGTCGCAATGCACAGAGATCCGGTTCCGAATCCAAAGTGTCTGCCACAACCAAGCAGAAAAAACATCACAACATACTTGCTACCACACAACTCACCCTGACACACCCTCGGAGTGACAACGAACGCGAGGGCGCCCGAAGAACCTCGCAACAACATCAACCGATCTGTATGTCTACCACCGAGGCAGCACACCTCACAGCCTTCGCCACATCCAAGCCCGCGACGAGGCTGGTCAATCGAAGGCTAAGGACACGCTGCGCCCCGCAATCGCTTTTAAGGACAACGGACAGCAACCGACTAATCCTCGTCCTGCTCCGCGAGGTTCCTAATGGATTCGAATCCGAGTTCTCACTTGTTTCCTGGCAAATAATGTAAGCGCCGTTGCGAGGAATAAACTCTAGCGCCTCTTCTTTGTCACGCCTTCGTGCATCGCCCGCATGCCGCCCCACACCACCCCCCCCCCCCCCTGCCGTGAGGGTGATGGTTGCGGCAGCGTCAGCGTCAGCGTTTGCGGCAGCTAGCAATCTGCTGGACGCGCGCTCCAATTGGCTCCCTCGGGTTCGCGTTATGAATCGGTAGCGAGCCTACGTGGCAGTCACTGGAAATGTGCTGCCGTTGGAAAAGGAGGCTTTGTGGATCTAGAAAATTGTCACTTGAATGGTGCTTGCTTGGGGGTTTGTTGGTTGGTTCACCACCTCTTTATTGCTTGTCCTGGTTCTCCATAGTTCCCTTTCCACCCCATTCTCTGGCTCAAGTGTGAGCCTACTGCTGGTTGTGGGTTATTGAAGTCCTTCTAATGGCATACATAACATGTAGATCTAATCATCAACATACACTTGGAAAACTATAATACTCTAGCAACACTACCCCCTCATCTTTCTTGCATGTTTGTGTGTGTGTGTGAACAGGGACTCTTCATCATGCATTTACCTTCAAGCATGCAACATGACAAATAGAAAAAACTCACAAAGTCCAAGGTATGTATATACCATGAGAATAAAGCTTGCTCTTGAAAAAGTGCTAGATAGTGAGCACATGTCAATGGTGCCAGGATTGGTATGGGAACAGAATGGGAACGTTGTTCCCCTCCTTGCCCCCTTTTCAGGGTAGTTTCTGTTTGGGAGATTGTTCAATCATGGAGCCAGCTGTGCACTCTTGTGTGACATGGAGGGTGTTCCAGTTGACTACCTTTTTATTTTTTATTTTATTATTGCTGTTATTATTGGGTTTTTTTAAAAATAAATAAATGACAGATATGGAAAATCATTTTGCCTGCAGCCATGATGTTGGGTTCATTTGGGGACCTAAGGCCTGTCTCTGTTCAAGCCATAGAAAAGTCTTTTAGTGCTGCTTGGTCTATTGCCACTTGCCATGTTGGAGCTCCTTCAGACCACACCAAGAGTGTTGAAAATAATTCAAATTTGACTTTTACTGGGTGTTCTCAGCTTTGGTTGCAACCACCCAGTAATACTTGGATTTTTAAAACTTAATTATTATATCTTACAACTTTTTATTTATTATATCTTATAGATGTACTCAACTTTTAAAAATAAAAATAAAAAATAAAATAAAAATTCAACAACTAAAACCATATTTGTGGAAATTGGTGAAATGTGTGCTTGGGGATGAGACTATTATAAAATAACACTTTCTCTATTTTCTTTTTTCTTTTTGAATGTTGTTGTATTGTTCATGATGTTTTGGACATTGCACAAAATTGTACAGGTGGTGTGAACATTTCATTGATGGTGGGTAAATGATTTGAATAGATTTTGTTGTTAGCATTTGTTAATATTGAGCTACTGGTTCTGTACAAGAAGAAATCCAAACTTGTTTTGATTACATGCTAAACCAAATATGATTTGTACCTTGAATTAGTAGTGTTGGAGTTGACAGGAAGAAGTGATGGTTGTTTGCTTTTTGAGGTATTTTAGGACTGTAAAAGTTTCAAAAAAGAATCAGAGAATCTCTGTTGATGTAAATGAATATTATTGAAATCCAGCCAATTTGACATGGTTTTTGGTGGAAATGATCTAACCATTTGATAGTCAAAGTTATGACTGAACTTTATGCTTTGAATATATATATGTATAGATAATGCTTGTTTTAAAGGATTCTATGTTCACAAGATCATTGTGGTACAAAATATTAACAATTAAATTGTTAAAACTCAAACAACCAAAATGCATAATTCAAATTAAATAATTTTTTAGAAATATTAATTATATTTGTACTTAAAACTTTAAAAAAATCATTCTCATATATCTGTTAACGAGTGTTTATATATAGCAATTAATGACATGTTGCCAATATTGTTCCTATATTCCATCCATGTATTTTTTTTTAATTCTTTTGGAAATTGAAAATATATAGATAATCAAATAAACTAGGTCATTGACAATTCTATTTTTCTTAAAGACTTGTTTTCATATGATTTTCAAAAAAAATATGAACGCTATTTATGAAATGAAATTTATAAACCCTAAACCTGAACACTTCTTAAATGCAACAAAAATACTATATTGATTTGATGTCATGAAAATCATTAAAATAACCAACAATTAGCTAAGTACATTTTTCTTCAAAAAAAATTAAATTTTATAATAAAAAAATGAATCATACAAAACTAACATTTGAGATATGAAAAAAAGTTTATAGAATTTTGTAAAATTACTTAAATTTTTGTGTAAAATATAAATGAAAAAGAAAAGGAAAGAAAATCACCTACAACAAGAGTATTTAAAACAAAATTAATTTATGTAGTGTATATGGAAGATATATTAGCTAACAGAATGTGATCCATGCTATCATTGCTTTTTCATTTTCATCCTGTAAGTCTATTAATTTCGTTAAGAGACTACATATGATAATCAAACACTTGAAAATTTCAGCTTGTAGCATATGTATCTTAAACTATATTTTGCAAGTGCTTTGTATTAACTTGTGCCCCAAAACAAAAGCATGATACTTGACATATTGTGGTGGTGTGTTTTCAAGATTTTAAAAACCACATATAAATTTTTACTAGGTTTTAAGTTTCTTCATATTATTTTTAATACAATTTTTAATATTTCTATGTTGAAAAGGTTGTCTCAATATTAATGGCTATAAGGAAAAACATTATCATTGTTTCTATTGTTATTTTAATAATAATTGTGTTTTTTAAACATTGTTTATTTATAGTTAAAATAAATAAATTTAAAGTTACTGTAAAAGATACAATGTCTAATATATATGTATATATATATATATATATATATATATATAAAGAATATGAATTGATTTAAAAATATATCTCATATAAAAGAATAAGTTTATACATTCTTATAAAATAAATTCTAAATTCTAAATTCATCTATTAACAAAATAAGTATGTTCATGAACACATCATAAGATTTATTTATTTGTATTTATTTTTAAGAAATTTAATCTGTGGTATTTCTTAATCTGTGATATTTATTTAATCTGTGTTTTATATAGTGCATATGAACAATCAATTCTAAATCTTCATATCTTCTTTTTCTTTTTCTTTTTTAAATAATATGTATAATTTTATCTTAAAAGTTTTTAACGAATTTCAATTGCAAGATATTATTATAAAATATATGTAAAAGTTTTTTTTTTTTTTTTTTTTTTCACTGTTACTTTTGAGTCTAAAAACCCTAACAAACAAGATCAGATAGATATTAGATGACATTACATACAATCAAACCTATCTTAGCAATATGATATCAAATCTATAGTAATTATAAATGATATTTTTAAAAGCTAAAAAAATTATATTTGTAAGCTTTAAATGTACAAAAATTTATTACTATTTGTATTTATTATTTGAATCAATAACTTTAAATATATTTCATAAAATCATTTATTTTAATTTTAGAATGTACATTTTGAATATCTTTTAAATTTACTATCCAGCTAACGAATTAGTTAATGTATACAAGATTCAAAATAGTATCTTAAAAACCAATCATTATATTCATAATATAAAAATGATTTAAATTGAAAAGATGACTTGAGTTTTTTTGTCAAATAATTTTATAATTAAAAATTATTAATAAGGTAAAAATAGTTTAAAGTATTCTAAATTTAAAGACTATTCCATCTAATTCCATGGAATTTATAAATAAATAAAGTATTTATTTATTTATTTTTATTTTTGACTATATTTTTAATTTTAATATTTTCTTTTATAAGAACCATATAATAAGTTAATATTGTTCCAAAATTATTATATTTTCTTTAAAATTTTAATATAAATAATTCTATCAATTTATTTTAACCATAAATAATTAAATTTTATTAGAAAATATTAAAATGTAACATAGAAAAAAAAATTACCAATTCTAATATATTTAAGTTTTGATTTTTCTAATCATAATTTTAAAATATTTATATATAAAATATAATATTAAAATTTAAAAAAGGGTATCATAACAATAAACTATAGAGATTTTACAATACATAACTAAATTAGAACATAAAATATTAAGCAAATAATAATTAGCAAAATATAAAAAATCCAAAAGTCACACAAATATTTTAAATTAAAAACAAACCTAAAGATTTATTTTTATTTTTATTTTTAAATGACATGATTTAAGATTTATATATATACAAAGGTACTCTGCTTAATACCTTGGTTGATGGAAGTTTTACAAATTATGCAAGGTTTCATAATTTATGTTGGGTCATGCAGTTTCATAGATTCCACTCAAAATATTCTGCTTGTGAACTCTATCACAATCTACAGACAGTAGCATATGTAGGAATGCTAAGCACACTCATGTATTGATTAACAATACAGTCACATCCTCAATGGGACAGCTTAAATAGAAGAGTTACAAACAGATCCATACCCAAGTTAAGCCATTGAAGTTCATGGCAACAATGGATAGAAAATGCAAGAGAAAGTGGTGCAACAAACACATGCAGCACAACAACCAGTGCCACACAGCAACAAATGGTGCTGGAGCTGGGTGCTACCACATGAGCAAATGGAAAGGAAGAGCTTGGAAGCAGGGCATCCAGTTATTAGAGAACAACATGATTTTACTAATGAATAAAAACTGTGATTGATTGAGGCATACATGCAAAAATTCATCAATATTGTTGATCTCTTCTAATTAGTTCATTTAACAGGAATTGTTTATAAAATTATACCTAAAATATTTGAAATCAAAAAAAGTAAAGTAAAGATGTATAAATCTTTCAAATTCATTCAAAAAGAATTTGAATTTTCTTTTTCCAAATTAAGACCTGCATCAGTTATCTATGATTCTATCAAATAATTTTACATCAGACAAGATTTTGTGTATACTACTTCTCCTTGTAACTGTTTTAAAAATCAGCTATTTTATGCATTTATATGCTTTTTTATTATTTTGATTGTACACTTAAAGTAGAATGTTTAAGTTAAAAAGTATATATATATATATTGTAAATTTATGAATACAAAGTAATGTGGTGTATATTATGTATCAATATGATATCTTCTTTATTCTCACTTAATTCTTTACTTAAATTATAAAATTTCACCTTATTTTATTAATCATGCAAAAATTGAGAATATAAGTTTATAACTTAAGAATAATCTCCATTTCAATAATCAACTTAAGAACATTAGTTAAGAGGTATAAATTCAACAAAGTACATTTGTATATATATATATATATATGCGTGTGTATGTAAGTGTATATGTGTATAGATAAGATTAAATATATGTGCATATATATATATATATATATATATATATTCATGCATACATCTATTTTGTACTTAAAGTTATATATTATATTATTTAAAAGCATTATAGAATCAAATTTGGATTAAAAAAAAATTATTGCAATTTGGTTAAGAATTTTTTTTTTTATAGTCTTAATATTTTATGCATAAAATTCTTTAATATACTTCTAATATAAATTTATATTTCTTATTCTTATTAGTTATATTTATCCTTATTTTTATAAATTATAAATTTAAATATTTTGAAATATAAGTTTATTATTTTGATCTAGGTTAAATATATATATATATATATATATATATATATATATGCTAAAATTTATATCTATTCAAATTAAGATACAGAAATATGAATAATTTAATTAATTTTAGAAATTTTTATATTAAAATTATTCCTTATTCCAAATAAAATCCTTTATTCTTCTTGATTTATTTAAACTCAACATATTTATCATAAATATTTTTTAAATTAAAGGTACTTAATCTATTTTTATTATTATAAATTAAAATTTAAAATTTTATATTTATATGAGTTATCTAATTAATTATTAAAATAGTTTATATTGCTCTTTTTAAAAAAAAATTATACATAATTATATAATTAATCCTTATGTGTTGACTTTATAAACATTACTATTGTTTACACTTAGAAGTGACAATGGAGATTTAAAAAGATTGAGGAAGTTTTTATACTTTACAATCTACACTAAAATGTTATAGTAGAAAAGTCTTACAAGGATTTTTTTCTTGGTGAAAAAAAACTCTCTTTTGCAAGTGTTGGACTTTAGGGATACTATAAAATACAAAGAGACCATAAAATTAACCAAGTCATTCTTTTATTACAAGTCAAAATATATGAGTTTGTATATTGATTTTAACAATTATGACAAATTTTAAAAATATAATTCTTTTATTTATGATAGAATTATATTTATTTATTTTTAGTATTTTTTTGACATAACCTCTCAATTGTTTTTGTAGAACCACCTCTTCATGTAGGCATATTGTAAATTTTAAGAAACATCTTTATTCATATTATATGGGAAACAAGTGCATTCCACCTCATCTTTTCATTTTATGAGCTTTGGGCCAATTTTCTAAGTATTAAGTCAACTAAGTAAGGTTTTTTATTTTTTATTTTTTATTTCAATCAATCAGAGGATATAAAAGTTGTGGTAAATCACCTTCTCTCTTAAGTATAAAGATCCTTTAAGTATTAAAATTATTGGTTCAGCAGTCTAAATGTAACCTAAACTTATTTTTAGGTTTATGAATAATCTAAAAATTATATAATATATATAATTATGTAATAGTCTATATATATAATTATTAGTTTAATAGTCTAAAAATAACTAATATCCAATATTTACTTGATATGTGAGTAAAGTTTACATAAAATTTAGTATATATTTTTTATTTCATAATATTGTGATACAGATAAACTATTTCAAAAATTTTATAATTCATGCATGCAACTGGAATAATTAAAATTGCATTATAACATATTAAATTTATATGATGAACTAATACAATAATATGGAATTCAGTAGCATAATTGAAATATTCAACCATTATAATATGTCTGTTTATAGTATTTAAACAAATTAAAAAGTACAATATATGATGCAAAAACTAAAATGAGTTCGAATCATTGTAGCATTTAAAAATAATGTGATGAAAATTAATAATCTCTGATGTAATATCTTGACATGTGTAATTGGTTTAGTCATTGCAAATCATTTACTATGCTTGGTATGCTTTTTGTTGCATGCTGGTGAATTTGTGTTATTGTTGATTGTTATAATCTATTTGTAAACAGTATTGGAGGGAGTTACTTGTGATACATAAATAATTGTGTGAAATGTAAGAATCAGATTAACTCAAAGAAACAAATTTTTAGAACTAAAAATGTCTTAATTTTTTGATGCATTATTCATTTGTTTTTCTACATGTTTTATTAAATAAATAAATAATTTTAAATATTGTTAAATTTTTTAAAATTTTATTAATATGTAGATCATAGAACCTATTGCTTCAAACATTCTTAATGTTAATATATCAAAGTTTTTATACTTGTTACTTGAAAAAAATTAAAATTAAAATTAAAAGACATGTTGCTTAATTTTTATTTTAAAATCTAGATTTTGTAGATAGAAAATGTATATATTTTTTCAAAGTTCATTAAACATGATAAATACTTTTAATTACACAATTTATTTTGTTATTTTTCTTATAAAAATAAATTCACTAATTTTATTCTCATCAATGATGTATCAACATGTAAAACAATAAAAACAACTAAATTTTATCCTGTTCCTTTGCCTAATATTTTCTACTATATATATATATAATTTATTGCATTTATATATATATATATATATAAAATTTATTGCATTTATTGATTTTATTCCCAAACTTCATAATATCTACTACATTCTGTACTATTATCTTGATTTTTGAAACAATATGAAATGAATTACATGTCATACAATTTGATACATACCTCATTTATTTGCGCATCACACTATGCCACAACATACTTTTAAACTACTAATAAACCAAAAAATATATTATCAAGTTAATATTATTCACTAATAGAAAGAAACGATTAACTTTCTAAATACGATGTTAGACATAACTCAGAAACATTGCTAAACAATTTCCCACAAAAAGAACGGCAAGAAAGGTCCGCTGGCACGACGAGATTCTGAAGCGGAACAGCCCTTGACAGGTGGCACACCTCGACGAACGAGATCCGTCCCAATCCTCGTCCACAACAGCGATTTCGTCAGACAGGTGGAAGTGACGGGAGTGTCGTCGGTGGGATGACGAATGACGGAGGAGAGTGATAATGGATGAATTATGTCCTATTGATGGATGAGCCAGTAGTAAAGGTTGTAAGGATAACCCCCAACTCTTTGCTGGTCGAGCGCTCCTTCTCCCGTCGGTCTGCACTCTGGATTGTTGCGAAAAGCCTGCGTCGCGACGGCGGCCTAATTCATTCTCGCATTCCATTGCGAGCTTCTCACGGCTCCATATCGCTGTAGTGTTTTTCATATTTATAGTGTTTCATTATATTTTGTGAGGTTTCAAATTGTGGAGCAGGTAGATTGTTGTCGGTGTTGCAAAGGGAGGAGGACTTGTGCCGAGAGCTGCATATGGGAGCAGGACGACACAAGTAGAGAGAAAGTTGCATTGCTGGTGAGCATCGGACAATGTGGGGCGTTCAGGGAACATTGCAGGCTCCTCACTTGTCAGCTGCCACAGGATTGCGTCTCTCTTCTCCTGCGTCAAGGCGGGTCGAACGAGTGCACACGCGAGTTGGACGAGTGGTGCCGGGCAATGGCCATTTCTTAGTTGTTGAATGCAAGGATGAGGGTACCAGGTATTTTTCCTTTTTTAATTTCAAGGTCTTAAGTGAGTGGGTTGCTGAATTGAATCGAGCTGTCGAAAGAAATTCGTAATTTTATCGGGCTGCTGCCTCTGTAGGGTGCCTGGTTTGAATTCAGGAGGAGTGAATTATCGTTTGGCGATAGTACATGGGTTAGGGTTGGAACCAAATGTCCTTCACCGATTCTTGAGAACTTATGGTGAAATCGATGGATTACCAGGGCGACCGATGCAGCTGAGGGTGTGAAGGGTCCTTCGACTAAGAAGCGGGGGACATTTAATTCTGCATCTCCAGCTCAAGCTCCAGCTTCCACTCCCACTCAGCTTCTCCATCCCGTTTCTGTAACAATTCCAGTCGGCAACCGGGAGGTTGGAATTACTTTCGTTGATGTTCCCGTAGAAAGTCATGCTGTCGTGAACGTGTGCATGTATACTCAAATTCAGATTTAGTAAGAGTTTAACTGTAGACGTAGCCTATTTGGGGGTTCGTGCCTTAAAATTCTGATTGAAGGTACAATACAATTTCCAAGAACTGTCTAAATTGTCAACGCACTTCGCTCACCTAGTTTTGTACTTTATTTGGACTCGGGATTTAGTAATTAACAACTCTCTTTTTTTTTTCTTTTTAAAAAAAATTGTAGAGCGATAGAGATCTCACGCGTATAGTCGATTACTGCTTTGCAGATAGTAGTGGAGACTGGTCTAATTGGAAGGCAAGCCGATGGTGCAGTTACAGTTACTGATGGTGAAACGGTGAGTTTTTTTAAAACAACTTCAATTCTATGAAGTCTTGCCGTGAGATGATTACAACTGTTGAATTTTTTTGTTCTCTGTAGTGGCAGACTGATTTTCTGAATGCTTATCTTATGCATGGTCTGAGACGGCGAAAGACACAACATGAAGTTGTTTGTTGGAGTCTATATATCTTATCAAATGTGCTTCTAGTATGGGATATTGATGTCATCACTACACGAAAAGTTATCACACATCCATTCCTGTTGGTATTGACTACAAGTGACATGCACTTCTGTAATGTATATATATTTTTGTGTCAATTCTGTTTATTGCAAAATAGGTGCTCTATACGACAGTATGTTCGTCGAATGATCCAAGTGAACCATCAGATTTCGTCCCCCTCTCTGTTCAATATCAGGAACGCTTCTCAGCAGCTGGTCGAACCAGGTAAGCTGGAGATGCCCTTTTTATCCATTACATTAATCGACCTTCTTGTTATTGATAAGGTTTGTTCCTCCTCGGGCAAGGAAATGATCATGGGGATTGCGGTCCCTCATTCTTGGTTTTTACTGATGAATGTTCCAAGAAAGTGGATAGCAGGGTATGATCTAAATGTATTCGGTTTCTGGGGATAGGTTATTCATTTTTTATCATAAACGTCAAGAACTTGTATACTTGTGAATACTGACGACCGGAACAACAGGAACTTAAGTTGCTTATAGTTGGTGACAATGGATGTTGTAAGGTTCGAATTTGTTTCTGGAAAGTTTTTTGATGGTCTGAAACATTTCACAAATGCCTTAATTTGAACCGTATCAAAGTTATCAACATATCCAAAATTCCCCAAGTAGAGGATAAACACAGCTACTGTTGACATGTTGAGATGGATTTCCTTCTTGATGAGTAAATAGCTGTAGGGGCCGTTCATAAGATATTTTATTGTATCCGCAGTGGCGGCTTCGTGAAGAGGGAAGGAAGGGTCCGCGATCATGAGGTATGACAGCTCATTGTTTATTGGCTCCCTGTAACTAATGTTGATTCATGTGACTCAATTGTATCACATTCAGCATCGGAAATGTGAACATGAAGCATTTGTTTTGTGAGGGAACTCTGCGTGCTCACTCCTGATCTAAATTCTAGTAGATATAGATGCATATGGTCTCCAGCCACTGACCAGTTTCTTACATCTTGTATGCGAGTAGGTTCTGGTGTGCCGATTGATAGACAGGCCAATACGTCCTATGATCGCCCATGGATTTCATTATGAAACTCAAGTGCTTGTCTGGGTAAGCCTGATTTTTCCTGTTTGAAACGTTTATTTCTGGATTGGAGTTGCATGTTATATCTGAAGTTATGTCCACAAGACATGTGATGGTGTAGTGAGGGTCCATGATGTAATGGCAGTGGTTTCAAATAATGAACAGGTTCTCAGCTATGATGGCGTGCATTCTCCTGACCCTTTGGCTATTACGTCAGCTGGAGCAGCCTTGTAAGATTTTTAATGGATTTCTGTTAGTTGACGATTTTTTCATACGTTATCAATTCACATCATATCTGAAGTAAATTTTTGTCGTTCCATGTGTTGAATGCGATGAGAACGTTTGTTACTTCTACTGACTTCCTTTCGCTTATCAACGTATGGACTGCAACAGTTTACCTGCTTGATACCCATTTTTTTCACAATAGTAATAAATCCTTCAACAATTAGCAGTTCGTATCTGAACCGAGGTTCTCTGAACTTAACATATTCCGAGTTATCTGCCAGGGCGGTATCGGATATTCCCATGTCAAAGCCAGTAGCTGGCGTACGTGTGGGTCTTGTAAATGGTGAATTTATAGTGAACCCAACGGTTGGCGAGATGGAGAACTCAACCCTGGATCTAGTGATAGCGGGAACAGCCGATGCGACGCTTATGATCGAGGTATGAATGTCTCCATTTATCATAAATTAACAGGAACTCGGTTGCTGAAAATCTTGTACTCCGTGAACGTTGTCTTATTTAAGCACGTGGGAATCAAAACTTCTAATCTTAGCACAACAAAGTCCTGTCTGCTTGAATTTGTATGCTTTGATGGTTGACTTGATGATTTCATGACAACGGGTAGGAGCTTCGCATTACTATTGTGGAAACAGAGTTTTTATTTTTTGTTCTCTGGATTTTGTGCAGGGTTACTGTGACTTTTTGACTGAAGAGGAGTTAATAAAGGCCGTTGAAGTTGGTCATGTAATGGCTCTTGTTTGGTTTGGCCCCTATTGCAGTCTCCCTGGTGCTCTATATTGACTCTGACATTCTTATCGGTCACGTGTGTCATTGAATATCAATGGTTTTTGATTCGAAGCTTTAACTTGTAGAATAGATACTACATTATCATCGTAGACATGAATGGGGTTTTCATTCTTTGGGTTCTTTTGTTTCCAGGATGCCGTACGGGCAATCTGTGCTGGACTGCAGAAATTAGCAGATATGGTTGGTAAAGAAAAAAACGTCGATGCAATCCAATTACCTCCGCCGCTAATCAAGGACTATATAGAGGTTTGCCCCGTTACTCTTGATATGTAGATGGACCCTTTTAAGTAATCTATGTTAGAGACTGCCAATAGCTTGAAGTGATCATTAGAAGAGCTTGTGATCCTGTAAGAAGTTTGGTCTCTCTGTTTGTACCTGTGTATTTTCGTTCTGAAGTAAGTCGTCTGTCGGAAGCAGTTTCTTTATTGTGACCTCCTAGAACGTTTATGCTGACCACCTATTTTTTTGGCCCATGAAATTTAGAGGTTTGGCTTAATTTCTCTAGTTTTCGAGGTAGTTAACGTTTCAAATAATTGCATGACCCACTCATATGTCTGTAATTGTTAAGTTACTTTCGTACAGTGGCTAAATTTTGCGCCTGTCGTTGCTGTATGTTCAACAGAAACTTGTTGGAAGGGAATTAGAGAAAGCATTGCAAATTGGTGTTAAGCAGAAGCGAGCTGCTGCAATCAAGGAGATCGAAGAAAAGTTATTAGGTGCATTGACTGAGGAGGGGGTCCGCGAACAGCAAGCTGTCGTAGCAGCAGCTAAAGCCAATGTTCCTGAAGAGGTACAGGTTGGCACGTGGGAGGAAGAAGAGGATTTGGTGGAAGATGGCTTAGTAGACGAGAGCGATATCCATGTGACATCCGTTCCTAGAAAACCAGTAATGGAGGTATGCTCTGATTTTGGCTATTCTATGCAAGATATTTCTTGGTCAGGACGACGTGTCAGTGTGTGGTCTGTTTACTGAGTTTCCTTTCCTTTTCCATTTGTGCTGCTACTGAACGTTATGCTTTTGCTTTGGGCCTTATCTGTGATTGTAGGATAATATTACAGTCCTGTGATACAGACTTCTAGGATGTAAGGGTACTTCTCAAATTTGATCTGGAATAGCACCATGTACTCTCATAGTCAGTAGTTGGTTTGCACGTAGCTTTGAGATGTAGTATTTTATGGCTAAATTGGCCTTTTTATGCGTTGTGACTGTGAAGCTTTTCGACCCTGTTGACGTGAAGCGAGTTTACAAGGAAGTTTGTTCTGATGTACTACGGAGGCTTATTGTAAAGGTCCGTCAACGTACCTACCAATTTTGTAACCAAATCTATGGTTTTAGCTTTAAGGAGGTTGTCATTTTGCTTGAATGAGAGTCGAAAGCTATGACAATTGCAAGCACTATGTATTATTTCAAAACTTTTTAGATTTGGATCTTGTAGAAATATGCAATAGGAATTTTTTCATAAATTCAATTGAGAGTATTGTGAATGTCGAGGTTTCTGACAAGAGTGTCGAATCATTCAATACAGTGAGAGACGGGTATTATGTGGATTCCGAGTTTTGACTTTTGAAACTCAATGCAGACGGGTGTAAGAAGTGATGGTCGGGCGGTTACTGATGTTCGACCTATTCAAAGTATGTGTAGTCTTCTTCCACGAACTCACGGCAGTGCCCTCTTTACTCGAGGGGAAACTCAGGTACCAGGAATTTTCTTCTCGCTACTCATTACACATTGTCATTTTACGTGTAATATGTTTCTTGCTCTCTTGGACGAGCTTATTTAATATTTGATCGTTGTTACAAGGCATTCTCTAGTTGCCCTCTGCTCTGAAATCCATTTTCTGGTTTCTATGCAGGCATTGGTTGTGACGACGTTGGGTGGTGACAATATGGGACAGCGTATTGATAATCTTACCAGTACGGAAGACCTCAAGCGCTTTTATTTACAAGTTCGTCAAATATCTCTGTCCCCCCTGTTCTTATTTGTTATGCTTAGGTAGAACATAAGCCTGCGCACCTTTACCGTCAATAGTTCACCTTTCAGTATTCCAGTATGTGGAAAGATAATTATGCAGAATGTCAGTTTCCTCTTCATTGGTTGCTAAATCCCATTTCCACTATTTTTGAGGCTTCGCTTGAGCATGTTATATGTTCGTATTGCTGACATCACTGCGTGGTTTTCAGTATTCATTTCCTCCATCTTCTGTAGGAGAAGTGAGAAGGCTTGGTGCACCCAGTAGGCGGGAAATTGGACATGGAACACTTGCAGAGCGGGCATTGGAACCCATTATTCCAGATGAAGAAAGTTTCCCATATACTATTCGAGTAGAGAGTACTATCACCGAGAGCAATGGCTCATCTAGGTATTAAACCTCTGCCGAATTTTACATCAGTCTTTGGAGGAAGTAGAGTTGGTGCTGCAGAAGTATTTATCGGTGCGGAGTTGTTGATTTATTGTAGACTTACTATTCGTTGTTTTTATTGTCTTTGTAGTATGGCTTCAGTCTGTGGAGGTTGCCTGGCTATGCTGGATGCGGGTGTTCCGCTTAAATCGCCTGTAGCTGGAATAGCCATGGGTTTAATTTTGAACACTAGGGACTGTGGAGGGGATGGAGAGCCGCTCATATTGAGTGACATTCTAGGATCAGAAGATGCGTTAGGTGATATGGATTTCAAGGTGATCGTCACTACTTTCTCATTGTTCTCTGCATTTAGTTCCATCTTTTATTCTTACATACATATTTATTTACATTTCGAACGTGTTAAAAGATATTTAGTATCGATATTTCTGGCAGGTTGCTGGGAATGAATCTGGAATCACGGCTTTTCAAATGGATATCAAGGTACGTAAAACAATTATATCAGAAACTTTGCCATTTTTGTCCGATCATTATTGAAGAACTTTTTAGTTCAGATATGTAGGTAACGCAAGCTCTGACGTGGAGTGACCTGGACATGGGCAGGTAGAGGGCATTACAATTCCTGTAATGAGAAAGGCGTTGGATCAAGCCAAGGCAGGCCGCCTTCATATTCTTGGTATTTTCTATGAGTATTGTTTTTTCGTCTAAAAGCTGGTTATTGCGCTGATTACGAACTACGGTCACTTATGTGGAAATAGGTTCTTATTTTTTCCTCTAAAAAATATATGAATATCTAGGTAACTCCTCAAAGCACTTCAAATATCAAAAGAAATGTAATCATTCTGATAGTCTGCAGTAAATTGGTATTTATTGTTAACGACTTCAGATGGTTAACGTAGCAGAAATGTGGTTGGTTTTGGCATTCTCTTGTTCAGGACTTCAAAACATAGTTATCGTCAGAAGAAAACTTCTTTGAATGTACCTCAATTTTTACTCGGTTCCGGTCACATTTGTTTTGCAGGTGAAATGACAAAGAGCATGCCTCCCCCAGCTCAGAAGGTGTCAACACATGCACCGCTAATCACAATGTTCAAGGTAACCTGTCGATTTTTCTAGGATGGTTTGTCATTTCTGTTGCTCAAGGCAAAGAATATCTTGCCTTGGATGTATTTAACATATCTATAGTATAGTAGCCTTTGTTTGCCCAGATGACTGCTGCTATTGGATTATTGTACCAGTTCGGCATATATGGCACTCCTTTGCATTGTTTAGACCCGTCATCCTCTTTATCTGATTTGTAATTTCTGATTAAGTTAAATTTGCAATGGAGCAGGTAGATTCTGACAAGATAAGCATAGTAGTTGGACCTGGAGGAAAGACAATAAGAGGCATCATTGAGTCCTCCGGGGTTGAGTCAGTGGATGTTACTGATGATGGCTCTGTAAGTCCTCTTTCTTGGAAAATCATTCTTACCAAGGTTTACTTCGAATGCTGTTGACGCCACCATTGCGATTTGTACTTTTTATTTGAATGTCATTTCTAGTTTCCAGCATCACAAGTTGTCGACTCGCTGTCTACGAATCGCATCTCATGTTCTTTCTCCCTTTGATTCTGCAACGGCCAGGTTAGGATTGTAGGGCGATCTCCCCAGGGCGTGGAGGCTGCCAAGGCCAAGATTCAAGGTTTGACAATGGTCCCCAAAGTGGGTACTATATATAGGTATGCTATATTTCACTCTCCCAGTTCTTTCTAGACATCTTGCATTTCGTAACTATGGGCAAGCAAATGGTTATGGACTCGGAAATCTTTGGGATTTGAACAAGTTCGGATATTCATGCTTAATAATCTTGTAATATTGCGCAAAACGTTTCTCCTTAAATTTTCGTCTACATTCAATAAAATATTAAGATTCAAATTGAGTTTTCTAATCTGTAAAAAAGGTATAGATGCGAAGTTAGATTTCATGTACAGGACGCGTTATGTGACAATTTATATGTAGACGTTTGTATCGTGGATTCTTGGGTCATCTATTCCTGCTAACTGTGGTGAAAGTGTTGGTGCAGGAATTGTAAGGTGAAGGGTGTTACCACATTTGGATGTTTTGTAGAGATAGCTCCAGGGAAAGAGGTCAGTGCCTATCTCACACATACGCAGTTTCATATTTACAAGGATGTCAAATGACTACTGATTTTTATATGCATCTTCCAAGCTTTTTAACGTTTAGTGTATGTTGGATACGTAATGAATGGTTCCTTCTTTTTCAGGACTAGAATTGCTTGCAACTTAACAGAGTATTTACTCATACAGGGTATTATGATGTAGCTACATACTTAACTTGTATTTTATGAATGCAGGGTCTGTGTCATATTAGCGAATTGAGCACCAAGAAGTTGGCAAGAGTTGAAGATGTAAGTTTCTCCTATTGTAGTTAGTCTATATGACGTTTTCCTTGTTCAAGAATAACAATCTCAGATACTGTGGTTATGATGTGCCACTTCTATTTAGCCACCCCTGCAAGTGCGTGGCTCTGTATGTCATTCCAGGATGATCTCGTACAGTTTCAAAGGATGCATCTCCTAAGAGGTTGCAGGTTACTTGACTAGATAATGGTAAAGCGTGGTAAAGCGTGGTAAAGCGTGGACCACTACATGCTCTTTTAATAGTCCCAATTACTGCACACTAATTTTTTTATCTGTTACTTGCGTGTTCAGTTTGTGAATGAAGGAGATTTCTTAGATGTTAAGCTAATTGAGGTACGTCATTTCAGCTTTTAATTTCCATCGCAAGATGCAAAATTTGGACGTTGACATTTCACTTTTTAATGAAACATTTATTTTAATGTTTAGCAGATATTGAACCTTTTACCCAAATCCTGCGGCAAGATTCTTACAAATGGATGGAATGGTTTACAGATTAATGCAAGGGGTCAGCTACGACTGAGTCATCGTGCATGCTCTGAGGTCCAAACCCCGCAGGGCACGAAAAGTAAACCAGAGCTTGCAGGTGTGAGCAAGGAAAATGCCTTATAGTTTTAATCATGTATTTTACTGAACATGTTTTTCTGTTGTACACACCTGGTAATTTGGCTGAACAATATCGTTCAATAATTTGCTTGGACGTCTCTCCCTGATTGACACCACAATTTCATTAGTAAGATAATTATCTTGTCTGAACTTCCAAAATTATTGCCGTTCCATTACACATAGACCTATGTGTTGATCAAAATAAGGTTACTTACTCCTCTTAGGTCATATTCCTTCAACATTTTTTTGCTTTTCATTTATACAAGGTTGAAAGCTATGCTAACACCTAAAGCACTTGCTATATTTGAGATTCAATTGATAAATGTCAAGCAGAATGAATCTAGAAGAGCTCAAGCATTGAACCCAAACTTTTGTTGTGTACTGCTGATTATCTAAATTACCTGAGGTTGCTGTGCCGTAATGTGAACTCATGTATATTTGGTGAGATCTGCATCATGTTCTGTGAATATTAATGAGATGATAGTCCAATTAGTATTTCTTATTGCACTTTCAATCATCTCTTACCAGGTTGTAGTATGTGGGTGAAGAAAAGACTTTGCCATGTCTTACCAGTTTTATTATATATAACAGTTAATTCTTTCTCCATAATTTATTAATTATTGAAGATTATCTATTATATGTAATTTATTAATTCTTTCTCCATAATTTCTACTTTTGATAATTTGATTCATAAATGTTTTGAACCATGTTAAAATTGGTTAGTTTGATTATCTTAAAATTTCCATTAAAAAACATAAAAAAAACATATTATAAATTGTATATTTGTTAAATATTGCACAAGACATAATTTTTTAAAAAAATGGATATTTTTGTCTCCATTATTAAGTATGAATATAGTACATTTTATTAATTATGTAATATTTGAAATTTATTATTTATGAATGTAAAATTAATTTCAAATAGTGAAATGCTTTGAATTGATTTACTTTTAATGCAAACTTGCTTAGATATATTATTTCTATATATTGTCAATGCAAACTTGCTGAGATATACTAATTCTATTTATTATCAATTTTATTATATTTTTAATCAAATTCTATTATAGATAAACATTGTAGATATTACTGCACACAACACGTCAATGGTTGCGGCCACCGAACATTTCAAGTGACCATCCAAAATTTCAAGCCAAATCTATGCAAACAGCGGAAAGTCTGGATGATCAACATGATCAAATGGGTGCAGCAACCGAAGTCAAGAGATCACTGCTACTTGCAACCACAAACCATGACAGCAGCCGAACAGTCTGGATAACCAGCATGTTAATGCTCGCAGCCACACAACTCCACCTCTCTCTCTCTCTCTCTCTCTCTCTCTCGCAACAATCAGCTCAGCTCCATGTTCCTCTCACTGCTCAGTCTACACTTTCCATCCAGTGCACGACTATGGCACCTCTGACCCACAACATTTCATGTCCAGCTTCATGACTCATGCTTCACGTCTCCAAGAGTTCGACGTTCGAGAATTACCCAAGATTCCAAGAATGACTTTGAAATTGACATGTCCCATGGTTGCTGCTGCAAAATCTCTCTTGACCGGAATCGATTTGCTGAACGCGTAGATTACTTCCACAGGTACAGTCGCAGTGGACAGGTAGCGTGCAGGAAAGTTGGTGTGCAGCCACAGAATGATCACCCCTTCGAGTTGTGGTCTACAAAGCAGTGCAGCAGCTGGTCCTCCACGGCGTCGATGCCCCCGTTTACTCTGTTCGCTCTCTGCACACGGCGGCAAACTTTGAAGTGCCCATTCGCAACAGACTTCCAGTACTGGCTAACGAACCAGTGAGACATCGCCAGAATACAAAACAAGGAAGGAATGGAGAATTACACACCTTCACTGTTGTTATGAAAAGCATTGAAAATGTTGGGGAGGTTCGCAGGAGTAAGGAAATGTCGTCCCTCTCGGAGCCACAGCCAGGCGTCTTATCATCCATGCTGGTTATTTGTTAACACAGAACTGTATAGAAATATAATTCTATTCTAATTGATACAAATACCACTGATGGAACTAGAATTTATTTCACTCAGAATGTCTTTGAATAAAAAGATATATTTTTATTATAACATCAACATATCACGGATTTACATGCATATTTTTATTTAAATCAAATACAAAAGAAGTTACATAGAAAAAGTTACATAGAAAGTGTGCACAACAACCCTTAGGCAAGCTTGAGTATAATAAAACTTTGCCATAGCTTTGAAAATAAGTCTTGCTAAGTAGAACTAGTTTGTTTGAATGGAACTTTTTTTTTTCAAACATTAGATTGCTTGTAAGTGCCATTTTTTTCGATTTCAATAGAGTTGTTTGAAGGTTTAGTAGGGCCATCTTTTTCATCTTCATCTATTGGTGTTGCATTTTTATAAAATGCATACAATGCTAGCTGCGCAATACCGGAGAGTGCCCCTAATCCATTGGGAATCTAAACAACCACAAATAAAATAATTAGCATAGGATTTGGACCCTATATATATATATATATATATATATAATATAAAACAATCAAATTATAGAAAGTCTTGGAAAAAAGTTAAAAACTTACGGCAATGAAGATGTCTATTCCACCAAAAAATGCATAACCAAACCACACAAGACCGTTGATGAAATTGAATAGTGAAAGCAAAAATGGCATATACTTAACACTTCGAGTTTGAATCACCATTTTCTGCAAGAAGAAAACATAAGTATAAATTTTTAAAAAATCCATAATAATAATTTACAAGAAAAAATTGTTTATAAAAACTAATTATAAATGTGGTTGAAAAACATACCATTACGCTGAGTGGAGAGATGTACATTCCTACGGCAAATATGGCACAAAGAGTTCCGATAATAAGCTTGCGTTTCTTCTTGTCGTGCACTAATTCCAACACAAGTACCATTACCGCAATAAAAGATATCAAAACTGCCATTAAAAGCTTCATCACCTTCATCTGTCAAAATAATTAATAAACAATAAGCAATAAATAATTTAAAAAAAAGTTTTAATGACTTAAAAAAATAGAGATTTATAAACAAAAATTTAAAATATTATAAATTGTTGTACAATTTCAAGGAAGAACAAACTTACCCTAATCTTTTTTTGCGCATATGTCAAATATAATGCAAGGTATGTAAATTCAATAAGACAACCTGCTGCGTTGATGGAGATTACTAGTAGTTGAAATTCCACAATTGGAAGGCCATACACAACCCATAATAGGCAATTGAGCAACGTGCAAACATATGGGATACCAGAAAAATCCGCCACGGTCTTCTTCTTCACAATCTTAGAAAAAGTGGGACTGTCATTATACAAAAATCTCATTAAATTTGTTTCCTACCTACAAAAACAAAATCTAATCTAATAGTCATATCATTCAACAAATCAACTGATTGCCATTTTATCCAAGTTAACAACAAATCATTCAAGTAACAAGAGAAAAATCAAAGAGTTTCAATTGTAGGTACTCACACTGGAGACATAAACAGGCATATGGCAGTGACGTTTCCTGAACAGAACACGTGACAAAAATATTTCAGGTGATCAGAGACAGCAGCTACAGAATATTTCAAGTCAAAACTGTGCTGACCAGGGAAAAGTCTGGATGATCAACATGATCAAATGGGTGCAGCAACCGAAGTCAAGAGATCACTGCTACTTGCAACCACAAACCATGACAGCAGCCGAACAGTCTGGATAACCAGCATGTTAATGCTCGCAGCCACACAACTCCACCTCTCTCTCTCTCTCTCTCTCGCAACAATCAGCTCAGCTCCATGTTCCTCTCACTGCTCAGTCTACACTTTCCATCCAGTGCACGACTATGGCACCTCTGACCCACAACATTTCATGTCCAGCTTCATGACTCATGCTTCACGTCTCCAAGAGTTCGACGTTCGAGAATTACCCAAGATTCCAAGAATGACTTTGAAATTGACATGTCCCATGGTTGCTGCTGCAAAATCTCTCTTGACCGGAATCGATTTGCTGAACGCGTAGATTACTTCCACAGGTACAGTCGCAGTGGACAGGTAGCGTGCAGGAAAGTTGGTGTGCAGCCACAGAATGATCACCCCTTCGAGTTGTGGTCTACAAAGCAGTGCAGCAGCTGGTCCTCCACGGCGTCGATGCCCCCGTTTACTCTGTTCGCTCTCTGCACACGGCGGCAAACTTTGAAGTGCCCATTCGCAACAGACTTCCAGTACTGGCTAACGAACCAGTGAGACATTTGCAGGATAAGGATGACGTCTTCGTACATGTCAATTTCAATGGGCTCGCAGCATCAGATACCACTGTGAGGAATCAGGATAAAATGGGCTAGATGCCTGAATGCACTTGGAAGATACAGATAGAGGGAGGCAGAGAGAGAGAGAGAGAGCAGGGGACAAGCATAAAGACAGCAGACAATCTCAGAAGCAAGGAACAATCCAAGACCTCACTCTGGCATTGTCTTGAATTTTATAAACTCCCTTGCCCCTCCGAATCCATTCTTTCCTCGCTATCCCCTCTTTCGATGAATTTTTTTTTTCAGTTAAGATTGACTACAACGGCATGCATGAAGCTCGACGCAGCGTCATCATCACCGAAACTGTACATTATTGATTGCGTGACTTGGTAGTGAGGTGATGGTCACAGGACTCAAGTGAGAGGGGCGCGGGACTTTCACATATTATACAAAAAATACTACTCATGATCAGAGTCGAGATTACCTCGTTGTTATCCCCAGCAGATTATGCGAAACTCTTCATCATTCACGCCAGAACAGCACACCATAACGTACAGAGAGACAGAAACTAAGAGAAAACCATTGCGTTGTTTTATTCTCTACCATCACGAGCTATTTTTGCGGTTTCACTGGAAGTCCTTTCCCAACTAAAAGCAATTCAAAAGCTGCATGCATTTTCACTGAACTCGAACACTTGGGCAGGTTTGCCAATGCAACTCTGGTGTCTCTCCATGTCATTCTGTGTCCTGGAAGGAAAATATTTAGAAAAAGACCCATTTTTCTACCAGTACACCAAGTCTTTTAGCGCTATGAACAGGGGTTTTGCCTCTCTTAGTGGATAAATTCCACTTAGAACAGAGTGTACTTTTCCACTTTGACTCCCCCTGTATCTCCCTTTTTCCCTATAAAATGCCACATGATTGTCCAGCTCACTGCTCCCACTCACTCACAGAATGACACATGTCACCTATTGGCTATTCCCTCCACAACTACAAAAAAAAGAGCTATTGGTTTCGAAGGTTCTATCTAGCTACAATGGGGAACACAGAAGGTGGAACCCAGGAGACAGTAGTATGGTTCCCATGAACAGGAGGAGCGTGTGATGATCCTCATTGGAGGTGTGTCCTGTTTGGATGCCCCTATAAGAGAAAAGGGTAGTCCACATGAAAGGGGAATTAATAGTAATAGTAGACATGAGAGCAGTAATAATACAAAGAGGGAGGGGGAGGGACATGCATGGAGGATAGAGGGAGAGGAGCTGTTGTGATCATGGCTCTTGTTGTCCTTGGGAGCCAACCCTTCCTCATCATTCTAGATTCCCTTCCCTTGCCCCACAGTCATAGAGAATGTAGACGGATGAATGTATATAGATGAATGTGGGTGGATATATGTGGATGAATGTATATGGATGGATGTAGATATATGAATGGTGGTATTCCAATCTCTGGAATGGAATACATGTTTAATAGAAAAAGAATCATGCAAATAAAAATCAATGCATTAAATATATAGTATCAATTCAAATAATATAAAACTGTAGATGGAATGTTGAAATTTTATAATAATAATTATTCTTATACTAATTGATATATAAATTAAATAAATTAGATATTATGTAATATTCTATATATAGACTAAAATTTCTAAAGTTTCTTTTAGATTGATTTATTGGCTTATACTCCTTTTAAATTCTTAGCATAAAAATATTATTTACTTTTTGAGATTTCATAAAATTTATTTATTTTTTGTAATTTTTTATGTCGTCTCATTTTTATTATTGTTATTATTATTATTTTTTATTATTCTGTAGCACTTAATTGTCTTGCATACAATTCAATTTTGTACTGTTATTGTAATAAACTTAACTTTAAATATCTGAGTTGGATGATTTTCTTGTTAAAATTTAATCATTGTACAATTTTGGTAAATAAACCATATAAACTTGGATTATGTTTCATCAAATTTTATAGAAGAACATGTTCTATTTTTTACAATTTTAAAAATCACATTATTACTTGAAAAAAATATATTTTCAATTATGTTTTATTGTAAATAAAGCTTAATGAAGATATTAAAATGCAAAGTAATATCATATTTTTTTGCATCATTACTAGATTGTTTAGTTGCATATATTCTTTTTAATAATTTGTTGTATCATATATTTTTATCAAAACATATAATTTTAAAATATGATATTTGTAGTTACAAATCACACTTTTAAGTATCAATTACATTATTAGTCAAATCTGAAATAGAAAGATATATTATTTGATGATTATATTTTCTGTCACATTAGGCATTATTATAATAAAAAAAGCTTCAAATTTATTTTTGATTGTTTATAAATATTTATTATTGAAAGTTTAACACTTGCATATATGAATACTATGTTTATTAATTTTTTGTTTTTTATCTTTTAATTATACTCATTATAATTCAAAAGTTTTAAATTCAATTGACTAAGTCAAATATGATGTTAGATTAAAACTTAATGTGAATATTATTAATTTGTTTTGTAAATATGACTTTTTTCCTGAGGTTCTCTCTCTAAACATCTCTTCCTTTGTCTCTTCATTTACATGTATATAAAAAAATGTGAAATACACAGGATTCTTATTTGTCCAACATTCTGTATCCATTATTGATTAATGGATACCAATAGATAAACATATGAGTAAGAATTATTTCTCTTCTTTATGTATGTACTCACTTGTTCACTTTACATGAAAAAATACATTGCAAATTCATTGATCAAAATGGATGAACAAGTAATAAATCCATGTCAATTCACTGAAAGTATTCAATAACAGCATTCATGAAAGTACATGGTAATGAAAACAATTTTAAAAAAAACTCCACCTGTGCAAGATTTTCAGCAGAAGAATTTTTCCTGATGAAGTGTAAAAAGCAATTTCAAATGGACCCTTTCGGCAACAGAATGGGTTTTCAAGCTTGAAACTGTCTGAAACGGGCAAGTTTTTCCACCGTCTTCCAACCATGGTTTTCACACTTGCATCAATTGGGTGCAATCTTTCACACAATCTATGCAAGGACTGGAAGAAGAGACAGAAGACTAAGGTGTGGTTTCATAATGCAAAGGGATGCTCAACCAGAAGCTCCAGAGGAAGGCATGCAAAAAGGAGCAACAGATCATGAAGAAGTGGGTTCTGGACTGTGAAGAGGAAGCAGTCTTCAGTGGTGGTGCTCACATCAGAACCTGGCCCTCCACCCCCCTCCATCACTTCCAGGCACCATTGTTTTGTGAAGGGCCGGTGCTGCACATGAGTGAGCACCATCGCTGAGAAGGAAACCTGATTGTTCATGCTTTTAGCTTGCTTGGTATTGCTCATGAAAATCTGGGTATGTCAGGGTTGCTGTGTGTGGAAGTCTTCCTCTTCAGACGGAGTTGCTACCTCACTAGGTCATGCCATTGCTTGCAAAAGCTGCTCAGTCTTTCTTACCTGCTGGGTTGGTTGGATTAGACCATGAAAGAAGAGGAGTATTGTGCTAGACTGTAGCTAAAGTGTCGGGCTTTAACCACATTATTTCCGACCATTGTTGTGTGTTTTTTTGTAAAAGCTTTGTGCCTGGACGTCCAGGACTGTCGACCACCATGGATGCGACTACACATTCACCGGGTCTACTCTTTTCGAATTAATGAATTGTATTGGGACCACATCATGTCCATCTCACGTGAATATGCTTAAGTCCAAGCATTACATTTCGGCTGATGTCAGTAGACAGTTCCTCACGCCATCGCCAGTAGCGGATTGAAGTATTGCTGCAAATCTTGGTCCCCCACGTGGTTCGAAGGACATGCGTGAGGGTGACAAGCTCAGCTCCGCATTTTGGACACCATTCACAGAAGTCACTTTACTTGAAACGGCCAGAGTTTTGTTCAGTGTGGACGTTTTTGAGAATCTTCGAACTTTGGTTCAATAGGGTTGCAACATTGGAAGCGTAGGTCATTACATCAGTGTTGGAATGTGATATGCGGACAAGGCCATGGGGCTGTCAGTTCTGCCTTGAAGGTGATCTCCACAAAGCGACCCGTTTAGGACGGTGATGGCGTTTCGGCCTCTGGACTAGGAAATATGATAACCATTTTCGACGAGCTCAGCATCTGGACAAACTGTTCTTGATCATCTGATCACGTCATTTGTCTCATCAATCGACCTTCCCAGTTGAGATGGTGGGCGCAGTGCGCCGATTACCAACTGAAACCCTTTGGATGGAGCTGATGTGTGAGAACGATGGAGATACATCTTTCTCAGTGCAAGGTCTACCAAGCCGGTGTGCGTCATGTGCGCCGCAGCTGAACTATAAATACGGTGACGTTTCTATGGATGACTTCAGCAAACTGAATTAATGACGACCACGCTCAAACTGATGCATCTCCATCACTACTTCACATTTCGACTTTAAAAATATCAAACTTTTGCTCCATCGCCCGAGCATTTGAGCTGTATTATGGGGTGCCGAATGTTCTCCAGCTCTCGTGTATGCATCAATGGAACAGTGTGTTGGGATAGAAAGCTTCAGTTTAAGACTTCTCTTCTTTTAAATATTTAAATTTGTGTAGCATAAAGTCAAGTTGGTGATAAGGCTCAAGAAGGGTTCATAACCCTGCTCATACCCCATTTTTTTAATGAAAATGTTTCGACAGCACCCGATTTGCAAGGAATCGTTGCTTTTCTGGCATTCACCAAGGTGTCAATTTGATGCAGTTGGTGTTCTTAACTCAAGATGACCTTGACTACAGTAAGGTTCTATCATCTCCTCAGTGGAGCTTTCTGATTCTAGTTTCAAACAGTGACGTGGTAAGTTGATGCTTTGTTCGAATATAAAGCTAGGTGAGCACCTACCTGAACAGAATGCTACCTTTCAGTAACTAGCACACAATGAAATACATAAACTGAATATAGTGAATATGATCGCTGTTAGATAAAGTGATGCGATCATATTCACTGTATTCAGTTTTAAACTGGTAATTGAAAAGTATGAAACGTCAATATATAAAAATTAGAGCAGCAAGTTGAAGTGTGGGATTTTGGTATGGTCAAGATGGAATGAAAATTGTCCTACAGTAAGATGATTGGTTTCTTATGAATTAAGCGACCGTGTTCTGATGCAAGCCTCAGATCAAGCTACCTCCAAAGCTTTGACTACTCGTGCGAATGTTGGAGAAGTCCCTCATGAAGAACCTTCTGATCAAAAGCACAAAGAACTTAGATAATCTTTTGTAGCAGTTCCGCAAGGAACTTATCCTCTTCAATGAAAACTCGCACGGTTTAAATGATGAATCCATTTAGGGAGTATAGTAATCTATCGTAGTTATCATGTTAAGCAGATTCCATCAAGTGCCATTACGATAACTCGACTCTCAAAGTCATAAATTTCTGAACTGATACCGGAATGTTGTATCATGGACGCCAGCTTCAATTGTTGTAAAGTTCTGGTTCCTGAAAGAATACTGAAACCATTTCAATCTTCACAATCAAAGGCCGGAAACCGCATTCATGGTTTCAGCAATCAAGACTACTGGATTTGTACGATGCAATACAACTTATGGATCAGGCCTTCACCTGGAGTTCCAACAGAAAGGGCAAAATCTTTTTCAGGTATTGCAGAATGAATGAAACAAGATGAAACATAACAGGAACTGTATCCACTTTGTGAGTGGCTATTGTTTCATATGGTTTGTTGTCTGAATGGCATGTCAAAGCCACCCACAAGCCAGGCTCTGATTCTCTACATCAATCCTCCCTCTAGTAGAAAGTTTCTGATACATTGCAGCACCTAATCTTCAACCTTTTAGTAAACAACTAAGCTGTTCAGGAGGCCATGGCACCAACAACAACAATTATCTAAAAGCTCTCTTATTTTCATAACATACCCGAGTCAAGCAATTCGGATTCAATATCATCAGCCGGTTTAGCCAACATGATAAACCTAAATTGCTTAGCATGAGTTATTCAATGAGTGGCTTCACAATTGCGAGTAATGTTCCATTTATACCTCAAAGTCAGATTGAACATGGTTTTGCAAATATTTTGCAAATGTTTTGCATGACAAAATGGGCATTCTATGTCCTACTCAAATAACAAGTTTAGACAGTTCAATCCATGTTGTGCAAGGTTGTGTTTATGAAAAAATTTCATGGTAGTCAAGTTGTTCAATAACTAGAATAAAATATATTATTTTGAAGAAATCTTATTTTGAAAATACAATCAGATTTTTTTGATCAGATGGACGGCATGATTTTGATTCACATGGAGCAACACATTAAATAGATGCTATTAAAAAGAAAAAAGAAAAATTATTGAAGACATAGTTTATTTAAGTCTTTAATAGTTAATTTTTTTACTTATCATGTTGAATTTTCATCAATCTGTGGATTCAATTAAATAGAGAAAATGAAAATAGATTTTTCAATGCATAAGAAATTTTTATAAGTTGAATATTAAAATTTTTACAATAAATTAATAAGTTATAAAAATCTTTATGATTTTTGAAATAAAAAAATTTATTTGTACTATATATGAATATATATATATATATATATTTCCACATATTTTTAAGCAATATAAATGATTTACTAGGATGCAATAAAAAAATTACAAAAATCTAGCTGTTTAATAATTATAAATTAAAATGCAAGTGTATAGATGCTACAACTATTTCTAATTATTACTTGTAAATAATTTCATATATGTCATATTTTAAGTTACTTTTTAATTTATAGTTTTGAAATAGAAATATCTTTTAACTAGTATTACTTGCAACTTTTTTTCACATTTAGAAATCCTAATAGGATAGAACATTCTTTTAATTTACTAAGATAGAAAAAACAACAAGTCACATTATATTATAAATAATACCACTTCTATGATTTTTTTAAAATATTATAAAAATAATGTAATTGTAGAAAAAAAAAAAATCCAAATTTATTTTTTAAAAAATTCATCATGGAATTTTCTATAATACTTAATAATTTATTATCTTCCTCTCTAAAATATTTTTAAAACGCTCTTTATTAATTAAAAAAACCATTTAAATTTTCATAGACTGTTTTTAAAAATTCTCTATTGTCATATCTTGTTTAATTTTTTAAAAGTAATGCAAATAAGTATTCTGTTGCTGTAAATTTATTGCAAAAATATTGTAAAAACATTTTTATGCTCTAAAGGTATTAGTATGTAATTCTTATTTAATACCAATATTTTAATTATTCATAACTTTTCACTTACTCTTTTAAGTTAGATTATGTTTGTGATTTAGATATGTAAAGATAAAAAATATTTATGCATAGTTTTTTTTTTTTTTTTTTTTTTTTTTTTAATTTTATTTTATTATACCAAGGTACCAATAATCTTAAATATAAATCTAATATTCATATTGTTACTTCAATGTTCCAAGTTTTTTTTAAAACATATCTCACTCTTTGTTTATTTTATTTTATTTTATTTTTTGAGATTTAAAAAAAAAATTAAAGTAATAACTTCTTAAAAAGACCTATGTAAATAGATGTATTACTTTAAATAAAATTAATTAAAAAATTATTATCTTCAAACAATAAACTTATAGTTTACTTTTAAAATATACAGATTTTTTTTAAAAATTGTCACATATTAGCCACTATAGAATTTTGTCAAAGTATTAATTTTAATCTAAACCTATGATTTATAATATCTTATTAGAATAGTATGTTATATTATATTTTTAAAAATTAAACTTTATTAATTTAATTTAAATGATTAAGTCCACTTTATATTTCAATATTCTACCAAATTTTCTTAAGTTCAAGTTCTTTAGTCAAATTTTATTATTTTAGTCCTTAAACCTTGCTTATAAAGAATTAAAAATTTTAAGATCTCAATTCAGAAAAAAAAGAGTTACTTAAAAATTAAAAGTGGATTTATAAATATCAAAGACTAAATAAGAGATTATATATTAACTATAAAATTATTTTTTATGGATATATAATTTTAACATTATTAAAAAAAATCATGAAAAAATCAATAAATAAGTAATAATGTTTCTCAATAAGTTATTTATTTTAATATCAAAAGGTATATATATATATATATATATATATTTATTTATTTTTTATACTAAATTATAATTTTTATTCTTAGTAATAATTAGTTTTGTTTTAGTATTATAGAAAATTTTAACAAAATTGACAAAATAATTATAATAGAAAATTAAATTAAATTAAAAAAATAAAAAATATTCCAAATAAAAAATAATATTATTATTTTATGTTAATTTGAATATATTTTTATTTATTAAATAAGATTTTAATTCCTATTTTAATATATATTCTAAGAGATTTATTGATTACTAATTGGTATCAATATTTAAAAAATAATAAAATCGACACTTATATTAAATTTTTGCAATCTTGTAGCAGCAATTGCAATATATCCAAAAAAAACAAATTATTTATTTTTAAATAATTAAATTTTTTGTGTTTTAAAAATAATTTAAAATATTACAAACTATGAAGTATACTCTTTTTTTTAGGCAAAGTTTATATTTATCAACATATTAAAATTATCTTAGAAAATCAACACAAGGTTTCTTTTATCAGTTAATGGAATGCATTTGTGCAAATTGTTATAACTTTTACACTAAAAAATATTCTTTACACTTACTAATATAGTTAGTTAAATAAGTCTTTAAAGTGCAATTGGTGGATTTTGGAGTATATTAACATTTTGTAAGTTAGTTTTATAGAAGTAAAGCTACAAAATTCAAACTTCATTCTAAAACTATAGATTTGTAGCAAATTTAATAATTTTAATACTAATATTATATATAAATTTATTATTTTTAATATTAATTAAAATTCTAAATAAATTCAAATTTTTTTTATGTTTCAAGTTTTCATTTATAATCTATATCTATAATACATGTTTAAAAAAAAAATCATATATCTACCAAGTTTTTAATTTGGAAATCAATAATAATACTTATAGATTAGTAATATAGATTTTTAAAATGATACAATTTTTTAAATGATAAAAATTATTTTTAAAAATTCATATATATATATATATATATATATATTATTCTTTCTTTAATAAGCAAGATAGAAATATACAAGTATTTAAGTAAATTTCAAGTAAATAAATCTAGTTTGCTTCGCTAAAATTAAAATAGAATCTAATAAGATTTTTAGTTGTTTTAGTTAAAAATTTAAATATTATTAGTTTTTCTATTTTTTATTATTATTTTATTTTATTTAGTTTTTAGTTTTTTAAATAGTTTATTAATAATTAAAAAATAAAATCAGTAAAAAATTTAATAAAGTAATAAATTATTATTATTATATTTTTTAAAATTTTTAATAATAAGTATTAGAACCATATTATCTATGTAAAAGATAATATTTTAACTTTTTAAAAATATTAAAAAATTTGTAATGCTTTACATTTTGTAGTATTAGAATTCTTCTTTTTTTCTACAATAATAACTTGGACAAATAAAAATTTGGTTGATTGGTTTTACAAATAAAATTTGAGTGATATCAACTTTTGTTGCATTATTAAGTATTTTAAAGTTCCTTAGTGTATTCAATTAGTATACAAAATCATATTTTGAATATTTTTTTTGCAAATCCAACCTCCTATGCATTCTAATATATATATATATATATATATATATATATATATACACACATATTAAAAAGATCTGAAATAATAAAATTTAAATAAATTTAAAATTTAAAATTTAAATTTTTTTTAAACAAAAAAAAAGGTTTATAATAATTAGTTTATAATTATAAATATAAGTTTTTATTTTTTCATAATATCTAGTTTTAATATTAAAGAAATATCTTAATCTTGTTTAAGAAGTATTTAATCTTACACAAGAATTATTAAGAGGTACTAAAAATAATAAACTAAAAAATATATATATATATATATATATATATATTTATTTATTTATTTATATTTAATTATTATATTTAAAGATTTTATTTTAGTATTTTATTTGAAAATACATTTTCTAATTTATAACTCAAAGTATTTTTTAAATTATAAAGTATCTTTAATAAAATAAATAGAAGGAGTATAAAAAATTAAAATTAAAAATCACTTAAAATTTATAATTTAAGAAACTTGTTTAATAATTGCTACCAAAGTAGATAAAAGTTTTTACAAAAACAAGATTTTAAAAATATATTGAAAAGACTAAAGATGGGTTTTTATTTAATATAATATTTACAAGATAAAGAAACATATATTTAAAGTTTTTACTTTAATCAGTACAACTAACAAGCATAAATAAAATATTTAACTAATAATAAACTTTATATATATATATATATATATCAATATTAATTTTTTTAATATGTAAAAAAAATATTGTTAATATTAAGAGTATTCAAATATTAAATACAGTAATTGTTATTGAAAAGATAAAAATAATTAAAAGTTATCAAATCAATAAAAGATTCCAAGAACGGATGATTTTAATCTATATATATATATATATATATATATATTTTATTGATTTGAAGGACTGGATGTATATAAAAATCATATATTCTAGCCATTTGGCATGTTAGGAGAGAATATTGTAATTTTAAAAATAAACTATCTACCAAAACTTTAATTTTCTAAAAAGTATTGTAACAAGAAACTTTAGAAATATTGTAACAAGAAACTTTAGAAATATTGTAACAAGAAACTTTTTGGTGCTCGTGTAAAACGACAATGAATGATCAATTTCACAATCTTTTGCACAAAAAGTTCTTTTCTTCCAGATTCAACGCATTAGTTACTGCATACATTGTAATTGATTTACTACTTTATAGTGGAATCCCATCTTGTTGTTATTGTTCACCTCACACTAATACATAATTCAAAGCTGGTTCATCTTCTTTGTACAGCATTTCAACTCTTATCTTTCTCACAAGGTGAACTCGTATCTCTGAAGTGGCTGCTTCCATTCTTCACAACTCATAATTTCAACTGTAAGATGAACTTCGAAGACAGTATTCATTCCAGTATGGATACTGTCAAGGATTAACTTGTCTGTTCTATTATCTACTGTCTCATATATTCATGAAATACTGTCTACGGTGTCTGTCTACTTCAATCGCTTTAAAACGGTGGAATAAGAGTAAATCAGTATAAAGAAAGTTAATTAGAATAATCCTGCTTCAACCAACTACAAAATGAGGAGTACTGATAGGAAAGCACGCTGTGAACAGAAGCTTAGCTCCCTGAACGACTGATATCAAATGCTTATAAATCACGAGCAGAAATGTAGGAAAGAGGTGAAGAAGATTCACAGGTGCCACAAAGAAAAGACCTACGAGGTTGTAAGAAATAAATGAGATTGAAAAATGTCCAGCTCGATGAACTCAAACAACCCACAAGTTGTGCGGAAATTTGCAAGGAGATATGGACTCGGAAAACCAGTTTTGAGCATCTAATGCCTGAAACTGAGGTGCAAGCGGCCTCAGCATTAAATTCATTACATGCAATTGTATATCATCACAAGTGTCCTGCTCATCAGGAAATTCGTGTTATGGTTGCTATCGCAACTTCACGACTGTCTGCAGCCGCTAAACCCCTCGTTACCTGAAGAATGCTATATGTACCACCCTTCTTACTAGATTAAAACCCCCGTTTCAATGGGACCACGTCGTCGCCGAGATGGCGATCGATCACCGTGAATGTCAATGAGGAGTTGTTTCAAGGAACGACGTGGCCTGCAGTCCCATCACAAACACAAAGTACCCATCAGTATTGTTTTTTCGAGCTGCTTGTGCGGCACATCGAGAGTTTGAGTGATCTAGATTTAGCCTCTAGATAGTTTGATGGTTTGGCAATGGAGAGATCATAGCGACGGAGTCGTGGAAACTCATTCGTTTGAGATCTTACCAGCGCAATTCCTGCCCTTGAATTTGCCATAGGCGGCAGAATTAACTCCGCATCCCTGCGGCACATGAAGGGCGTTGTTGACGTAGACGTCGGAGTATTTGCCATTAGCCAGCAAGTTGCAAAAACAGACGGCGTCTACCTGTCCAAGCTCGGAGCAGCATGCGCCACTGGGCGCGGCTCCTTTGGTCACGGCATCCAGGCACCCGGACACTTGCTGCAGGCTGCAGGCGGCGTCGACATTGCGGGCAACCATGGAGGCCACCACGACCACAAAGAAGCTCAAAAGCACCGTGCGCTTCACCCCCTTCATACTGATAGACTATCGGTCTCAGCAGTCTGGGATTCCTTCGAATGATCTGATAGCTCACAAAATCTCACGCTCAGTGGATTGCTGGCTGGTGATGTGCGGACGTTGATGTAGAGTGCCACAATTTATATCAATTTGATTGAGTGGAAACTGGCAGATGGACAGAAGATTGAGTACGGACTGTCAGTAGATTTGGGGTGGCTGCGACTTTCAGAGTTTTTTTAAGTAACAGACAAAATGAGTGAATGAATTGCTGAGGCCTTCCGGGTGCTCGCGGTCTACCAGTTCATGATGTCGTATTGACATGTACTGAGGAAGGTCATAATTCTGCATAGCGTAAATATTCTTCAACGATGGTGCATCGATGGTGATCATCCCTGGTGCGTAAAACATTGGTGCTACCACATGGGTAGATGACTGTCTAATGGTGGACAGGGTGTATGGCTATTGACTGGACATCAAAGAAATCTGTCGTAATTGTGTGGGAAAGCACAGCTTGTGGAATTTATTACTGGTATCTCTTTAAGGAAGTAGCGATTTTGGTAAGCATGGTACGTTAGTTACAGCTGGAATTTGGTGGATTGAACCAAAGTGGCTTTGAGGTTGGTTTGATGATTTTGTTCGATAAGACGTTTTACAACTGGTGCAGTCTAACAAGTCACTAAAAAAAAACTGAGTACACATTTTCTTCATCAAGGTTTGATAGCCAGGATATTATTGGATGCAATATAGTATAAACAAACATGGTAGAGAGAAGTTACGAATGGAGACAGCAGCCGTAAAGCTCTTCTGATTACAGACATTGCCACTCCATTGCCACTACTGACTGTCCTGAAGACAATTGGTAGCATGGAAGTGCAGTAGATAGTGGCATTGAAGTTATTGGGCTTGTACAATTCAAGTAACCTCATTCTAAGTGAAATTAACCGCGGTCAACTATCAGTCTACTGATGCGGAGTAGCTGCAGAAAAACTGTTGTTACAGAAGGCCTACGGTTTTCTATACCGTCGTCAGTGGGTCTCTGACATGAGATCCAGAATTAAAGACAATTTGTTAGGTTAAATTCATTTCTGAAGGCTGGATTCTTTGCATGCCAGTGCATCAACAAGTCTGACCAGTAGTTGAGGTACATGAACAGATGGTGCGTGTGAATTTAATGCAAGGTGTCAACTTAGGCTGCCAACCCCAACACTATTTAATTCTAACAAGCTCTTACCGAAACCACCCCAACAAAAAAAAACGAACGGCCGAATTGAGGAAATCCATTGAAGCTGATTCAAAAATATATAACCTTGGTGAAGTGGTTCAGTTCGTACTTGTTGCATCTGTACTGTGGCACTCACTGAACAGTTGGTGACCTTGTTTCTAGGAAGAATTATTACCAAGCTTCTTTATGTTGGTTAATAATGCTTGTGGCCCTATCCAACTAATTGAATGCACTGCAACCTGTTTGTCTTACATGTTAGTCTGGGCGCTCAGGTGCCTGCTCTCTTCATTTTACCTGTCAAAATCAGAAAATTTCAGAATAATCTTTGGTAAGTTTGATGCACTGAATGCACGCTGCATCATGAACAATGTTACAATCACTTGTTTCGATTCACGACTCACAATTGTCAAGTTATCGCCTCTGGTCATTTCCTCAAATCGAATTTTTGTTGTTATTTCCATGCCTTGATTGTGTAGGAGCAATCGTGTTGAACTCAAGCTCAGATCATGGGGAATTCATTCAACACCACTGCCTTCTCCAAGATCTGAATTGAATATCTTTACTTCCAAAGCTAATTCGATGACTCATATCCTCAAGATATTGAAGGTCGAGAACACATCGTTTCTCCAGCTGGATGTACAATCCTGATGCACTGAATGCCCGTGACATCTAATTCTCAAGTGTTTCTCGATCACGTGTGTCATGAGCTACACTTTCCTATAAGACCCTTCCGACACCATTCCCTCCTCCATCGCAATTTCCTGTAACTACGTCAGAATTTCTCAAAGAAATCGTGTGGCAGCGTCTTGTCAGTGGTGTCAGCGCGCGGGGAGTCTCTGCCAGGAGCCTGAGTGTGATTGTCATCAGACGCCATGGAGACCGGGTTGAAGCAATGCTGTACTTCCGTGGCGTCGATGAGTTTGATTAGTGCAGTGCTGCTGTTGGCGATGGTGTCCACGCCTGCACATGGGGAAGAGCAGCAGCCTTGTAGCGTGAAGGCACTCATTCCCTGCTTGCAAACTGTCAAAGGCCCTTACCCTCCCGAGCCCGATCACACCTGCTGCATCGCCGTGATGGAGGCCAACCCTAGCTGCCTCTGCGCCGAGTACGTTAACTCCAACTTCTCCCCGAACTTCATCAAAAACGTACTGGCGATGCCCAAGGCCTGTGGCCGCACCAATCTCAGTGGCTTTCATTGCGGCAGTAAGCCTCAGTTCCCCTTTGAAAACATACATTTCAACTGCACACTTGGTGCAATTTCTACACACATGTATATATAGATATATATATATATATATATATATATATACTCACACACACACACATATGTAGATGTGTGTTTTTGTATTGGGTGGATCAGAATTATTGGTTGTACGAGAACTTCGTAACTTTGTTGGTTTTGGTTGTGCAGTATATACCATCGACTGAACGACGTAAACCTGCCGTGAGATAATACATGGAGAACAACCCCGGGAGTGAAATTTTCGATTTGCAGAATGAGAGTTTTGAGAAGTATTTGAGATACAGTTCCATTGTATCTCAAATAAAATGTGGACGTCTTTAAAGTATAATCTCAATTGTTGTGTAACTGAAGATTTTGTGCTAATCCTGCTTAAGAATGGCTCAATTCAGCGAATGCTTGGACATGGATCATTAGAGGATGTTGTAACTTCGAGTTAGGTGAGATAAGTTTGTCATTACTCAGTGGAGAATTATGCAAAGTAAATCTACAAATCTTCAACAAGATCAAAAGCGAAAGGTTTCTGCAAGATCATCAAAGAAGCTCAAATTGAATCTTAACGCTTTTCGCACGTGCTTGCAACAACAACTCAAGGCTGTAACATGCTTCTGTTCAACCTTATTGGTCATTCCATATACTTCAAACACGTCGTAAGTCACCTGTGTGGTTCGGCGCTCCTTTCGGGGAATCATTAATCGCTCCCACCGACATTTCTATCACTCTGGACCCAAGTGGCACATTCAACCAACCAGCTTGTCCTGGCCGAGGTTATCAACACACTTTGTGATGAAAGTACTTTATCACAATGTTCATTAACTGGGAGATGCAGAAACTTTGGTCTTACAGCTAAGGCCACGGAGGTTAAGCAGCCATAAAAGAGTACAGAAAAAAATACAATAGGTAATTTAACAAGATGGACCGTATTCCAATTCATCACTGAATCATGTTCCGCGTCTCCTGGCCAGGTTGATGGCAGCTGCTAGTATATGATCACATCGGTGGTGGCAGTCCACACAGTTTCTGTTATCATTCAGGACGACTTTTCGGGCTTGCAGTAAGTGCACATTATGAACTTCCTTTTTTTCATGCGATCGACCAACCTGTATGGTGCTGCACTAACAACCATCGACAGACAAAAACCAATATTGTACACTAGATTCACCAGAGATGGCGACTGACATTTCGCCATGCGTTTGTTGCCCAGTAATGCGAGAGACTAAGTCGGAAAGCAGGCATCTGCAGAGGAAACCACCTTCGTCAGAATCAAGCAAACAGATGTTCCCACTTCATTGCTTCCTTTCGTTTACAAGCACTGATCTCTGGATGCTCATTACTACTACTGTCAACAAATCGTTTGATCTAGAGTACACATAGTGATCATCCGACTGAAGGCTTTGGGTTGTTGTCACAGGCTTTTGTGTGCGGCTCCTGCTGGACTCCCTCCCAACTTAGTGATTACAAAGTGCTCAAAACGTGTTGAAAAGTTGCTTCCAAAAACACTGTTTTGAAATAATTATACATGTTAAAATAATTATACATGTTAAAATAATTGGGTCTTTAAGAAATTTACAAAACTTTGACCAAAAAATTAAATCAAATTTAAAATCACTAGTAGGAGCATCAATCTTATTTATTAAATGAAAATATAGATCTTTATTAATTACCTAACATTGATGTAGGTATTAGAAAGAAAAAAAAGTTTGTATTAATTATTAACACTATTAAAGCAAAAATTGGCAAGAAATAGTTTCTATAATAATCTATGTGATTGGAAAATAAAAAGAAATTACTAAATTTTTTAAATAATAGAAAATATAAAATAATAAATAATATATATATGAAAATATATTAGATATTTACATATTTTTATATATATTCTTTCCAATTGTAAACACGTTTATTATCTTTTATTATATTATAATTACTAAAAATTCAAATTTTTTTTGTAATCACCTATAAAAATTATAACTTGGTTTATTTTTTAAATAAAAAAGACACATGTTATATTTTTATAAATTAGAAACTTAAATCAAAAGAACTAAATTATGAATTTAAAAATATTTTTTTTTATCAGCAACTGGTTGAATATTCAGATATTTTTATATTAAAAAATAAATATTTACAGATCTATAATTAATAAAAAAAAATTATAAAATAAAAAAACCATTATGAATTAAGAATAAAAATCTTTAATAAATTTAAAGATTTTGATAGAATATTTATTAATTATTACTTTGTTATTTCAATTTTAATTATATAAAATTTTAAAAATACATATATTTTTTTAAGAAATATTTTGAATTTTGTGTGTATATATATATATATATATATATACACATATAGCTTTATTATATTATCACAATTATTTTCAAATTTGTTAAAGAATGACAAATATTTTGGAATAATTAATTTTTTTAATATGCACATTAGTAAATAATATGAATTTAATAGATAAATATTTTCTCAAATAAAATTTTCTATTTAAAATAAATATAGTTTTTTTTAAATAATACTAAAAATATTTATAAGATTAGTTGATATTTCTTTTTTTGTAAAATTATAGATATATTGATATCTTTAAAAATATATATATTGAATATAATAAATATAGATTTTATACTTTTAATAAATTTATATACAAATAAATAGATCTAAGTTATATTTTTGATATTTTAAAGTGCTACATCACATAATTTGGTATTTAAAATTTGAATATTCTTTGAATAAATTGGACAATATAAGTCAATATAAAAATATAGTTTTGATAAAGTATTAATTGAATTAAGTAATATTATTTAAAAATATATATTATTAAAGTTTTAGATTATTAATATGTCTATTGACACTTGTATTTTTGTAGTGTCAAAATATTTTTTATATTTAAATATAATTCTTTTATATATTTTTATTAAAAATACATATAATAAAGAATTTTTTTTTAAAAGTTAAAAATCTAACTAAATAATTTTAGTTGTTTAAATAAAAATTAAATAATTTTCAAATATATATTAATATAATATAAAAGTATTTAAAATACTTCAAATTTAATTTTAGAGCTTATAAAATCTTATAGAAAATAATATTTTAATCTATGTTATATATATAAATATTATATAATTTGGATAGTAATTATTATAATTTGAATTTCTAAAAAGTGATAAAAATTTATACTAAATTTATTTTAATTAAGATTATAACTATTATTATCTAATATTTTTAATAAGAGGAATTAGAATTAAGTGTATATGGATTTAGCTAACCTTTTATTTAATTATTTCAATAAAAAATATTAGAATTAAAGAATAGATGAAAAATATATATTTGAGGAATGGAGAAGCCAATGAGAAAGAACTTGTATAGAATTTATTAAAGGATATACCTTTCTAGTAAAGAATAAAGAAGATAATATTAGTTTCATAATATTAGTAATTACAAACATGAAAGTTGGACCTAAAAGTTATAAGATCCATCTAAATTTTCTTCTAAATAATTTTTTTAATACTTTTAATTAGAAAAAACTTTAAAATAAAAATAAATAAAGTGATTATATTTTTATTTTTTTTTTATTAGAAAAAAATATCTTTAATTAATTAATGAATCATAGTTCTATTCTTTGTGGAACATCAATACCATTTCTATTTACTATATCTTCATTAGTTTATGCTATTTTTTCTAAATAATTTCTTTTCATTCATCTTCCTATTTTAATACCTTCTAATGTAAATGAGCATACTTTTTTATATCCATCTCATAATATCTTTAATAATATTAATTCTTTATTTTATCAATGTTTATAATTTAGAATTATTGAATAAATAAATCAAAATTTACAAACAAAAATTACAATACAAAGAGACATTGGCTCTTCACACATGGATATGATTGGTGCCAAAGTTTTATCATTGAAGAACAAATAAATAAGCACAACAAAAATCTCCGTAATCTTAAAAGAACACTATTCCTTCATTTAGCAATTATGTATTTAGATAGAGTTATCTATAATGTTTTCAAATGATTATTCGTACTAGCTAGATGGGTTGTGCCTTGTCAATTACCATTGTGGTGTAATCAAATTATTTTTATAAATTACATTAGAATTAAGATGTTTAAAATTATATTCATTAAATTATAATTAGACACTAACTTATAAAGTCATTGTTAATCAACAATTTAGATGATGATCCAACAAATATAAGTTTTATTGAAATAACATCCTCCAAGATATCAAAAAAATATATAATACAAATCTTGTCAATTATATTTGTTTTAAATTCTATCTACTAAGTTAAAATGTGTTTTTTACATCTTAGCTACCTTCTTCTTATCATATTTTCTTACCTTGATAAATCTAAAAGTATGAGTCAAAACTTATTATACTTTATAATAATAAGATTAGAGTTCAAGTGCATTGAGTGTAAAAAGAAAGCCACCAATAAGTCTCCATTGTTAAAGATTCTATGTCAAAAGTACATAGAATTGTGTTTTTTAATCCATGTTTCATAACTTCAACCTTCAACTTTCAAAACTTCAACAATACAAAATAGGTAGATCAAAAGATTCACAACACCTCATTACTTTAACTTACATGTATTCCCAGAGCAACAATTCTCGCCAAAATCTATATTTTTTTGAGTTATGTATACAAAAATGGTACAATTTAAATCAAGTTCAAATTCAAATATGTCTTTTTAGTAGCAAGAATCAAAACTCTTTTCATTAAGCTTGTTTATTCTTTCCTACCGTAAATAGAAACATACTTGTTGACTTAAGCCACCCAAGATACGTAATTTGACCATCAAAGGTCAATAATCCGCTTCCGTAATAGTCTAGATGGTTAGGGTTACCGGGAATTACCGAATTGACCGGGTTCGAATACCGGAGCGGGCAGCCGCGGGGATAGCTCAGTTGGGAGAGCGTCAGACTGAAGATCTGAAGGTCGCGTGTTCGATCCACGCTCACCGCATATCCGTTTTTTGCGCTGTCCAAAATTCCGTGCCTTCCGTCCGACGTCAAGAATGCACTATCACCAAGGGAAGCTGAAAGGAATCCGAAATCCCTATATTAGGGGCAGGAGTATGTTACCTCACTATCCACATTGATTTGCTGCACACAAACTTGTGGAAATTCTTAGAAATTATTCTTTTCCACTGTAAATAGAAACATACTTGTTGACTTAAGCCACACAATATACATAATTTGACCACCGACATCGGTCAATAATACATTTATAGTTTTATTTGATGCAATAGTGGTGGCTAATCCAAACAGTGATATTCTATTACTTTCTACTATAATTTCCATCATAAAATTAACTTAACTTGCCACATCGTTAATACTTCGATCCGGTGTGCGAAGCAGAAATCCTGATCACATCTTTAAAATAATCGGATGATAATTATGATTGATTTCCTATTGATACATATAAAGTTTATGAAGTCTGAGAAAGATCAAATGCATCAATATGCGGGTAAATTCCTGGGAAGGGGAAAGTGCTTGGGTCTCATATTGTCATTAGGACAAATTCAGGTGTAGATAAAACTTTGGTAAGAGCCTTGTAATTTAAAATATGTCAGCGCTGACGTCAAGGCGAAGCAGTAGGTACAGAACAGAGAATGAGTCAAGTGAGCAAAAAGAACGTGCATCACGAAATGCTCCCCTCTATAGAATTAGACTATCTTAAGTAACATATTTTCATGATACTTTTTGTAAACAGTCAACCTTGAGCTGTAAAATGATTCTTCAGAACCTTCAGTATGCAAAACGTTTTATGCAAAATAAATTATAATCAAAGTGTAACAATTTTTTAATGTTCAAATAATTCAAAGAACACCAATAATTCCTCCGCCATTGCGCTGGGCAACACTGCGGAGGTTTCATCCGTCGCTCGGACGAGGGCCGGCCACAAATCAGTGTGGTTCTCCTGCATAGATTTCATCCGTCACAAAGATGAGGGCCAGGCTACAACCAGTGTCGATTTCATCCGTCACAAAGATGAGGGCCAGGCTACAACCAGTGTCGATTTCATCCATGGCGTGAGCAGAGATCGAGCAGCGACAGCCTCGGCTTGTCCAAGGGTTTGTGCGGCTCGCCCTCACCAGAAGTTTAAGAAACTACTTTTGTGGGTAATTTGTTGTTGCTCAAGCAGTATCGTTTGTGGGTTATCTGTAGTGAGTTCATGTTTGTGGGTTGTCGTCGCCTGTAAATGTTCGCCGTCTAGGCTCGGTTAAGACAATTCGTGACTCTTACATTTCCTGCTGCTGTTGTCTTGAGGTGTGCTTATGTTCTTGGATGTGAAGCAGTTGGTGGGGTTTTTGAGGCGATACTCTGGAAGTTGGAGCTGTTGTGGCGCATGAGCCTCAGTTTCTAGGCCAATGCTTGTGGTTATCTGTTGCAGGTAGCACTGAACAACGTGCTGATTATGGATGAGCGCTGTAATTGTTAGTCGTTAATTGCTGCTCTTGATAGATCGACGGCTGTGATGCTTCCTGCGAACCAACAGCCGTAGAGGTGGCGATTACATCATACTTGTTTTGTGGTCGAAGCAGGGGTGATACTATACGCTGATCTCCATCCAAGGTGAGACTTTGAAGGTAGATCAACTCTTATCACTTCCTTCACATTTGTGGCTTACATGATGGTGAGGAATTGCTTGACGAACTTTTAAATTCTGAGTTTATACTGTACGAATCGATGTACCTGAATAGTGCCTCGAGTAGCTTGTCAACCAGGTTGGTTCTAGGTAGGTGCATAGACATGGAGGATTTCAATTACGACTTCGTGCCTCACAGAGTTCGTATATAGTATCATACAGAATCTATATATACTGTAGAACATTCACCGTATATTATATCGTTTGTAGAGTCTTTGCTTTGTATCATTTAGATTAGAGAACTTTTATTGCACTCATTATAATTTGGTGAAAATTTGGGTTACAACGTTTTGGTAACTATTTGAAACTAAGAAACAATCTTTTGAAGCTTATAAGTCATAGTTGAAGGTTGATGTGGTCATAGCTTAGATTGGGAATAGTGAATCAACTTGATTGTGCTATCAACAGTTGCTATAGTAACTTAATCAATATACTTCTTTTAATTTTTAAGTGAATGTATTAGTATTGAAGAGCTTGACATTTGAAATAGTAATTATTAGACTTTAGGTAATGGAACTCTTAATTAATATGAGAGTTAGTAATTTAAGTTATTTAAATTTATTATTGGTTAAGTAAAAGGTTACATATGTTAGATTCTTTTATATTTATTAATCTATCTAAATAAACAATAATTTGAAATTTATGCCATGTCATGATGTGGTGAACTAAAATTAAAATAAAGATATTTCTTTTGTCATGATGGAACATCTTCATTAAATTAAATTATTAAATTAAAAATTAAAAATATTAAATTAAAACTAATAATATGATTTTAAAGGTTTAAACTTCTATTTTTACATATAACATATTTTGAGTAAGAATCTAGTCTTAATGAAATTGCATTAGTAACATTAAAATCTTATTTTGTTTTGAATATTTTGTCAAATAGGATGTGAAGATATTAGCATAGCATTCACATTGGGCATGATTTTAAATTGAAATTCTTTTAGTTTTTGAAGTTAGAAACTTTTAAAGAATATTGTTTATAGTTTGCTTATCAAGTTTAGATAGTGTAGAATATTGTTGGTTTAAATTTTTACCTTGTTAATTTAATTTAATTTAATTTAATTTAATTTTTTTTTCTTCAGCTCTTTCATTTATTACTATTTTTTGATTTTTGTGCACTTTTAGTGCCTACATTATTAAGCATAGCTTGATAATGGTATGCATAACATCTTTATTGTTTAAATATTATAAGTTATTTAATTTCTTAAATTAATATTGGAGATTTAATGGTGTAGAAACAAGCCTATACTTACAATGAGAAATTTGTGAAGTTATATGTTTAAGGTTAGGGTCTTTTATTGAACCATCTTCCTTGTATTTTAGGATTAGGTCTTTAGTTCAATAAATTGGCATGACATTGTTCATTTTTTTTTCTATATAGAAGGCTTGTAGATATTGATTAATACTATGAAGTAATTTAGAATAAGATTAACAAAATACCTCTAATATATTTTATGAAAAGTACTCAAATTAGGAGTACTTTTGGAGGCATTGGAATTGCTTATAGAATTTACATTGGAATAATTTTTCAAAGCTCTTAAGGTATTTCTCTTATTATATGCCTTGTAATCAAGTATTTTAACTTTGATATTGATAATGATTAAACACAATATGTCATATTGTTGATTAAGATTCAATGAGCTTGTAATACTAGTAAGTGTTTTTTTTTTTTTTTTTTTTTTTGAATGTTTTAGTGAAGACAAATTATTGGTGTAGTATTACTAATAGGTTATAAGGGTGTTACTATGTTAATAATATATTCTAATTGCATATTTGATGGTTTTTGCTAAGATTGTTTTTAGGAATAAAAATAATATAGGATTAAAACTAGGTAGAGGTTTAAACAAGTTTTGTGGGTATTACAAGAATTATTGCGTATTTCTAACTATTTCTAAACTTTAGATTGATGCAATCTTTAATTAAATCAACAAAAATTGTTATTGTATTATAAAATGGACTTTTTGCAATTATTAGTGGAAATTATGATAAAGACTACAATATTATTGAAACAAGAGGTATTAAATAAAAGGCAATGTAAGAATTTGTTGAAAAACTTTTGAAAGGGTCTTGAAACAATTCAAAGCATTGTTGGTGATTCTTGTTTAAATTGTAAGCAAAGTTAGTGCCTTGATTGAAGAGTGTATCAAAGAAGATTGGCTTAAGGTTGCAATGATGCAAATCAATAATAAAGAAGCTTTTAGAGAATTTCTTATAGACTTAGATTTTTGTTTTGACACCATTTGTGGAATCTCTCAATATTATTATTTTTATCAAAGTGAAAAGATCATTGAGATTAAAAGGTATACTACATTTTTTCCAACATGCATTGATGAAGTTAATCAAGATTTGTTGGCATTATATGAGAGGTTTGATAGTATAGTATAACAACTATCATGTTTGAATGAAGATGTTGAAGTTGTATGTTATTGTATGGGACAAATAAGAAATATTCAAAAGGTTGAAGGAGGTAGATTAGACATTATTGTTTTTCTTGATGAATATCCTCATTTTGAATATAGAAGCCTACTTATTGCATTAAATTCATTTACAGACGTATTGATGTATTCAACAAAGTAGTTAGGTTTAGAAAGTGCAACAAAGGTTATTCTTATTTCTAGTGAATGTAAGGAATTAAAAATATATATTTTCAAAGAAGTTGGCATTTTAGGTGGATTAAGTCATCCAAATATTTGGTTTGATGTTTTTTGTTATGGTTTTTTTAAAGAAAGAAAAGGGTTTGAATTTGTCATGTAATGAAGAAAGATGATCTTATCTAAAATGTTAGAAAAGAGAGGTCTACTTCCAAATGTAATTGCAATAGATATTATGCTTCAAATTGCAAGTGAAATGTGTTATATGCACGACATGAAGGTAGCACATTGTAACCTAAAATTTACTAATGTTATTATGAATTCAATGGATGTTTTAAAGGTGGTTAATTTGGCATTTGTACATGTGAAGTTGCTTGATTTTGGTATTTCAAAGGTTGAAATGAAGAACACTTTAAAAATATGTACAAGAATAAATTTAGGTATTGTTGGATATATGGCACTTGAAATTCTGAAGGAGAATATAGATGAAGAATCCTTGCCAAAGGTGGATGCTTTGAAAGTTGATGTGTTTAGTTTTAGCATGATGTGTAGTGAGATTATTTTAGGGACAAAATCTTTTGGTAATGAATGCCTTCTTCGTACATATCAAGAAAATATAGAGAGTGGAAAAAGATTTGATTTGCCAAATGCTTGTTTATGGAAATTGAAATTGGTCATAAAAAATTGTTGGTCTATAGATCTATCAAAGAAGCTTGCATTTTTTGAGATTTATATAAGATTGATAATGTTGAAGAAGGCAATATTCCAAGGTTCTTTAGAAGGTAAAAATCTTAAGAATAAAAAATATACAAAGTGGATGGATATTATTTTGGATTCAAAGCATTGGTAGATAAGCTTCAAATACAATTTGTATAGTTGTATATGGCAGTGTTGCTTCTTTCTTTGGAAATATTTTATTATTATAATTCAATATTTTGGATTCTTGTCTCAAAGTAGAAAATTAGATTCTACCACCTCATTGGTAGTTGATCAAGAAAACTTTGATTTACCAAATCATATTATTAATGAGGTATATATTTTTTTAATATTATAATACAATTGTAGTAGATGTCATATTGTAGTATAATATGTGATTTAGATCTTGATTGGTTTAAAGATATTATTATTTATATAAATTATTTTGATATTCAAATTTTGGAACTTGTGAATTGTTCTAGATTAATAACAAAATCACTAGATATTTGAAATTGATTAGTGTAGATAAGAAATTGATTGAATTGGGAGACAAACTACAAAATGTTGGTAATTTGGAAATTATTGGGATAGGTGGAATTGGCAAGTTAACATTAGTTAAGGCTTTAAGTAATCATATCTTCTACAAGTTTGAAGTAATATGCTTTATAGATGATTTGAAGGATGGAAAATGTAGACTTATATTAAAAAATAAGTTGAAAGATTTACATAAGCAACTTCAAATATATTTGGGATGATATACCTTGGAACATTACAAGCAATAGATGGCAATAGACATATCTACATGCATGATCAATTGTATGATATGAGCTGTATGTTTGCAAAAACAGAGTTTGAAGGATCTCAAGATCAAAATTTATATTTAGCTACCTTTAATGATTATAATCAAAAGATAAATATTGCATTATTGACTTTTCTAATCTTATATTTTTTATATATATTATTTTATATGTTAATAGTTTTGTGTATTAAAAATAGATCATTTAATATCATATTTATATTTATATGTATAGGATTTAGAATTTATTTAAGGCCTATCTTTCACAAAATTAAAACAATAATTAGAATATTAAAAAATATTTAAAAGTAGATACTATGAACTACATATACTTTTGTTTATTGATTTTTTATTTTTGTACGGATTTTAATCTTATTTCAACTCTTGTGGGACAAACTTTCAAACTTCAATGTTTAATTATGTACTTTTCAATACAAAGCCTATAGTTAAAATCTAAAAAGATAATATTGATAGATTTTGGAACATTATTAAATATAAAGGTTTTAATCAAATGCATGTATTTCACTTTGATAATTATAATTTTTTTGAATCTTTTCCAAATGATTCATTTAAATCAATATCATTAACAAATTTATATTTGAAGAATTGTACAAACTTGAAATAATTAACAATCTACTTGTGTAGCATGATATTCTTAGTTGCCCTTCATCTTATAAATTGTCCTTTATTGAAAAAACTTCCTTGGAGATGGACAAATCTTAAGGCTTTAGAGGAATTAAATATCATTAAGTATACATATTTGAAGACAATATCAAATGGAATTGGAAGCTTAACATCTATGAAAAAATTACAAATACATAAATGCAAGGTTTTGAAAGAATTTTCATGTAGATTGAAAAATCTTATTACATTAAAAGAATTGATTTTTTTTGAATGCAAGAAATTAAAGAAGTTGCAAAAGGATTTGAAAGCCTAACATATTTGAAGAAGCTAAATATGTAGAAGTGTGAGGCTCTAGATGAGTTTTTAAGTGGATTGAGAAATCTTGTTGTATTAAAAGAATTGAATTTTTTTAAATATAAGAAATTAAAGTTTCCAAAAAGATTTGGAAACTTGACATGTTTGAAAAAACTATTCATACAGAAGTGTGAGGCTTTAGAAGAATTTCCAAATAGATTAGAAAATCTTGTTGTATAAGAAGTATTAAATTTTTCTAAATATAAAAAATTAAAGAATTTGCCAAAAGGATTTGGAAGCTTGACATGTTTAAAGAAGCTATATATGTGGATATGTGAGGCTCTAGAAGAATTTTTAAGTAGATTGAAAAATCTTATTGTATTAGAAAAATTAAAACTTTCTAAATACAAAAATTTGAAGAAGTTTCTGGAAGGATTTGGAAGCTTGGCATGTTTAAAGAAACTAGACATGATGGAATGTGGCTTTGGAGGAGTTTCCATGTAAATTGGAAAATCTTGTGGCATTGAAAGAATTGACTTTTGCTAAATGCAAGAAATTAAAGAAGTTGTTAGAAGGATTTGAAAACTTGATATATTTGAAGAAGCTAGACATAAGGGACTATAAGGCTATGGAGGAATTTCTAAGCGGATTGAGAAATCTTGTTGCATTAGAAAAATTAAATTTTTCTAAATGTAAAAAATTAAAAAAGTTGCCGGAAGGATTTAGAAGCTTGAAATGTTTAAAGAAGCTATATATGTGGAAATGTGAGGCTTTAGAAGAATTTCCAAGTGAATTGAAAAATCTTGTTGCACTAAAAGAATTAAATTTCTCCAAATATAAGAAATTAAAGAAGTTTCCAAAAGGGTTTGAAAGCTTAATATGCTTAAAGAAGTTGAATATAAAAGATTGTGGGACTTTGGAGGAGTTTCCATGTAGATTAGAAAATCTTGTCACATTAGAGGAATTGAATTTTTTTAAATATAAGAATTTAAAGAAGTTGCCAAAAGGGTTTGGAAGCTTGGCATATTTAAAGAAGCTAGATATGATGGATTGTGAGACTTTGGAGGAATTTCTATGTGGATTAGAAATCTTTTTGTATTAAATGAATTGAATTTTTTTAAATGCAAGAATTTGAAAAAGTTGCTGAAAGGGTTTAGAAGCTTAACATGTTTGAAGAAGCTAGATATGTAGAAATATAAGGCTTTGGAGAAGTTTCCAAATAGATAGAAAAATCTACAAAATTGAAGAAATAGAAGAATTGCCAAAAGGATATAAAAGCTTTATATATTTGAAGTAGCTATATATGTAAGAATGTGAGAATTTGGAAGATTGTCTAAGTGAATTGAGAAATCTTATTGTATTTAAAAATTTGAATTTTGCTAAATATATAAAATTATAAAAGTTACGAAAAGAGTTTAAAAGTGCGACATATTTAAAGAAGTTACATATATTGGAATGTGAGGCTTTAGAAGAAGTTTTTAGTGGATTGAAAAATTTGATTGCATTTGATAGAAAATTAAATAAGTTTTCTAAAAGATTTTTAAAGCTTAACAAATATGAAAAAGTTAAATAGGTAGGAATATAAGACTTAGAAAGATTTCTAAGTAAATTCAAAATCTTAATGAATTGGAAGAATTTGATAGTTGATTAGAAAGTATAATACTTTAGAAAGTAGGAATTTTTTTATGTTTTGGAGATTGTTAAAGTTTTAAGCTAGATTTTAAGGTTTGACAAGCTTGGCTAAATTATAGATTTAGTAATGTAAGGCTTTGAAGGGATTTCCAAGTTGATTATATTAGAAGTACTAAATTTTTATAAATGTTAGGAATTAAAATAATTTCTTATAAAAATTGGATATTTGATATATTTAAAAAAATTAAGTATATAAAAATTAATGATTGTGAAGGAATTTTGAAGTAGATTGAAAGGTCTAATTACCTTAGAGTGGTTAAGTTTTCTTCAAATTTAAGTGATTGGTAAAGATATTAGGAAGATTTAGAAGCTTATCATGTTTAATAAAAATAGATAAGTTAATATATTAGGCTTTAAAAGATAATTTAAGTAGATTTTTAATTTTAATTATAATAAAAGAAATGGATTTTTTTAGTTGTGGGAATTTAAAGAAAATATTAAAAAAAGCTTAAAATATGTTATTTATAAAGATTTGACATATTTTATAATTTATGCTTTTGAGAAGTTTTTAGTTAGATTCTATAATATTTTTGCTTCACATTTATTAGAATATAGGATTCTTTTTAAGTGAGGCATATTCATATAGGGCATTTTTTATGCAATTTCAATCATATTTTAAATCATATGATATATTATTCTTTCACATTATTATCTGATGATCTACTAATAGGTATCTAAACATGAGTCATCTTGATATATATTATTTTGTGATTTATAATTTTTATACTAATTTAAGATATTAATCCTAAATTAATAGTTTAATATCTTATACATATTGTATTATTATTATTTGTATTCATAATTTTTTATTATAAATATAATTCTTTTAATCATTTTATTAAAAATTATAAAATAACTTGGCCACTTATAAAAATTGATACAGCTAGTTTAATTGATATATAATTTAAAAATTAATATTTATAAAAGAAAGAAAAATAAAGTTTAAAAGTAATTTATAATTTTATTTTTTTTACAAATATTTTAATATCTTAAATTCACCAATAAGTTTTTTAAAGAATATTCTATGATAGCATAGATTTCATCTAATTTGTACCAAATTAAACATATGTAATGTGTATTAGTAAGATATATGCAAGATATCTTCAATATACAATGATTTTGATTATATCTTGCATATATCTTATGATATTATTATTATGATTATTATAATACACATAATTATGATATTATTATTATGATTATTATATTGAAATATTTTTAAGCTACAATAAAAAAATTTAAAATTTATTGTAAAATATATATACCCATAAATACTAATTAATTTATTATTTTTAATTATAAAATATTAAAACTACTAATATTTTTTTTTAATATTTTATTATTAAAAATTCGATATTTTATTTAAAAAAAATACTAGTTTAAATATATTTTAATCAACAAACTATTCCAATGGTTGTCTATTAAACCATTTATTGGCTAAATCAATTAATGAGACTAAAAAATATTGTGATAATGTTGTTTAGTTCTTGCTCCATTAGCATTCTAAATAACCATTAGAACTATTTAGAATTTTTTATAAGATCTTAAAATATTTTATAATTATAAATATTTTAGAGAATCTTTTATAATCTTTTAAAAACTTATATTGTTTTTCATAATTGTTAACCTTGGATATTATACTAACCAAAAGAATATTCTATTAATAAAATAATCCATGTTAGAAATATATGAAAATAAAGAAAAAAAACATAAATATTTATTATCTACAGTTCAAATTTTGATACTTCTGCAATAATCATATTGTGTAAATTCTAATATTTTGGATATAAGTTTGTTTGCAATTTGATATTTTGGAAGTTTAATTCAAACTCTGCTACAAGTCAAAGAGGTTTATTTACTACCTTCAATTGTTGTTGGATTGTTGTATCTCTTATCAAATATGGATCTGCAAATATCAAATCTAACAACAATTCCTTGAGCCAAAGTTTATTAGTTGTAGATAGAATTTATGTCAAAAATGTTTCTACATCAACTACTAGTTTGAGCCGGACACATACAATTCAACTCAATAAGAAAACAATAAGGCTTAGATAGATCAAACAACAATAGAGACATAGTATTTGCACAATTAGTTTAAATAAAATTCTTAATTGAACTAAATAATAATGGAAACAAAATCGTCATGGCCAACAATAGCCTTATTATATACTTATCTTATTCCTAACTAATTATAACAGCTAGCTATTTTCTATTAGTAACTATTTATTGTCTTATCCTAATTTGTTCTAATTTAAATGGCCAATTCTTAAGTAAGTTGGATATATCCAACCCCCCTTGGACTTTGTTAGTCAAAATCTTTCTATTGTTCAGATCCTATTGGTTTGGATCTATTGCTTAATTACCTGGGTTGGTTAACAACAACTAATCAAGACCTTCCATAGTCTTATAAAAATTTCTATGAAGATTCTATAAGAACTTTTATAATATATTATTATTTTTAGAATCTTTTTTATAAGGTAGTTATTAGGTTTAGAGTTCAAAAAACCTAGTTGCTATAATATAAATAAAAAAACAAGACAAGAGATACTTAGTCTTGCCAACACAAGTTTTAAAGCTATTAAAGTATTGCCTTGTTTTTAGTTATATATTTAGTTTTATTTTTAATCTAATATTTAATTTCTCTTAAGCTTCTTAATCTCTTAATTCTTTATTTGTGCATCTTAATAAATATTTTTAGAAGTTAGTATAATAACTAAAATTTAAAATTTAAAATTTATATTTAATAAATAAATTAAAGAATTAACTATTAATAAAATCACAAACTAAATATGATCATATAAATTTTATTATCAATAATTTTAAAAAATTATAATCAAATTTATAAAATCAAATCATGATTAAATTAACATCTTAGTGTATGTATATATATATATATATATATAATTTTAAAAAATTATATATTACAAATATAAATTATTATTTGATTATTTGAAAAATAATAATGATACAAGAAATAATATTAACAAAAACATTTTAAAATCTCATGCATGTCTCCTAAAAAATTTCATAAAAAATTATTTTGAAAATCTTTTTTTATTTTTTTTATTTTTCATTTAGAATTGAACCAATGTATTTTGAAAAAGTCAATGTAAAAGTCCATTAAATGCAATTCCGAAAAAATATAGCACGAAACTTAAAAATACCTTTTGATCTCAGGGTTTATAGACAACGTCCATGTGGTAGCAGAAACATCATGGAATACAGATATGCTGAGTGTTGATCATTTACACAAAACTCAATTTTCCAATAAGAACAGCTCCAACTGCGCTTTGAATGCCTTGTCTCGGTGTCGGTAGCCACGTTCAACGCCGTCGCAGCAGGCGCGTATGCGCGAAAGAATGGCCATCGAGGATGGCTTTCGAGGGTCCTCCGAGGCAACCCACGCGATTGTTTCCCGATCGTTTCTGAGATTCCCTGAGCATTACCGAGACCATCGGCTTCGTTATGCTCAAAGCTACGCAAACACATCGCTTATCCTCAACCAAATTAGTATTTTGCGGAAAAGCGTGGCGCCCCGAAGCTAAGAGGAAGAGTGAACAGGGGACGGAGGAGGTCGATCGTCACTATCAGGGTGCGTGAGCAGGAGCATTGCTTCTGCTTAGCACCGATCGCTGAGAGTAACTTAGTAGAAGCGGCAGCAGCAGTAGAGTCGTTTTTCGAGTATTTTGGGTCCATCGCGCTGCTGTAGGAATTTTACTTCTCAGCCGATTCTTTGCCAAGCATTTCTCATAGCTGGGGTTGCAAGTCTGCTGCTGCTTCTACTGCAACGAGCAGAAGATTAGGAAATCATTGATGAAAAGGATCTTTGGAATGCTTTGCTAATTTCTCCTGTAGTATGGAGGAATCTTTGACATCCATGAATCCTACGTGTACTTGGATGTTGAGAGGGTGAATAAATTTGCGTGAGATTGTCTTTTGGTGGGGTTCTTGTTGATTGATTCAGGCTGGAAATTTGTGTCCGATCTTCTTCTCTTAAGATCGATATCATTTTACTGTGAATCTATGGTTGTAGGTTAGGAGCATTGTGGGAGTGATCATGTGTAAGGGTTGGGGGTTTCGTCCTGTTCACTCAGAACAGTTTTGGACTAGGCTTTCCCGGTCTGTCACTTCGTTTCTCAGAAATTGGTAGAAGATGTAATCAAATCGACCGAGTTCTGGGTAACTTTTTTACCGCTTGCATGCATCACGCCCTCACGGTGCGTCTTGAAGGACCGATTCCGTTGGGAATACTTGTGTCAGCTGCATGTATTAGGCTTTGACTATTTGACAGGCTTCGGGAAGAAATTTAGCCATTCTCTGAAATTTCCTTTTAGTTACTCTGACAAGTCTAAACATCGCGGATTATGTTGCGGTTCCGAGTGCCAGGATTACGTAGCAATCACAGGAATAGGCTGACAGATGGTTTGTCAACAGAAGCAGCTCTCCAGAATTAGTCAAGAATGTGCAAATTTGATGGGGTCGTTTGTTGCTTGGCCATGGAGCATAATAGTCATGCTCCTCTGCATTTACCTCATTCCGATTTCCAGCACGGCTTTGAATTCTGAAGGTGCTCTTTCCTCCATATTTTACATTTTGTCAGAGCTGTCACTTTTTGCTGTCTGTTTGGTAATATCGACATCGCAACTTCTATAAAGAGCTCTACTTGAGAAATTTGTTCACGTACATGCGTCATACGGACATGTCCGATGTCGAGAAAGGTTTCCATGTTCGACTTAGCTCGGCCCTTATTCACTCAGATACTTGCAACTCATACCCTACAGATTTCAGCAGTCTATTTTTTTTAATCTTTCGCCGTTGTAATCTCTACATTGTAAGACCCAACTTGTCCTCTTTTCTTAAACACCCAAATGAATTAGAACTAGCGGTGCTACCTTTCAATGCAGACGATATGCAAGTAATAGTTTTATGTTTTCATTTTCCTGTACGGGCTTGACAGCTATCAAATTGTGTGCAGGTTATGCTCTTCTTGACTTTGTTTCTAATGCCGCTATCGGCGAAAGCGGCCTTGAGGATTGGAACTCGTCACACACAACACCTTGTCGTTGGACTGGTATCCAGTGTTCCAACGAATTTTACGTGTTGGTCATGTGAGCACCTCGCCACCCTTTCCTGCATGATGGCGGACCTGCTCATTGTGCACAATACTATGAATCTCGAACTTAGGACACTCTCAAATATCAGGTCGCTGAAAGTGTTTGAAATTGATAAGTACGCTAACACCCAATCACAAGGTGTAGAAATTTGGCAGACAGGAAACTACGCGGCAATTTAACTCTGGATACGAGCAAGTTTAAGTGGCTGCAAGCATTGTAAGTTGGCGAAAAGAAACGTTTGTATTGTCTTTATATGAGCTAATATCCATGCATCCAAGAAAAAAGTACTCCTTTCAGTTGCTTCTGAACATCTGAGATGCTTGTCGGGCTCCGCAGAAACTTGTCAACAAACAATTTGGAGAATGAAATACCGTCACATTGGGGGTGCTCCAGTAGCTTAAAAAGTCTGTACGTAACATTCCCTGTGTCTTAATGCCTATTCCTGCTTTTTTGGTGTTTAGAATCTCAGGATAGTACTCAATGGATGGATGGATACAAGTTGGAGGAAGTGCAGATCTTATAAGTAACGTCTATTGAACCTTACGTTAATCTTGCAGAAACATACATTCTAACAAGTTGTCGGGCACGATCCCCTCAGAGCTGGGTCTGCTACAAAATCTCGTGGAATTGTAAGCGTTAAGACACATGACCATCGTTTGATTCTGTTTTATGTGTTAACATTCAAAGAGGTCATCAATCATATTCATTAATGATAATGATGGGGATTTGCAGAGACCTGTCAAATAACCAGTTGCAAGGTGCAGTACCGAGCAGCTTGAATCAATTGACACAACTTTTGACTCTGTAAGTAGGGTTTGGGTTATAATTCTGCATGTCGGCAGCAAATCTTCAACGTAGCTTTATATTTGAGAATGGTAGGAATGATCATGAAGTTTTCAGTTGCGCAGACTATTAAAATTTAATATTCAGTGTTCATAAAACATGTTCTGAAATACGCACACCACCAACCATCCCCGTTTATTCTTCTCTGAGAATTCTTTCGCTTTCTTCTAATAATTTGACAAGAATTTTCATGACAACTATTGCAGAAACTTGTCAATGAATCACCTTCAAGGGCTTCTTCCACAAGGAGGGGTGCTGTCATCCTTCTCTATTGCCTCGTAAGCCAACCGTAATCCCTGTGGTATTTGACCTTTGAAATCTACGTTTTTAGTAAATGTAATCCAGATTTCGCTACATGCGAGATTGGAGTTATTTTTCTATGTGATTGATTGCAATGTATCAGGTATCAGCTCAACAATCTTTGCGGCCTTCCCATTACTCTGGCTTGTGATACTAGAAGATCAGTTGCGGAAAATACCGACACTACTATCAATGCAGCTTCTCCCGTCGTTTTTGGTGAGTGTATGTGATGTCCTGGTATTGTATATAAGAAATTTCAGCATGTAAGGTAGTGCTCGTTTGACTATTCGAAGTGCGCTTGTTGTTCACAATTATTCCTAAATTTGCCTTGGCGAAACTCATTGGGTTCATATGAGTTGATGTCGTATGGCAGCGGTTTCCAAGAGCAGCGGAGTGCAATTTGTGAAGAACAAGAAGCTCAGTATAGTTGTCATCGTCATCGTGTGTGTTGCTACCCTTGCGATATCCAAGCTGTTTTTAGGTGGTCTCTGGTATTGGCGGCGAACACGACAACGCAACGTTTGTGAAATCAAACTCTCTGGTACAACCTCTTTTTATGCGTAGATGAGCTTTGAATATGCATTGAATAAGCTTCAAATAGTGTTCATCGCTTCAGCTTTTCCATAACTGTGCTCATGGCTTTGGTCAGCTTGTGTCACAATGACAAACAAATCCTTTGCACGCACAGATTAGAAAAAGTTCGTAATCATTCTTTCAACGGTAAGTGACATTTGAAACGCTGGTTAAAATGCTCATGGAAATGGTTTCCGAACTTGGATGCAGGTGGGAAGATGGTATTGTTTCAAATAGCAGGTAAACCGAATCCCTCAACGACTGTCGTAATGGAGAAAATCGAGAAGCTTACTGCTGAAGACATAATCGGAACCGGTGGCTTTGGTACGGTGTATAGGCTTGTCCTAGATGATCAAACTGCACTTGCAGTCAAGAAATTGATCCGCGGAATTGACCGAGATCGAGGGTTCGAAAGAGAGCTGGAGACCTTGGCAGATCTTAAACACAAGAACTTGGTTACACTTCGTGGCCATTACAGTGCACCAAATATCAACATTCTTCTTTATGACCTGGTGGGGAACGGGAGCTTGGCCACATGGTTGTATGGTGCGTCATCATTCCCTCCTATTTTGTACTGCTCGTCTCATGTCTGTTCAACAGGCGGATGTTAACTCAGAGGTGTTCGACAAGGTGCGTATTTTTATGTAAGCAGAATACGAAGCAGCAGGGCTCAAGCCTCTGGATTGGGATACGCGAGCGAAGATAGGGATTGGAGCTGCTCGAGGCCTGGCGTACTTACACCATGATTGTGTCCCTCGAATCATTCACCGAGACGTCAAGAGCAGTAATATACTTTTAGATGCTGACCTAGAGGCCCGTGTGTCTGATTTTGGACTCGCAAAGCTTATGGACCTCGATAAAACACATGTCACTACGATGGTGGCAGGAACTCTCGGGTTTCTGGCCCCTGGTAAGAACCTGAATGTTTGTGTCTAATGGTGCTTCAGGTCCTTTTTACAGTCGACTTTTTATATGATGCTGTTGACGGTACAAAAGTTTTGATTACACGGTTGAATGTGTGTGATATCCAACATCAGAGTACGTCGATACTGGCCTTGCGACCGAGAAAGTGGATATCTACAGCTTTGGCGTGGTTCTTTTCGAGCTTGTCACCGGAAGACATCCTTGTGACAATTTTTTCAAAGAAAGTGGAATTAGTCTTCCTCAATGGGTAAGAAATTGACCTTTTTTGTGTTGTGAGCTGTTATGTCTCTTACACTTGAGTTCAGAAAATATCCTCATTGCTCAGCCTAAAAAAGAAGCTTGCTCATACTCGTTAGAACGTTCACGAGATTACTGTTGTGCTGCAGGTCCGCAACATGATTGATGAGAACAATTTTGCAGTAGTTTTGGATGGCTTGCTGGTAGGCACATGTCCTGATGAAGAAGTGTCGCTGTTTGTAGACACTGCACTATTTTGTACAAGCAGTCTACCCTCTCATCGACCCAGTATGGCTCAGGTAGTGAAAATGCTCGAAGGCCATCAGTCTTCAAGACCGTCTATCGGCAATGACAGCATTGCCAGCTCAAGTCACACACCTCGTTAGAATGAGAGCGTTACTTAATGTCAGGAAAGTGCCCAACTTGGAACCATTGCACCGGAAACACGATTACACAGGAATCAATTTTTTTCCTTCTTGGAGCAGCATCTAAATTCAATCTCCAGAAGGCGAGCCTTTCCTTCCACCAAGGTTGCACGTGTACATTAGTATTTCCTTGGCTGAATACCGAACAACCTGATTAAATCGATACTAACTGAGAAGTGCCCGTTGATCTTTTGGTGATCGGCTTTTTCGACTCGTTTTCTCGGCAAGCAGATTGTCATCGATCACAAAGGAAACCTGCATGATTCCTTGGCTCATGGAAGCACTGATACACCAGTTTTCATACTGTTTACATTCCGGTAAGCAATTGTGCCTCTGAAGTTTTTCAGTTTGAATTTGAGAAGTTACTTGTTCACAAAGACATAGCTATCTTTTTAACTTGCAGACCTTCATCGTACCTGAGTGTGTTTCAAGGTTTCGATTGCAATATAGAGCCTAGAGAAATTGCTGAGTTTTCTGCACTTAAAAGCATTTTATTTGATCCAGATTGCTCGAGGATATTCTTACATGTATTTACTTTCTGCGAAATGTAGTTGGATGTGTCGTAGTCACGAATTGTGTTACATCTTCTTTCTTTCACTCCAGGTCGAATAAACTTCTTTTTTATTTTAAAGAAAAATTAGTATTATTTTCTGGTAAAATTGTTGGAGGAGTTTTTCCTTCTCCATTGCTGGTTATGATTATATCACATTCCAATTAAAGGATCAATATTCTTAACTTTCTTTGAAGCACACCCGTTGAAGCACCTGGATAATTATGGGTTTTAAAATATGAGATTGCTTCAACATTCCACAGGTATAGAACTCCTGAAAAAGTTCACTTTTTGCTAGGAGCATAAATTTTCACATACTTGGTGAAATAGATGTTTATTATACTTGTTATTAATATTATTGCTAAGACATGTAGCATAATAATACTTGTTCTAAACATTAAATACAAATAATAAGTAATGTTTAACTTTTATGATTTTATGGTTTTAATGTTAATTTTTTATAAATTAAAACTTTTTCATACAAAAATACTTTTATAACGATAATGTAATATGCCAAATATGCACAAGACACATTGTAAGTTTATGTAATACAAGCAATTAATACCCCTAAAGTTGACTCAAAATACTGCACTGAAAATATCACACTGGTTGTACTAAATAAAAAACTGGAATCAATATTAAATAAATAATAATAATAATAAAACACATGAAGCAAGGCACGGGCAGTCGCCGAATTGGCTAAAGAGACAAGATTATAATCTAAAACTATTCCAACAACCACGTTTGATGCATCAATTGGGGAGACACTTGTCAGCTCTTTCAATAGTACCACAGTCAAAAGCAAAGTAGTCATGCTTTTTCTTTGATCAGAAATCAACACATGGCTTCACAAATTTTCCAAGACCAAGTGAATCCCTTACGCTTGTTGGGTCCAGATTGGTAATCAGCTACAGAGTGGCAGATTATAATGCACAATGAAACCACTGGATGAAGGGGGAAGGGCCACAATGGCGGTGGCAGCGATGGTAAGAAACGTGAGCGCTGGTGAACAATTGCGACAAAAAGCCTGGTATCCGGAAAGCATCGAACCGCCGCAACGAGTCCTTGTGGGCGTTTGAATGGTCTTCCGAGGAGGGATTAACAATGGACTACGTAGAGGGCGGTAAGCAAGTAGGTTGCATTATTAGCACCAAAGCATGATCTCGTCGAAGGGCTGTGAATCATTGATGAAGCCCACAAGGGACATGCTTGAGGGCGTCGAAGTAGCCCACCCCCCTCGGTCTACTGCCTCCGACTTTAGGGGTACACTCCTTCGTCCTCATCAGCGGCGGCAGCATCTACGAGACCGTCAACTATTCATACGTGCAAACAGGATGTTGATAATTGCCAAAAATTGGCATTTTCTTCATTGACGTGCTTTGAGTAGATAATAATCATGAGAATGGAGCCGAATGCATTCTTTGGAGAACTTGAGGAATGAGGAGATACATCCTTGTTGATATTACCTAGAGAATATGGGAGGTAACAAATCCGCTCACCTCTCTTTTGATCCCTTGTATTCTTGTACTTAACTTTTCTTAGTTAGTCTCTAAAATTGTCTTAACCAAAACACCTTGTTTAGCTTTGAGTACTTAGCATAGGAATCAATGGTGTTTTGAGTAGAGGAAGGTAAATCTTTTAACCTCAACCTAACCCCAATATTAATAATACAAAGGTATTGGGATTAGGTTGGAGTTTAAATAAAAGTGAGACATGCAAAGATGGATTAAAAAAATGATGGATTAAAGATCTTTATATGCAAAGATGACTTAGAATATTGATTCTTAGCAGCCTTGCAAGGAATTTTACATCAAAATAAAAGAGCAAAATGATAAACAAAACAATATTGACTACACAACGGGTATATAGGCTAATTTCAGCATAGAAGGTTTAGATGACATAGATCCAATATATATATATATATATATATATATATTTTGTTTTTTTATAAAAAAACTACAAAAAAAAGTATTAATCCACTTCATGCATAGTTTTGAAAGTTTGTTGTTGAAAAATTCAAACAAATTGCTTGATACTGATTATAACAATGCAAAATAAGAAATATAAAATTAAAATTAAAATTAAATAAATAATAATAATTAATAGATTTGTAGCTTATAAATCTTCAAGTATCTTACTAAAATGATGGTTAGTTGAATTACATAGAAAAATAGGACATATTTTGAAAATAGGTGTCAAGAACATGAACTAGAAAAAGATGTATAATCTAATGAAAACTGTATCAAAGTAAAGTCACAAAATAAGAATAAGAAAGTATGTATATTCAAAGAAAAACTTGAATGGCTATTACCAAAGATTGGAAATATGAAGACTCTTGAAATTAGACTAGGATCAGGAAAGGAATTGACAAGAGTGAAGAAGGCTTCACTCTTGCTTCTATAAATACTATCTAATTAAGAGCTACGTGGCGGTATTCTATAGAACCTCATACACGTGTCTAATTTGCAAGATACGTGTCAAACTTGTACGACAAGTTTTTCACATGTGCGCCACGTACTTGGCTTGTTCCGCAAGCTACCAACATGTGCGCCATGTGGTTACCAACATGTGCGCCATGTGGCTAGCTTATTGACCAAGTTTCTAACCTATCAATCACCTATAGACACGTATAAAGGTGATTCTGCGTCTTTGAAGCTTCTAGGAAGCTTTTCTATTAGATATTATCAAATCAACTTATTTTACCTACTTTTATTGGTCTATATTACTTAGATAATTTACTGGAATAAATCTTATGTTTGTGACATTTCTCCCCTTCTAGGGACGAGTTCCACGAGAAGCGATGATAATATGTTGAAGAAGTCTAGGATACGTCGAATTGTGCTTGCCACATACTCTGATCTTTTTTCCTTCGAAGGTAGTTGATAGGTCCTTTCAGCCATCCATAATGTCCCATACCAAGGCGAGAGGATCACCCTGTTATTTGATCATTGTTGAGGCCTTCATAACTTCCTGCAAAGAAAACATTAAGAACACCATCAAGAGTAGTTCCTACCTCTAAAAGTATCACCAAACATCGGGAATCTCTTCCAAGGTCGTGATACCAAACACGTTGTATTTCGCCAACAATCTGAGGAAGGACACATTGTTCTTGAGGGTCTTCATCTATATTTCGTCATCTTGAAGGTTGTGATAGTTGTAATACCTCGTCTGATAAATTAGCAAATGATGGTTCTTGAGCTGAATTCGCTGGTTATTGATCTTCCATCTCTTTAGCACAAACAAATCTAAGGAAATGGCAAACAATGATACAAAGTAGGATGAAATCTCTATAGAACCTGCTTTGCTTTATAGCAAAGATTTTCTTGATTCTTTATCTTGATTTTGATAGATGTCGTTAATGAAATGCATTGACTTTTATTGATGTATTTGTTAGATTCTTTGATGGCTCTCATGTGCATTCACTAATATTGTATCCGCACCAATGCATAAGATATTCCAGTTGATTTCGACGTCGCCTTGAATCTAAAATCTCTTCAATCTTGAATTCTTCATCGTTTTTCACTTCTACAAGAGGCAGTGGCATTTGTCTTCTTCCTTGTATATCCACTGTCTTATATGGCTCAAGTAGTGACACGTGAAATACAAGATGGATCTTCATAGACTCTGTTAGGTGTAATCAATATGCAACTAGATTGATTTGTTCAGAAATAGGAAAAGATCAAAGCCTACGATAGTCCAACTTATCACAAGGAGGAATAGTCTTGATATTGCGACAAAGTAACCATACCTTCTCCTCCACGTTGAATTGTGGTTGTTCCTTGCAATATGCATCTGCATTTGTTTTTTATTGTTCTTGAGCTTCTTTTAATTGTACCTTCATTATTGCATGTAGCTCTGACAAACAATTTGCCAAATCTTTTGCTGCTGGATTATCAACTTTTGAAAAGTCAAAAGCATCAATTCGTGGATAATAACTATAATTGATAAAAAAAAAGGTGTTTGTTGTATAGAAGAATGTATCGTATTATTATAAGCAAATTCTGCCAATGGTAGAAGAACTGTCTAATCATCTTATTGATAGTTGATGGTACACCTTAAGTACTACTCTAAGACTTGGTTCACGCGCTCTGTTTATCCATCAATTTGAGGACGAAAAGTTGAAGATAACTTTATGTCCACTTTTAAGATCTTGAAAAGGGTTCTTCAAAATCTTGACACAAATTGAATTCCCCTATCCGATATAATATCCTTAGGTAACCCATGATAGCAATAGATATTATCAATGAAAAGATTAGTTGTTTCTTCACTTCTAATAGATTTTGTGCATGGCACAAAATGTGCCATCTTAGTGAACCGATCTACTATCACAAATATAGAGTCATAAGATCTTGAGTTTGAAAGATCTGTTATGAAATCCATAGAAATAGAAGACCATGGTTGTTCTGGAATAGATAATGGTTGAAGAAGCCCAAAAGGCCGATGACGAGGAGTCTTTGATCTTGAGCAAATATCACATGATTGTACAAAGTTTTTAACTGCCTTCCACATTTGAGGCCACCAAAAATCTCTTGATATAAGTTCCAAAGTCTTGTTGTATCCAAAATGTCCTACCACTGAAAAATCATGACGTTCTTAAAGAACACGTAAACGTGCTTCTCCTTCTGGAACATATAGGCGTCCTTCAAAATATAGTAGATTATTCTTGAACTCGAATTTAGAAGAATCATGAGACTTAGAAGAATTATTCTTGATATCATGAACAAGAGGGTCTGAGGACATACTTGACTTAATTTGCTTGAAAAAAGTTGAATCAACAGTCAATGTTGATTTCATTGCTTGAAGATGAAACTGCTCTGATTTCAAAAGGGCCATTCTTTGTTGCTCAAAAGCTGCATCTCTTTCTTTTGGTGCAAAATAAGAACGTCTAGAAAGGGCATCGGACAAACCTTGTTGTTTTCTTGGCTGATAAGTAATAATGAACTCGAATCTTCACAAAGACATACTCCAACGAGCTTGACGACAATTCAACACGTGTGCCAATATAAAATACTCGAAGTTCTTGTGATCCGTGTACACAGTGATTGGATTGGAAGCGCCTTCTAGATAATAATGCCATTTTTGAAAGGAATCCACGATTGTAAGAAGTTCTTTGTCATGGATCTCATAACTAATCTCGGCTGTTAAGAATTTTCTTGAATCAAAAGCTAGTAGATGAAGTTTATCATCTATTTTTATTTGTGACAAAACCACATCCAAGGCAAAGTTTGATGCGTCTGTTTCCATAAAAAACGCCTTGAAAAAGTCAACATGATACAAGATTGGTGCAGAAACAAACGATGTCTTCAAAGCTTCAAATGCTGCTTTCGCTTCTTGATTCCATTGGAGTTTGTCTTTACAGGTCAAACGTGTAAGTGAAGCTGTAATTTGAGAGAAGTCTTTAATGAAGATCCGATAATAATTGGCAAATCTCAAAAAACATTGGACATCTCTTACCGTCTTTGGAATCTTCCAATTCATGATTGTCTCGACTTTCTTAGAATCTATTATGAGACCATCATTTGAAATGATGTATCCTAAGAAATCAACTTGAGTAGTGTGAAATACATACTTTTCCATCTTGGCATACAATTCCGCATCTCTAAGTTTTTGTAATACTTGACAAACATGTATTTCATGTTCTTCTACATTCTTAGAATAGATCAAAATATCGTCTAGGTAGCAGACGACAAAATTATCTAGGAACTCATGAAAAACATCATTTATGAGATGTTGAAAGGCAACTGGTGCATTCGTAAGTCCAAAAGGCATGACATTATATTCAAAATGTCCGTACCTGGTTTGAAACGTAATTTTCCATTCATCTCTTTTTTTGATGCGTACTAGATTATATGCTCCTCTTAGATCTATTTTTGTATAGATTTTAGCTTGATTTAATTGGTCAAGGAGTCCTGATATCAAAGGTAATAGATATTTTTTTTTGATTGTGATCTTATTGAGTCCTCGATAGTTAACACACATCCGTAATGATCCATCTTTTTTCTTCACAAATAGAATTGGAGCTGTTGTTGGAGATTTAGAATGGCATATAAAATTCTTGGCCAAATTCTCGTCAATATATACCTTGAGTTCAGCCAACTCATCTTGTGATAAACTGTAGATTGGTCCAAATGGTGGCTGAGTTTCTTCCTTGAGGTCAATTGAACAGTCATATGGACGATATTCTGAAAGAATATCTGCATTTTTTTTCTCAAAAATGTCCTGATAATCTAGATATTGACTTGGAATGCCACTTAAAGTCTTTCCACCATTAGAAACGGGTGTGGCATAAATAGCAAAAGTTGATCCTTCTTTTGCTGCGTGTATAAAAGCTTTTGCACCTATAAGTACGATTTTTATTATACTATGCTTATAATTTTTTACTTGGTCGGAAGGATGTTTAATGATATTCTGAAGAAAGTCAAGTCTACGAGAATTCCAATCTATTTAAAGGTTATATTTTTCTAGCCATGATAGACCTAAAATAATTGGATTAGATAGGGATTTAATTATGTTAAAGGCTATGTAGCTATTATGACCATCTATTGTTATTTTTATAGGACAAGTTTCATGAGTGACATCTCCAAAAGACAATGGACGTCCATCTATGACTTCTACATGTACAATTTAGTTTTTTGTATTAAAGATATTTTACTATTTTTAATAAATTATTCATCTAAAAAGCATGTTGAGGCTCATGAATCTAATAAGGTAGAGACTCCATAGTTTTTTGGTCTTAAATATATATCTATTATAAAACAAGGAGAGGGTTCTAAAGAGAGAATAGGAACTTTACTAGGAATTGTACAAGGTTCCAAGTACACGGTCCCTATTGTAGCCGGACAAATTCGTTTTCCGACATGTTGTCTTCTTTGACAACCGTACTCCTCATTTTGTAGTTGTATCGTTTCTTTGGACAATGTTGAATAGTGTGCTTAGATTTTCCACAATATAAACATAATCCTCCTTGACGACGTCGAATCTTTTCTTGTTCAGTAAGAGATTTAAAACGTACCGCATCAATTTGCATGTCTTCTACTTCCGAATGTATATTTTGTGAGGACGTTGATGTTGCTATTAAATAATAATGTTGAGGCTCCCTTATACAACTCTCAGATCGAAATTCAAAAAGTCGATTGTCACATTTCACAGCAAAATCAATAGTTTGACTCAATGTATGAGGATCGGATAAATTGAGCATTAATTTTTTTACCTCATATTGTAATATGTAGAGAAATTGGCTGATGAATGCAACATCACCCCACTTGATATCAGCTGCTAGTTGTCGAAATTATGAAGCTTATAACAACACTGATTGATTGCCTTGTCGTAGGATGCAAATCTTGTTGATTGCAATATGGATTGCATCATGTTTTCCATACATAGGTCGGAATTCTACTAAAAATGCCTCCAAATTATCCAATATTGGATCACGTCGTTCAAAAAAAGATGAAAACCACGATAAAACAAAATTTGAAACTAACGTTCTAATAAACCTAACTTGAGATCCTTGCGTAGGATAACTTTGAGGTTGAAGTTTAATCACCAGTTGTACTTGATTGATGAATCCTCGAAACTTAGATCTTATGCCATCAAACTTCTTAGACAAACTAATTTTTGGTTTTCTAATATTTGAACAATGCTCCATCATAGGCGAGGTAGTATGATTTGGTGTAGATATTGACGCAGCTCCAACCATCTCTATATCTTCACTTCCTGCTAATCTTGTTGCTCCTTGTGGTGGTAAACTGAGTTGATGCATTGCAAGCATTAGCTCTCTCATTTGTTCTTACATTTATGCCATTGCACTCTTCATTTCCGCAAGCTCTGCCATGATAATATAATAGGAAGGAAGATGTCTACTGTCACTTCAAGAAATGTAGAATAACACACTCAAAAGAAAAAATTCTAGAAACAATATTAGTTTAGAAGTGGGTACTCCACATCTTCTAAAATGCTTATGTCTTATCAAGAGAAAGGGGTAATCCACTCTTAATCAAGAAGAGACAAAGCTCTGATATTATATATGCATTCTTGTCAATATGTCAAGGACAAGAACTAGAAAAAGATATATAATCTAATGAAAACTGTATCAAAGTAAAGTCACAAAATATGAATAAGAAAGTATGTATATTCAAAGAAAAACTTGAATGGCTACTACCAAAGACTGGAAACATGAAGACTCTTGAAACTAGACTAGGATCAGGAAAAGAATTGACAAGAGTGAAGAGGGCTTCACTCTTGCTTCTATAAATACTATCTAATTAAGAGCTACGTGGCGGTATTCTATAGGACCTCATACACATGTCTAATTTGCAAGACACATGTCAAACTTGTACGACAAGTTTTTCACATGTGCGCCACGTACTTGGCTTGTTCCGCAAGCTACCAACATGTGTGATACATGGCTAGCTTGTTCCACAAGCTACCAACATATGCGCCATGTGGCTAGCTTGTTGACCAAGTTTCTAACCTACCAATCACCTATAGACATGTATAAAGGTGATTCTGCATCTATGAAGCTTCTAGGAAGCTTTTCTATCACATATTATCAAATCAACTTATTTTACCTACTTCTATTGGTCTATATTACTTAGATAATTTATTGGAATAAATCTTATGTCCGTGACAATAGATAGACCTCTAATAAAATGTTACTTTGTAGGTAAAACTATTTTTTTAAAATTTTAAAAAAAATTCAATTTTTAAATTCTTATAAAATTATTGTAGATTAATGCATATTTTAAAAATTTGACTTTGATCTTTCTACCACCTTCTTAAGATATAATCAAGCTAAAATACCAATATGGATAGTTTCAAAAAACCTATAGGATGAATTCAAATCAATCAACAAAATTCTTGCTAACAAATTTATAATACTTCTATCTGTAGATAGATACAAATTAAACATAGTTGATCTCAAACAACAATTTTGTTAGAAAAAAATAAATTGTAACAAAGAATCTAAATATAATTAATAATATACATATTATATGTATATATAAGATAATTTATATTACAATTTAGTAATCATATGTAGTTTGCACCAAAAGATTTATTAAAGCAACAAGCCTTGACAAAGAAATCATAATGCGGGATAAAGAATAGAAAGCAAGAATAGAAATTTTTCTTCTCTCTTCTTAGATTTGATGTACTTAAATTAAATTTAAAGCTATACAACTAAATTTTTATATTTAATACTCTTCTATCTTACATTAAAATAACAAATTAGTGCATAGATAATGTATATCTTTCTTTCTTTGTCTCCCTAGGAAAGTTTCACCTTAAACTAGAAGATTTTTAAAATTTATCATTAAATATATATATATATATATATATAAGATATTTGATCAAATATTGTGGCAATAGATGACTTATTATATTTTGGAAGAAACATTAAGATATAACCTAATCAACAATGATATTGGAAAAAAGAAAGTAAGTATCCTTAAGAGCTCTAACTTAAAATATATAGTAAAATTTTTAAGTTACATTCTAAAATATAAAGTATTATAGGTGATTTTTTTAAAGTACTCCAATTAGATCTTTTAGATGGATTATTGGTAGGAATTGGAATATGATAAAAATAATAGACAAAAATTCTTCTAATTGTAACAAGGAATTACTTTTCTTAAAACAAGATGCTTAGGAATGTCTTTGAGGATAATTGGACTTAGTGCACTACTTTTTATTAAGTATACTATTAAAATCTTTTAGAATAATTATAAAAAAGAAAAAAAGGTGCTAATAAGTTTTGACAAATTTTATTCTTTATTGCATGTATTCAAGAACCACCATATCTTGAAAGACAAAACTAGAAGTAATTTTTTTAAAATTACAATTAATTTTTTTTACTTGATTTAGGACAAATAAAGTGTATGGCTCTACATGGATATAAACTCCACCTCTACAACAATATGCCAACCCTTCAATTGCGCAGCAGTAAGACAATTTTGTAGAACTTCCCCTAGATTGGAGGCCCGCAAATAAATTGCACTGTGAACATATTAGCCATTGGGTGTAGTCCTGTTGACCCTCTACCCTCGCCCGCTACCGTGAGGCAGTGGTAGAGGGACAAAGGGTTCCTTTGTTTAAAAAACTTTGTTCTCCATTCAGCTCAAACAGTAGAGGCGGTGGATAATGTTTTGGTTAGAATGGAGGATCGAACGGTGGCGCAGCAACCACATCGCGTCTCCTATTTCGACTCCAGTGGTGCCGGAGTGAAACCCTCGTGAAGATGCTGATGAGGGACTGTGTGCACGAGTGTCGGCCAGCACCGGATTCATCGCCCATGCAATTTGATCCGCTTCTTAATTCCACAAAATAGTATTCCCCTGCAATTCTGGAGGATATCTGCCACGGAAAATGGTAGGGCTCTTTCCAATCATTTTTTGTGTGTCATTTTTCAGGTTGAAAACTTCGTCCCATTCGCTTCTTTTGCTTACCATCGATTTCTGTATTGACCTTGCATCACTGATGCTGGATCAGATCGCCTTCTGAAATGAATCTGGCTACAATGCATTTGAGGCGTACAGTAAATGGCTTATAATTGGGGAATTAAGTTTTGGAATCATATTAGAGCATTCCGAAACTGTCTTGTAATTCGTGACAATTGTTTGCCGTCTTGCAGGGTGTGAATAGAGGATACCTTGACTTGACTTGAGGCAGCTTGTGGTGGCTCATTTTAGTGAAGTCGAGTCCACGCAGAAGTGCTTGATGCCTCTCTGCCGCAAACATCCTACCACCACAATTATATTGTTAACGGAAGAGTGTCGTAAGATTTGCTACTCATAGAATTCCCGTTTTCGAGGTACAATTTTTTTTATTTCGTGATTTACAAGCGGGCGTGAGGGTGCACGTCGTTGCTAATCACTGGAGCAGCAGAATTAAGTCCAGCGACTCCTTTCGGGATTCGTATTTGCTGAGGAGTGTTCATGGTATAAGGAAAATTTATTTAGGGCTGGGAAAGTGGCGCCTGAATAGTGTTAAGAGATACCAATCGGATACTGAAGTTCTGTTCGGTGGCTGTTCGCCACCAGAAGTTATTGTTGACAGAATTGATTGTTGATTAGCTCGTTGACTGGAAACGTAGAGCTCCAAGAGCCATGAAAGACATCTAGACTACGGGTAATTTCACCTTTTCAATGTTCAGAACAAGAAACCTTCTCTACAATCGGAGCAAGTACAGTCAAGAAACAATGCGATGCAGCTGTGAAGTTCAAATATATAATTGTGGAAAAGAGATGTGGTATTGCTATAGACCTCAAAAATAGCAGCAAGAAATTGGTGGAAATATCATTACTAGAGAATGTCTCAAAGGATATTCAAGGTGATGCAGCTGATGCTGTATATCGAGGGGGATTAAGATGGATCTATCAATTGAAAGATTTGGTGCGAAGAAGAGACTGTTGATTTGCGTCGCATACATCGTCGTCATTGTCGTCTGTGTCGTTCCATCCGGCACAGCCCTCACTACTGAAGGTATACAATGCACTCTTCTATTGTACCACAACAAGTGCTCTAATTTTTAGACTTGGACGGGTTTCCTAAGGGCAGATTAAGGGCCAATAATGACGTGGCCGCCAGGAATGCTAGTCCATCGTTCAAATTCGTTCGCTTGGTGGACAAGCGTATAAGCGAAATTTAATTGCAACTCGCAGACGCAATGAGTTTCGAAAATTGACCTTCGATATGGTTGACAGCGATAGCTCCTTGAGAAGAGCGCGTGCTGCTCAGAAAACGTCATCTTGTTGAACATCAGACCAAGAAGCACTTAATAAGTAACTCACTTTTTGTCATTTTAACTATCAGATGTTGATTGCCATTACTATCGTCATCTTGCTGCGTCGCCCATCAGAATTTCTAAGATGATAAAAGATCAACTCAAAACCTGGTGACATTATATCAGTACAAGCTAGAAATATCAAAGTTTATTTTCGGAATGTGATGTTTGTGAATGCAGAGTTGAAATTATGCTCACTTCTCGCATTAAATCGATTCCACGGACACGGAAGAAGTGCTAGATAATCATAATTATCCATGCTTTTGCAGGATTGGCTCTTCTTGATTTCAAAAGACTAGTGCGGGATCCACTAGCAGTACAACGGAGTGGAACTTAGATGACGTTTCACCATGCAGTTGAAGCGGTATTATTTGCAACAATTCCTCTGCTCAAGTTCTAATTCTGTACGGAAACAATCTTACCTTTAAGTTCCGGATCTGACATGAATTTCACCTACTTAGGGGACATTATCTTTAGCTATTAATAAACTTTTTTTCAGGGACGAGAACTCCCTCGCAGTCAGTTATCACATATGAAGCCTCCGATTAATTTGTTTCAATTTTTTCTACCTTCCAATGTGCAGAACTCTTCCAAAGGCTTCTTTACGCGGTTCAATCAGTCCTCAATTGGGAACATTGTCGCAGCTTCGTCGCTTGTAAGCATCACTTTTCGATTCCAAGCTTAAATAAAATAGGGTTCTGCAGTGTCTATAACACTCGTTCAGAAATTGCAAGGCAAACTATGGAGTACTATCTGCTGCTATGCACTATGAGTGAGATGGCACCCAATTATGTCCTTGGCAGCCTCTTAACAAAGAGATATCGTGTTGTTTTCAGGGAATTACTAAATAATAGCTTTACAGGATCTATTCCAGCATCCCTCGGCAACCTCACTTCTCTGCAAAAGTTGTAAGCACTACATTTTCTCCCAGATCAATTCTATCCCTTCTTGGCACCCATCAGGAAACGAGATGTACTTATAGATCTTCAATAGTCTGGAAGAAACCTCAAGAATGAATCTCAGCATTTAAGTGATAATCTTGTATTTTCATCATATTTCTTATCGTGCAGATACTTGCAGAACAATAACTTCACCGGCACACTCCCTGACGCCTTGGCACTGTTGCCTAACCTTCAATTGTTGTACGCTCTCCACGCTTTCTTGCTCCCTACAATCTTTCAATTCCTGCAAGTCCTACTCAAAAGAAGAGAATGACAAATTAGAACTGAAGAAGCTTAACTAGTTTGAATAAAACTAAGACCTTCATATTGTTTTCATTGCTGTAGAGATATATTAAACAACAACCTCGAGGGAGCAGTACCAGACAGCTACCTGAATTTAACCAAACGAAAGTTCTTGTAAGCCGTCTTGCCTTCAGTGTCACGCTGCGCAGAAGTAAACACATTGTGCTCAGAATTGTTGCAAACTTGGAAGTTCTAGAAGAGGAATAAAGGCCAATTCATTAGTACATTGCTATTCATTTTCTAAGCTACAAGTGACCGATATGTAACCTTATGTCCTTGCTTACCATGATATGCAGCGTAATGTCCCGCAGGAATCGATTTGTAAAAAGCATGCATCTCAGACTCTTCCGTGTCCTTTGTGTACAGTTTCACAGGTATGTTATGTGGAAGCTCACTACTCGGCTTGCCATCGTGCCAGTTGAAGAGTCAGGAAGCAATCCCCGCAGCGAACGTTTCTCGTAAGCTACATTGATATAATTGATTATAGCTTGCAGTTGGTGGTCTACTTTCTACAGTGAGTCTCTTAGTTTATCAATCAGCCATTCTCTTCAATCCCTGAAGACACTCATGCAATTTCAACAAGATACTAAGGTGCGCATCGTGTGAAATTCTTGCATGATGACACAATCGTAATAGTGATTTGCTATTTTCTTGCAGAGCATTCATGGAGCTTGAAAAGATCTTGCTGGTCTCGGTATGCATTTTCTTGTTATTCAAACTCTTGGACTTTTGCTCCTTCACCGTTGGCTGCGGATGGACAGGAAATGTGAGATCGACCTTGGGAAAGGTACAAACTCTCTTTTCATTACCATTTTTTTCCAACTGGTCACGACGAAAATTGCAACATTTTTTATCTTTGTAAACGGATAAGCTGAAACATTGCACTCATACTTCAATTTATTGAATAGGTGGGAAGCTGGTCATGTTTTAATGCGGTCCAACTGTACCCACCTCCAACGAAGTGATAAGAGCAGTTCGCAGAACTAAAAAACAGGACGTTATTGGAGAAGGTGCTTATAGTGTACAAAATAGTTATCAAAGACAAAGGCACTTTTGCAGTGAAAAAACTGAAGCACCGCTTAGAAAGTGCTCGATATTTCGAAAGTGAGCTGGAGGCTCTTGCAGGGAGATCCCTAATTGATCAGGTGGAAGATTGCGTACAGAAAGATCCCTAATTGCTTCTGGTGGTCTGTTTTTCTCGCAGCACCAACTGAGGAGGAGCAGAAGAATCCAGTGAAGTGGTCAACAGGAGTGAGAGTGGCATTGGGAGTTGCACGAGCTACAGCATACATACATCATTGTTGCAAGCCTCAGATTGTTCACAGGGATATCAGTGCCACAAATGTACTGCTGGATGAGAATCTTGAACCCCACCTCTCAGATTTTGGTGTGTCCAAGCTGATGGAAAACGGCGATACACACGTCACTGGAACCATAGCTGGAACGTTCGGGTACATTTCACCAGGTATGGAATTTGTCTCACAGACCACGATCTCGATATTATCAATAGACAATTTACATTCTAGTTCATCGTAGAGATGGTTGAATTCTGATGAGATCCTAGAGCTGCATGGAGTTAATCTCCTCTAGCTGAAAATGGTCGATACAGCAGCGGTGTTTGCAAGCGCTGAACAGTTTTGGTGGGTGATGTTGTGGAGTGGAGTATGTGAAAACAGGGCAAGCGACAGACAAATTGGATGTCTATAGCTATGGCGTCCTCCTACTAGAGATCCTCAGCGGGCGCCGGCCGACCGACTCTTCAATTCCTGAAGAGCACGTCAACCTTGCTGGCTGGGTTCATTCCGCACATTGCACTCACGTATTGCACGTGTAGAATGCATAGATTGACCTATGAGCCACACTCTATCGACTATCTATAGCTTTGCTGATCGATGCTTGATGTTTAATGTTTAGTTTTTGGTAATGATTTTGTCGAAATATTTGCTTGTATTGTTTCTAATAGGATAAATTTAAGGATAAATTTAAGGTAAAAAAGTTATTCTTTTTACTTTTTTTTTGTAAGTAATATTGAAGATTAATGTATTTAGACCGTTTGTGAAATTTTGAATGTTTGTTAAAAACAAAGTCTTGGCATATAGATAGGTTGGAATTAACATGATATAATCTTTCATCTTTAATATTAGATAATATTATACTAAAATAACAAAGATTAAAATGCCTCAAAGTGGTTTGTTATTTAAAGATATCAAATTTTAACTTTAACAAGATTATTGCTTTAAAATTAAATTAAAAGATTTAATTATAAATTCTAAAGAAAATAAAGATTTATCTTTTTGAATACAAAGTATGTGTATTATCTTAGAAGCTAGTCATTTGGTTGAGATAATATAATAATTATGCTAACAAATATTTATGATGTTATTAATTATAATTATTATAAATTAAACTATAAATATAATTTTTTTACATAATTGTATATAGAAAATAAAATTTTATTTTATTATAAAGACTAAATATATTGAATTGATTCTGTTAGCTATGAATAAATTAATGTTTTTTAGAATAATAATTCTTAACATATTAAATTCTTTGTAATGTTATAATAGTAATTTTAGTGTACTCATGTATCAGTTCATACTTGAATTAAGGCCTACAAAAGTAAATAAATTGTTTTTAAAAAAATACAATATAGTAGTAATCACTCCCACTATGAAGTTTTTTCTATAAAGAAGAAAATAGCTTGCCTATTGTCAAACTTAAATAAGTAGTAAGTATATTGTGCTTGAACTCAAACAAGTATAGTATAGTACTATCTTTTAAAAGTCGTCCTTAAAATTTTGCTTAATTAAAAACTATAAAAACAAAGGATGCTCTTGTAACCCATATACTAATTGGATCCTTGTATTTCCAAGAAACAAATCAAGTGATATTGCACTTGTCCAATGCTTTCCTTCACATTAGTTCTTGAATATAGCCAAGGACAACTCTTAGAGCCTTCAACATTACTCCACCTTGATCAAGACATTACTTTTGTTAACAATTTTAGCAAATTCTTTCTTCTCTATAATGTCAACACTACATCATTTTTTAAAATTTTTGCAACCTCTCCATATGCTTCAGCTTGTACATGGATTGTTTCCAACTTAGTTGTTCCTCTTCTGTGTTGTACACTCCCAAAGACAAGTTTCATGTATTGCACACAAAGTCTTTCAATCCTAATACTCCTTTTTTAGTAACATAAATTTTTCAGTGCATTAAATAATGTATTTCTCATTGTTTATTTGTGAATCTCAACACATTTTATCTATATTGTTTACTTTCTTATTCTTGTGTCTAAGTCATGTGTTTTTGTAATTGTCAAGTACTTGTGATTGCAATGCTATCTATTCTTTATAAAAATTTCTTACATGCATAGTTGAGCATTAGTCTAGTGGATTGCAAGGAATATGACAAATGCAATTGTTTTTAGCTTCTAGTGGAAGAGGTGTCCACTTGAGGCTTTTTGGCTCATGAACACCATATTGTGGCTAATAGCTCATGAATACCATGTCGTGGCTATTAGCTCATTTAATCAAGCAACTTTATAAGACAAATTTAACTATGTATTCTTTGTGCAGCCTTCCTCAAATATTGTTTATTACACCAATGAGCACAAGGAAGATGTTATATTGAAGCTTAGGACTTACTTACAATAAAAAAGTGGATAGCTTGTATCTATAAAAGTTTAGATTGTCAAAGTCAATTAAAGCATCTTATCAAGAAATAAGACATAGATTATATAAGTCATTGCATCTAATAGTATAAAAACCATTACATATAAAGTATTATACCTTATACTTTAAATGTAGAAAACATATTAATAAACTAATTAATTTCTTTTATTATTTATAATTTTATAAATCTTATGTCATATTTAAAAATTAAATTTTAATAAATCTAATAAATCAAAAATATATCTTTTTTTCAATTTATCCTTTCAAGACAAGAGTAGCAATTAATAAAAATAATTTGAATATTAAAACATATAATAGATAATAAATTTTTATTATATAATGAATATATACATATTATACATATTATACATTATTATATAACTTTCATTAATATGAATGTATTACTATTATAAAAAAATTACAAGCATCACTTATACAAAAAATACATTGATATGTAAAATCTTTTGTTTGTAAATATATTTTAAAATAATAATATGATTGAGATATTATATAATAAAGTGCATGTTAGCAAATGTACTTACAAAAACATCATTTGTAAGAAGACTTTATTAAAAATTAATGAGATTTTTAATATAAAAATCATTATAAACTTAAAACATGAAAGAATTAGAAATTAGCATGTTAGTTAAACATGTCAATAATTTAAGTTTGTTTTTAAAACACCATAAATGAATTAGATTAATTTTCTATCTTAATTAATATTTAGAACATTCAACAAAATAAAGATTCATAAAAATAAGTAGTTTAGGATATACTAAGTCAAGTATTTGGTTGCTAGAATTGCTAAAACTAAAAACAATTTAGATTAATAATTGCTAGAATATATAGCCAATGCATGTACAAAATTATAAGCAAATGGATTACATTTTACTTCAAATATTTTACTATTTTATTTTATATGCAATATACTTATACAGTCTTTTAATCCATTCTAATCTTCAATTAAATCTCACCAATACAATATATAATTTTTTTTAATTTTTTTAAAATTTATTGCTAGAAAACAACCAAAAATATATATTTAAAATGCCTAACAATTGTTTTGATTTTGAATCTTTCTTCATTTAATCTGATAGTAAACATTGCTTTCAATTAATTAAAGATTAAAAACTTTATATAAATAAAAACATATATGACATTTACAATACAACAAGCAAAAATACAGCTGAAACCACCCAAAAAGAAATAAATTTTTGATTTCCTATGCCTTTATCTAAGCTATTGTTTATAATCTATTCAAATATGGAAGATACTACCAAATAAATTGCAACCCAAACAACGTACAAAGACTTACTGTTTATGCAAAATTGAGCATTAAAAAACACCATCAAATTATATACATCTGCAAACAACCATCCCTCAATCATAAATAAAATCTTTGGCGTACATGAAATCTTCGTAATTCGATAGAACAACTTTGATGTACAATTGCGACCGCGGCCGTTCATACTGATCGTAACCTTCAATGCATCATAAGCCTACTACATGTGGGAACACAGCATCTCTCCGTTCTTCCAAAACTAGCTGAATCTCAATATTGGACAACGGCTTCTCAATACTCTCCAAATCCACTGAAAAACAGTACGCTAACTCGACCTAATTAGTACAAGCACAGCACTAAATCTTGTACAAGAATGGTGTTAAAAAACAATAATAATAATAAATAATAAATAACTAACTAAAGTGCTACTTCAAAACGTTTACATTTCCAGCACACGTAACATTTCGACAATTAGAAACACAAACAAGTTGAGCACAATTGTACGCATGTATTGCAGTACATTGCAGTAAATGTCAACACCCAAAAGTCTATATAATCCTTTAAAATTTTCCACGTGGAAATTAACGTGGGCTTAAACACTGTTTTCAACAACTCAATGCTCGCTTGATAACTGATAATCTGGTAACATCGTAGGGGAGGGCAGGGTTTGACAAGACCTATCCAAACGAGATTATTACTCCAAAACTCGCTCACTCTTTCTTACAGGTCGACTGACGGATAAAAAGAACCTGTACAACCCGGCACTGATGCACTGTTAAAGTTGCAAAACCATCTCTCTTGTATGACGTCCGAAGAAAATATCTCCATTCTCTACCGGCGTACTCAATATGGAACGTTGAGCACTTAACAATCGCCTGCATATTCATTCAAAATAAATTATATATATATATATATATATATATATATATATAAAATAATTTACTCCCTGCGCAAAGAGTTCCAAGGATATAACCTTAACTTCTATTCAACAAAAGCAGCAACCATTACAGTCTTTCCTAATAAATCAAAGACCCTTGGAATCATATTCTCAGCTTACCAAGGCGAATTCCTCCAACAATGATGGCGTTATTGATAAAAACAATTAACACATCAGAAAATCTCGAACTCAGAATATTTAGCCTTGCTACGCTGCACCAGTTTGAAAGAGCTGCAAATAGACTTCCCTCATTTTCACATGTTTATTAGCTTGTTCAAGTACAAGAAAAAACATCCACATTATTTATCAGTTGTCCATACAAAAAAATTCTCAACTAATCTACAAAGTCAATTACGTGATAGTTTCAAATTATGTCAAAAATACATTTCCAATCCTGCCTGTCAAAAAGGACATGGTACAATATAAGAAATGTCAAAACATGATAACATAAAGTCTTGAAAGACAGCCACATCCTTGAGATGTTTGAAGTACCCAGACAACGGTTCGTACAGCACATTGCCCCAAGCACGAGCTGCAAACCCACAGTAATTGGTCCAAGTCAAACTCCTGAAGAACAGTCCAAGTATTATACCAGCGCCCCACGAACCTATGATTAAGCCGCAACAAAAACTACACAAAAAAACTAGAGAAGAACAATTTACTTAAAACCAAAAGATTCAACCTACGATACTAAGGCGATCATAGACATCAACCAATCGAAAACTATAGACGCTAACCAGATCGAAAACTAGCCTTGTGCTGGATAGAGACTTGCTGGTAAGAACCGACATAGTGACTTGTTATCCAAACAACCTGAAAAGCTTCGAGTTTCGGCTCTTGGTACTCCAAATTGCGCTTAATTTTTAGCTCCAATCCTGATTTTAGCAACTCACAATACTGAGTACTTTCCAGGTTGAGCTGGCCCTGGGAGTTGAATAGCCGCTGAGGTTGATTCCTCCAGAATGCGTTTCACTTCCGCCTTGGCCTTCTTAACAGAGGCCTCAGTGGGGCCCTCAATAAACAAGAATAGCTTGCGTTCTCCAGGCGCCGGGACCTTTCCAGGAGGAAAATACTGACCTCGAGTAGTGATTGCTGCTCCAGTCCATTCACTGATCTGTCCCAAAGCATCCTTATGCGTAACTTTCCAGCGAGCATGCTGAGGAAAGTCATTGATCTCGAGCTCGATCTCATAACTCTCGGGAGCCACGTCCGCTTGTATCTTTGCCAGATTATTTTGAAGGTTGTACGCAGCGGCCATGGCAGCTGCTCGTGCAGCTGGATTCCCGTCGGTCAATCCTGCTGTAGCAGATGCGCCAGCACCCATCCCCAACATTGGAGAACCAAGATGGCCCATGGCACCTGCCATATTGGCCAGCGCCATCTGATTGGCAATTTGCTGCAGATTTGAGACTTGGCCCATGTTGGGCATGCTCATTGAAGCCATAATCTGTGCCATATTTGGCATCACTGGCATGCCAGGCATATTCATCACTCCAAGTCCTGGCACTCCCACACTAGGGAAGGTCATTGCAGGCAGACCAGCTGCTCCTGCTGCCGCTGCTGCAGCAGCTGCTTGATTGGCTACGGCAGCTTGAGCCATATTTGCTAAAGCTGCTTGTAACTGTGGGTTGGCAGCTAATACCGGATTCATTGGTGCGGGTAGACCAGCTTTCGCAGCTGCGGCTAGAGCTGCTGCGTGCATGTTGGCCACCGATGACACTTCTCCACCTGCTTTACGAATGCCTTCATCATCAGATTCTGAGTCTGTCTTGTCCTCCTCTTCTTCAAAACCATACTCTCTGGCTTGAGCCTTTTTGGCTGCCTTTAAAGCCTCATCTTCCTCTTCATTAAACTTAAACCCACTGCCTCCGTATCCACTGCCATGAGCTTGCTCGCTACCCTGCTTGACTTTCACCATAAAATCATCTGCAAGTTTCTTTAAATCCTCAGGAATAGGCTGCTCTGAAAGCTCTAATGCCTTTACAAGGTCTGGGGCATACCTCTCCTCTTCTGTAGATATGAAAGTCACAGCAAACCCTTTCCGTCCAGCACGACCTGTGCGACCCACACGATGCACGTAATCCTCGTAGTGATTAGGGACATCGTAATTTACCACCAGCTCAAGTTCCTTCACGTCCAAACCCCTAGCAGCAATACTTGTCGCTATCATTAAGTTACAAACACTTGTCTTAAAGTCTGTGATAGTGGACTCCCTGTCTGTTTGATCCTTAGCACCATGCAGTGACAGGCATGGGTAACCAGCCTTCAACAAATCCTTGAACAAGCTGTCACACTTCTCTTGAGAATGTACAAAAACGAGGATTTTTCCTTTCTCGTACCACTCTCCAAGAAGCTCAAGCAATCGTAAAAATCTTTCACTCTCTGGGCGAACTTCCACAGTCTGCGTGATGTCACTGTTAACAACGCTTCGTCCACCGATTTGAATTTCCACAGGTTTCGTTAAAACTTTGCGAGCAAGAACTTCGACCTGCCTGAAAAAATTCAGAATGCAAAGCAATGTATCAGTATTAAATTCCATCATTGAAACAACCTCAACAAGCAAACCAGACTCCGATTCACCAATACAAGAAAACATAAACCAAGTAACCTAGGAAACATAACGCAACTCACCTAGGAAAAGTAGCTGAAAAGAGCACAGTTTGCCTATCTGGTCTAGTATTTTGGACAATGCGAGTTATCTGAGGTTCAAAACCCATATCGAACATCCGATCTGCTTCATCCATCACAAGATAAGTCACACGTCGCAAATTTGTGATTTTCCCAGAACTCGTGCAAAGAATATCAATCATTCGACCAGGTGTGCACACCACAATCTCTGTCCCTCTTTTGAGGTCGCTAATCTGTTGCGCTACACCTGAACCGCCATACACTGGCACGCATGTCAACCCCACGACCTTTGAGAACTTCCTAATGTCGTTGTAGATTTGTTGCACAAGTTCTCTTGTTGGAGCCATGATCAATCCTATCGGCCCATCCCCTTGTTGAAGGGGTGGCTGATCCATAATGTGCCGGAGCATGGGCAACACGAAAGCCAACGTTTTACCAGAACCGGTCTTTGCAATCCCAATGCAATCTCTTCCACTCATGATAATTGGAAGTGCCTGCGTTTGAATAGGCATTGGCTTGTCGAAACCTAATTTTTTAATTACATCCAAGACCTTGCTGTTCAAACCTGTCTGGTTCCACGTCTTCAGTGGACGAGGTACATCCTTTCCTCTAATTTTTAATTCCAACTCTTTCCTATACGCTTCAGCTTCCGCTTTAGTCATACGGGATATTTCCTTGACCTCGATGTAGAAATTTTTACGGAAAGAAGGATACTGGATCTTTGAATGGTCCACAATAGCCAATTTCTCTGCTTTGGTCTTTTTAACCCTCTTCAAAAATTCATCGTCATCTTCATCACCTTCCTTTCCTGGAAGCAAACACCGAGATGTACACGGGAAAAGATTAAAAGAAGAAAAAAAACAGAATTACAGAGAGTTCCAAACACAGACATATGATAACAAAACACAACAAACAACAAACAGAACTAGAATGATACACCTATCATATTACCTTCTCCATCATCTTCATCATCAGAGGCAGAATCATCACCGGGCATGATTCGACCGAGAGTGTTCCTATTATTTCGCTTGACAGGTTTAACGTTATCCTGGCCTTTTCCAGAACCCGGCTTCACAACTATTGGTTTGGATTCCGGAGCATCCAATTCCACAGCATCAGTACTACTCACCTGCAAATTCCAACAAACTAGAATCGTCAGTCATAAAGCCATGGCAGTTCGCCCCTGGAAAATTTAACTCACATCCCTATGCTTTTAATTCCAGTTTAGTTCACAGATTTGTATCCGTAAATGTGACAATAAAAACTTTACAAGTCGAAATTCGTAAATTTAAAGATACACAAAACGATGGTAATGGAATAGACATCATTACTACAACAAAAAGCTGGTTAACATCTGTGAAACGGCAATAAAATTCTATCTCACCTCTGGAATGGTGATCGAGTTCATGAATGCATCAAGTGGATCGATCTCTTCCTCCTCCTCCACTTCCTGTTTAACCTTGACAGTTTGGATTGGTGCTGCAATCTCCTCCTCGCCATCTTCCCGCTTCGATTTCAACTTAGCGAATTTGGCTGCAAGGTCCCCACTTCCATTACCATCGAAATCAGCCATAACCAAGTCTCCATTGTCGAAGGCCGCTACTCTAGAAGCTGCTGCGCCCCCAGATTTCGGCAAAACTGCATCCTCTTCATCATCAGAATCTTCGCCTTCCAAAGTCCAAGTCTTCTTCGCGTTCTTAGGCGAGGATACAACATCCGCATCGGCCTGCACCGCTTCTCTCTTTTGTCGGTCCTCTTCATCTTTCCGCCGACGCAATTCTTGCCACTCCTGCACTCTTCGTCGTCTCTTATCAATCTCTTCATCGAGTCTCTTCTGCTCCTCTTCAGGATCCTCATCGTTGTCAGGATCTTTTTTCACTTTCAAATCATCTCGTGCTGCGTCCTCTTCCTTCCTTCTCCTCTTCCTATCCCGATCCCTTTCTCCTTCACCACTTCTTAGGTCACGTTCTCGATCCCTATCCTTGTCTCTGGTTCTCTCTCTCTGCTTGTCCCTTCCCTTTTCCTTATCCTTCTCCTTTTCTTTATCCCTATCTCTATCTCTCGATTTTTCTCGTTCCCGCTCTCTTTCTCTTGATTTCTCCCTCTCTTCTTCTCTGTCTCGTTCCTTCTCTCTCTCCCGCATCCTCTCCTTCTCACGCTCACGCTCACGCTCCTCTTTCTCCCTGATTTCTTCCCTCTCCCTGCTCTCATTCTCATCCTTCTTCCTTCGTTTCCGATCCCGCTCCTCCTCTAACTCCCTCTCACGCTCGCGCTCTCTATCCCTCTCCTTTTTACCCTCCCTATCTCTATCTCCCCCCTTTCGGTCGCGCTCCTTTTCCTTGTCCTTGGCCTCCACTCCATCATCATCACGCCTACTTCGCTTCCTCTCGTCTCGCTCCTTCTCCAAATCTCTATCTCCTCTCTTCTCCCGCTCCCTGTGCTTGCGCTCTTTGTCTCTCTCTCGCTCCCAATGCTCCTTGTCTCCATAATCCTTCTCACGATCCCGGTACTTATCTCTCCCCATCTATGCCTCTCTATTACTCCACTCCCGTTCAAATTCGTTGTCGCCGTCTACTTCTGAATACTAAATGAACGCGACAATGGAGAAAATTGGGATAATTCCCGGCCCGCTCCTCTGCATGAACGAGATGACGTTCACTTAAACCCTAAAAAATGAACGACAAACAACAATGCGGAGTCTGGGAACACCCTGAGAGTCGCACAGACCCTTGGTGGGAAAGGAACACGATGACTGCGTGCAGACAAGCCAACGGCGCAGTCTGTCGCCGTCGTTCATCGTCATCGTCACCGTCCCCATTGTGTCCACCCCGATGCTTAAATCCAACTGCAAACGACGTTGGACTGGCCACGTCGGATCTACAACCATTTCCATGAAGTATTGCTTTAAGAGTTTCAATACCCTTGAATCAAAGTAATCTTTTTTGGATATTCAAAAAAAAAAAAAAAAAAAAAAAAAAAATCTTCAGTATATTTTTTACCTTATCCAATTTTTTTACATTTTTTATTTTTTTATTTAAATATACTTTTACTTGCAAATATATTCATTAAGTTTAATATATTATCTAATTTTATTTATACATAAAGTTATCTTGTTTTTTCTTCCTATTAAATCAATATCCATAGACTCATGTGCAATCTCACCATTTTCTTTAGAATAGTGAATACAATAATAAACGATTTTTACAATGCAAAGTATTTGCTATAAAATAGTAACTTTGGTAAAAATTTTATTTATTTATTTTATAATTCATATTTGGTATATATTTTTATAATGTTTAGATTATTTAAGTAAATACTAAACTGTATATAATAAAAATAAAATAAAAAGGGAATTGCTAGGTGGACACCCCTTGCATACAAACCCTGCAAAAAATTACTAGTTTTGATTTTAAATGAGATTTTTTTTCATTTTTTATTTGACAATGATGAATAATGATAATAATAATAAAACACAATCTTTTATGTTTTTTTAATTCAAAAAACTAATTTGATAAAGGTTTGCAAAGACAAAATAATTAAAGGCTAAGATAATATGAAGGTATAGATTACAAATGGATAAGAGTGTATCAAATTTTGCTATTAAAGTAATAAATATAATAAGAATCATGATTTAAAAATTATAATTTAAAATCAAAACTAATTATTTTTTATGGAGATATGTATGGAAGGAGTATCCATGTAATAAAAGGGGGTGCCTATCTAATGGTTTATAATAAAAAAATAAAGAATGTCAAGATAAAAATGTACATGTGTATATATATATATATATATATATATATATATAATTTAAAAAATTTAACTAAAAACTTATTATGTTTGAATTAAAAATAATATAAAGATTAATATAACACATCTTTGGCTTTCTTTTAATGATATTTTTAATGATTTATAGAACCCAAAAAACCTATTTTCTATTATTTTCCTACTAAACATCATTATTATTGTAAATAAAATATGAGTTGTGATAATTGCTACAACAACAAATGCATCTCTATCTTGTATTATTCCTTCAATAAAAACCAAGTATTATTACTAATAGAACATTAAAAAATAATTTTAAATACATAAAATATTTTAGTTTTATTCACATTTTACAAACATATAATTTTTAATTAAAATGCAATCACAAAACAATAAATAATATATGTTTAACAATAAATAATTTGCACATATGTTAAAACACATTTTATGTACATAAAAAGTAGTAGGGGCTTGAAGATTGGATTTAGAATTGATTTAATGAAGCAATAGATTAGATAACAACAAAATTTTAAGAATTGAATTTAAAATCAATTTATTGAAGCATGAAATCAAGGAAAAATAATTGTGAAGTAGAGGTTGAAGAGCAACAAGAGTTTTGGGATTTAGAGGACACCAATGCCATAAGAATTAAAAAGTTGCAACAGTTTAAAGGTTAGAAAAAATGATATTTATAATAGAGGGTAGTGTATATCAGTATATTTTTGGAAGGAACAAACAATAAGAAAAGAGGTTGAAAAACAAAAGAAGCAACAAATGTCCTATCAACCTTAAAGAAGAAATTAAAGAAAGAAATGGACAAAAAAAATTGTAAAAAATATCCTACCAATCCAAGTTGTAGTAGGCCATGCTATTCATCATTTCCTTGCTATATTTGTTGCCTTACCACCTTCAATTCATTTGTTCAATGAAAGGTCATAAAAATAATAATAAAAAAAAAAATTGGTTTTCAGGAGCACAATTTACGTATTTATATTTCAAGTTTTATAGACCTCAGCTAATTTCATCCCTTTCTAGAGACTATAACGTCCAATGAAGACAAGGGCAATACATCGTTAAAATGAGTGTAAAGCAGATAATTGAACTGTTCAACCATTTCAGGTCCAAAATGAAGCAAAAAATCGATCTGTGATGCACTCCACCGGACAAAAACGCAGAAAAGGTGGCAATTTGGGTTCAAATATACATTAGAATCTCTTCACATGCGTTCTAAGACAACTGATCTGTGGCTAACGTGAATGTTGCCAGAAGACTTTTACCATGACCACGCCACTTACCAAAAGATATTTCACATTGTGTTGTTTTCAAAATCTACAATGTCTACGAAGCCATAGTTGGGCTCCAAACTGTAGCAAGCCGACACGCCAAGGGCTGATATATCGTCCACCTATGAGAACACCTACTCATTGTTATCTTCGTGCATGGCATCATGTGACAGTGGATATAAGGTCGACTACATCAGAAGGAATTCAGGTTTTAATAATGACACTACAACTCCGTGCAGACGCATTAATCCGTTTAGAGTCGTTGCAGATATATCAAAGCCTCCGATTATCATTGATGAAGTCGTAACATCTTCGCCATAAGCCGAAGAGTATGTGGGTGACTGATCTTTAAGAATGTTACAAACTTGGGAGAAGAAAAAAACAAGAATGCACGTGTACAGTTAGATCTGGAAATACGGTTCCTTTAATGTGCAGTCCAGTGGATCCAGATCTACTGTACAGTCCAAAAAAAACCTTAATCAGAGTCGCTGTCTACGCTGCCCATGGCTTTCAGACCCCTCGGCCTCTGCAAGTATGCAACATACTTAGAAAATCAGAGACTATTTACAACCTAGTACCAGCCATGCTCAAGACATTTGATCCTTAGGCAAAAAGAAACAAACAAACAAAAAACGAAACAAAACAAAACAAAACAAAAACACCAAAATCAGATGCAAAGATTCCAACATCACCTTCTTGATGGATTTCTTTTCTCTTACTTCATACCGCTCCCTTGTTAAGTCACAAAGCCAGCTCCCAGGACTCATAACCTTTCAAACACACAAAAACGCATCGGAAATAACCCAGTGTCAAAACGACGATTACAAGTTTTCCGAGGACATATTCCCCCAGGCAGATTGCAACGTAAGGAAGTACCAAAAATGAAAAGCAGAATTCTGCTTCAATCTCTTTACCTGAAGAGTCCTCTCCACATGCTTCAACCTCTTTTTGGGTCTAATTGGGAGCTTGCATCCCTTGATCGCAAAAAAATCGTCCTCCTTTTCTTTCCGAGTCAAAGATATAATAAATTTCGGCCACTGGAAGAGCTCCATGTCAACTTTCCCAGAGGGTGCGGTTTTTTCCAGGTGACCGTTCGCATCAGGTCTTGTACTGACAGTAGAGAGAGCTGCAGTATGAGCGTGGACGCTAGATGTCTTATCAGGATTAGCAAGTGGTGGTTGCGAGCTCAAATCGGCTTTTCTAGCTGCGTTAGCTTCACTGTCGAGGACACCGTTTGCATCTAAATTCTTGGCAGTGGTTGTCGCTCCATTTCCTTCTGCATCTCTGATATCTCTGGTAAGGATATAATAAGCCAAGGTGAGACTGCTAGACTCCTCACTTTTCCCCAAATCAACTAGAGTACTAACAGAAAATTAAGCAACAATAAAGACAAAAGACTACAAAAAAAAAAAAAAAAACTACACCTCCTGCTGCTTCCGTTGATCGATTTGAGTGGTGAATGCGAGCAAGGGACGACAGCTGGCGCTTTGGCTTGTAAAGGAGCTACTTTTTCAGCCCTAACAACACGCCTATCTGGCCTTGAAATCGAATTCTTAGCTCCTGATGACTCCTCCACACTAGCTTTAGTGTCTAATTTATTGTTGCGCGTTCGTTTCTTCTGGCCCCACTGGAGGTTCACTCCATCTGGCTGGGGTCGCTTCGAACCTTCTTCCGACCCTTCCTCTTCGTCCTTCACACGACCATTCTCAACCGTCTCCTGCACTTTGTTATCACTGCCATTCAGATCCTTCACTTGATGCGCTTGGTGAGAGGAGCTGGCTGACTTCAATCTATTGCCTGGCATTTTCAGCAGAACTCTCCTATCCCCAAGCTTCACGCATTCTCCGGCTCGCTTATCATTCGGAACGGAGTTCTCGATTTTTAAAACCATATCGCCGGTCCTCTTTGAAAACTGCCCGGCGTGTTCCGGGAAAATATGTCTGCAAGTTAGGGTAAACCTTGTAAGAATTGGATAAGCACGGAGCTTGACACTATAAGCACCAAAGCCGCTTCTGAACACCGGATCCCTCGATAACTTCTCCGACATTATAGGGTTGCAAATCCAGGTCAACTATGGAAACCTCACTCAGAGAGATGTGAGTAGAACAAAAAAAAAGTAAAAAAATTAAAAAAAATTAAAACTCAGCGTTGCTACAAGAGAGTGCGCGAGGGAAGCGTGCTTCACCAAATGTTATGGCGAACAGACACCGGTATGAAATTAGGATGCCTAGCTGTATCGTGCACGATCTTCGGTTCTAAACTCTTTGAAACACTTGAAAATTACGTCTTCTATTAGACCGAAATCTACCTTAACTCAGCGTTTCATTTACCGGTCCTTGCGCAGAACCAGAAGTGAGTACTTCTCTTAACATAAACATATGAGCATTACGTACACGCAGTGCTTGATACGTCCCTCCGGCGCAACTTCTGTCAGTCTGCAGGGGGTTGATGAGCAGTCAAACAAAACAAAGACTTTCTACGGCGCCCACGAGGGATACACCCGACACCTAAACGCAAAACGGAATGTTTAAAAAAAAAAAAATCCTCGCAACCTCAACCATGACGCCCAAACCAACGGCGTCCGTTCGTCGGCCTATGACCGCACTTAGCACGAAAGGTTACAAAAAACCGTGAGTCATCGAAAAACCTGTTCTCCTCTAGCGTTCAGATCTCCCCCTCTAAGAATCACCGACATTTCTCTTCTTATTCGTCTTGACCAATTTCTAGAGCAACGCACACAGAGTATTATCAGTTACGGCACGGGAGAACTTAAAAAGAGCATAGCCTTATCTTAACTCCACCACGCAAGAACCAGCTTTGATCCACTCCGAAAACCAACAAGCAAGCACACACCGCCAATCATACACCACAAGTGCACGCATAGATTAACATGCAGACCTCATTGCTATTGATGATCACGTCCACAGCGCCAGACTATGCTACCGCATACAGGAGCTTCCGCATTTCCGCGCCTCCCAATGAACAACATCAAGAGACAACGTCGCAACCCTGCAGAAAAATCGCGAACAACACAACGACGATCAACATCTTCTTCTTCTTCTTCGCCATCATCATCATCATCATCATCACTCCTTCATCATTCCCCCTCCATCCCCTCCCTGCCCTCCACCACAAAAGCGCCTCAAAAATTCATCACAATCCCTCCCCGAACGTCAAATCAACAACCTCCCATCAGTCCGAACCAATCTCCGCCATCTTTCCACACAAAACCACGCAACCAAACACCAACACTGCCTAACCAAAACTCACGTTACGGAGCTCTAGCAACATTCACCGCGACAATCAACGCCTCCGACGTGCTCCGGCGGTCTGTTCGTGAATGCCTCCCTCTGCGCTTGGCTACCTCAACAAAGTCACACCCGAGGCTCTTCAGCGTTCGTATAGACACAACACTATTACGAACCAGCCAATTCTTACAAAGAAACAGAAATCATCCACATTAGATCATCCGTAACACCGATAATCATCTTTTGTGGGAGGAGAAGTGGATGAAGCCTGTTGCAGACCGGCGGCGAGGGATGGGCGCAGCATCGAGCGGTAGGAGGCCCCTCCTGACACAGATGGCGTCAGAACTCTCCCCGTAGGAGGGCAACTTTCATCCTGGCCGTCCAGAATCGACGGTGTATGGCTAAACCTGGATATGGATGAACGTATGGATGGCTGTGCACAGTGTGGGCCTGAACGGATGATGGTTTGTCCTAAACGCACGTCTGCTCCAATCTTCTGCTTTAGGGTTTGGCATTGAAAACATGCCTTGCCCTATACTGTCATCAATCAATTTGATTTCTCAATATAATTTTGACAAGTTGGTAAATTTTATTTATGTTAGTTCCTCACCTTTTTTGAAAAGCGCACTTAAATTTTTTAGTTTAAGTGTTACCTTTAACTTTCAGATGGCCAACTTATTTACTAGAAACTTGCAAATATATATATAGAAATAATTTGAATAAATTTTCCTCTTATAAAAAATATTAATGTATCTGATGGTAGTATCCTCCACAATTGGCATACAGAAATTAGCATTGGATGCCCTTGATTTGCTTTCAGAATTACAAGTTAAATCAAATTATTGATGTATGATTATATGCAATACAATAATTAATCATAATGAAAAAAATATACCCAAGAATTACACAACCATATTACATTAATACCATACAAAAAAAGAAAAAAGAAAAAAAGAAAAAAAGAAATAGAAGACAAAAATATTAAAAACTAAAACACAAATTATTTACAACATAAAAATGATATATATATATATATATATATATAAGTGAAATGCAACTACAAGAGTCTAGTGGTTTTGGTTCGTGATATATTTTTAAATTTTGTTTATACAGAAAGTAAACTTTTACCACAAATGCTTTAAATTAGCCAATTTTTATTCTTAATTTTACCATCATGATTATTTCGAGATATTGTAACAATAAGTATATTTTTATATTTTTTTATTGCAAATATGATACTTGAAATATTTTGAATATTAGCTTTATGGTTACACCATAGTCTTTGTTTTTGAAACAATCTTAAGTCAATTTTTATTGAATAATTTTAGTTTTATAATAACTATAAAAAGATTTCCTATTCTAATTTATTTTAATCTTAAATGATTTCATTGGTGCTTAGAAATAACAGACCTGAAGAAATTTTTATGAATTCCATGAAACAGAAAATAAGGTTTTATCTAAAGTAACAACAGTTACAAAAAAATTGCCCGTTGTTTTGTACAAGCTCAACCTAAAATTTTAGATGGAAATCCACAAATTAAATTATGATTTTACTCTATTATAATTTCGATAATTCTTACTGTTGTTACACAAATATTACATTCATCGTTTTGTAATTGACTACAACACTGCCATGCTATATTTTGAACACCACTAATTGAAATATTTACTTGTAACAGATACTTCACTTTGCTTGCATTTTGACAACCCATTTATGATTTTTTTTTTTAAGCTTATTGACTCTATTTTTTATTTATTTTTAGTTTTATTTTTTCCATTACTGTAAAATGAAAACTTGTTTGCGTTCATCACCTAAAAATCTAATCTTTATGTTCAGGTTGTTCACACAACACCATATCTCCTTGTTTTATAGGTGAAGTCTACATGCTGTTAGGACTAAAACACTGATTTACATTTACAGAAGAATGTGACACGAAATACTTAAAATATATAAACTAGTCAACAGAATATTTGGTGCTGTTCAACAGGTATTAGTCTCGCTGTGCTTTCAAACACTAAGTCTTCGTTGTTCAGTGCATCGTAACCACAAAAGCTCTTTGACGAACCTGTCGGTGATAGTATTTTTCTTCAGGACCTTGACAATTGTAACAGTCAACTTCATGGCTCTTGCTGGCAACGATCATTTCCATAGCTCTTGAAAATTTAACTGCCTTAACACCGTATGGGATGACATTCTGGAACTTGATCGCTGTGTCGAAACTCTTGCTAACCGTTTGCGTGAGGAGGAAAAGCTGAAAGAAGCAAGTACCACAGTTGAAGGCATGCAACATCAGTTGTTCCACCAGAGAGTCTAAATCCTAAGTTTCTTCAAGCAGTAAGAGCAGAATTCCTAAGGCTTCTAGAAAACCTTCTTATGGTAATCGTTCTAATAGTATGAAGATCGGATCTAAGGATAGACATGCTTGACTATGGACAGCATCAAGCGAATCTTCTTAAGAAAACATCCTGTTGCCACAATTGTGAGGAGTATCACAGAGCAAGGAGAGTGTCTTCTTCCTTCTAATAGGGATGAATCTGCCAAGAAAAAAGTCAATCGACTTCTGCTGCAGGACTTACCACCAAAGTAAGCATGGAGACAGAAACTGAGGTAACACAAGCTGGATTCCTAGCCTATGCTGAACCGTCTACTTCTGCTTTTATGACAATCAACTTCTACCGATCAACACCACAAGCATGGTATGCCGACAGTGAGGTTACATCACATGATGTTTCATTATCTCTTACACGGGCACCATCGGTGTCGAACAAAATGCCAAATGCATTCCTGCGAACCTATACCCCAAATTTAGTGCAGTTTCAAACCCATTCCTCTCTAGCTCATTTTATAACATGCTGTGGAAACCATTACACCGGAGGTTTCTACTTGTTGATTTAAAGAGCTGTCAGGTTAGATAAGAGGACTGACTAGCATTTAGAACAATTTCTTGCAGCCAGACTGCTGTGTTTGTTGCGACGCCTCTCCCTGGGCAGAACCGCTGTAGAAAAATCTGGAAGTAAATTTCAGTGATGCCATTCGGTCACAACGATCGCAGCATTCTTTTCGAATCCGGGGCTTCTACCCATTCACCTTCCTCATCCACGACTGCCTCCTCTGATAGCGAAGCCAATACTTCCACGTGCTACATCGCCTGCTACCTCCGCTGGTTCATGGCGTTCAGAAATAGAGCATCAAGAAAACTCAGAAAGTTATGCAGAATTGTCTTCTACAAGAAGTTCTTTGTCTTCCAGTCATTTATTTTACCTGTCAAATTTCCTGTTGGTGGATATTCTCCATTTGCAGAAATTCCTCTACCTGATTCCTTAAACCTTCCTCTACAATGTTGCTCATGTAATCCAATTTCGTCAGCACACGGATGCGGGAGGTCACGCACATGGCGTGATCCAGAGCTGAATCCTCCCCACGAGACCACCAAATGATTTACAGGTTCGTGCTTTCTGAACCTTACCGATTACTCGAAAATTTCTCCAAACCCAGGTAATCAACATGGCGCAAATTACACAAGCAAGAGAAACAAAATGAAAGGCTATGCAGTTGCTTTCTCTTCACAACAAGTGAGCCATAGGAACAAACAGGCCGTAAGTAGGTTTCAACTAAGATCGAAATAGTAGGTCTACATTAAATATTGGCAATAGTGTAACTAGTACCATTTGGTACATGGACAATATGTTGTAAGAAGTTAACGTCGCTGATGCGTTACAGTATTTGTACCTAAAAAAACGGATATCATAAGACTGACAGCATGGCGTTGTTTAAAAACCTGGTTTTGGAAGAGACAGACTTGCTTGCAAGCCATTACATCTGCAGAGGCAAGAGTCCAACGGCCGATCACAAGATGTTAGCCACCAGGCTTGTTTATGATCCTACCTCTGCCAAGGTTTGGTGGGGCGATTGAAGGCGTTGATGCGGTCAAGTTGCATATTTTTCATTCACTCTAGGCTGCAAATTCCAGACCACCCGAGGCAGAATGTCAAGTTTGATATCAAGTACAGCAATGCGAACAAAGTAATCCCTTCTGCAACTTGCGAGCAGAAAGAGAGTTGATGCAAAATCTATCCCTAGTTAACCTTTCATGGATATATGATTGAGCATGAGGCGTACGTACCCTGACGTAGCATCTCTCAGGAGAGTTCCTTCCTGAGGTTCCTCCTGAGGAAATACAACTGAGTTCGAGTAAATATATTAACGTAGACCACCTCCATTGTAGCTACAGAAAACTCCTAAACAAGGCTCAAAATAAGCAAATGTATGTCGAACAAGCAAGGATTCACCCAAAAGACCCCAAGTACAGAAAGATTACTCCCCATTGATAACCACGAAATGTAGGGCTCAAAAGACCTTGACAGATGCCCTCATCATTTTTACGACATGAACGGATGAAGTAATTGATTTTCTGCATGAGAGATGCCAAGTGTGGAAAATGAAACTTCAAAGATTCAACCAGATTCTTCAATAGATTAGAAGATAACTTGCATGACAAAGGAAATAATCAGAGAGAGTACCAATGCAACTATCTAAAGCAACAACTATTATGAGACTGAAGAAGTGATAAGTTCGGGTGTTTGGCATCAAAACAAAGGAAGCATTCCTCTGGAGCAGAGGTGCGTCCAGTGTTATACACTAAAGAGAAAAAAAGATTTTGGACACATTGTAGATGTATCAGCCAGCACCAATAAACAAGACCAAATTCATAGATAAACGAATACAATTCCGATTATACCTCAGGAATTTCAGAATATAACATAAGTAGCAGTTTTACATACCGATTGAAGTAAATTCATACTAATATGAGGTACAGACATTAGTGTACACTCCATAATTGTCAATATTGCTAAAAATTGCAAAGCTACAATTTCAATACATATGAAGGTGGTAGCAAGTAAATAAAACGTGAGTGCGACGTATCAAAAGAAACTTCTTATTTCTTTTCTAGCGTGGAAGAATTCAAAGAGCATCTAACAATGTCTCATCCGAAGCTGCCCTGATTAAAATACACCAAAATCTTAAATTCATGTCCATGGTTCTAACTTCTACAACTTCTACCCGAAAGAGAAGCAAACGTACCTTAGTTTCGCAAAATGGAAAGGAACAAGCACGTGGATATCATTGCCGAGTTATCGTCATTACAGGGAACATATGTCAGTAATGATGTCCTGTCATGCAACAGAAAATGAGTGATTGAACTGATGAAGTATTTCATTTAGGTAGTATCATGCACCGAAGCAGAGCCTTTTGAACATCCTCAACACACAATCTCCCTGAGCTAATCTTGACTAATGTGGATGCTGCAAAAGGCTCAAAGACGTAACAAGACTATTTCAAACTAATCAAGACTAAAACAGATATGATAACAGTTCAATATAGAATGAAACAAGGAGATACTGTGCCCAACTACAGGACTAACCAGTTGTGTAGAGCTTCTGAGCAACTCGGTAGTACAGCTGAATTATCTGGTAGTGGTCCTGCTTCCGCTCTCCATCGAAACTGCTAGCTTCACCCTGCCAATTTAAAGAGCAGTCAGAATTTTGAAGTTTTTACTCGGGAGGAACTGGACGGTGCATCCTTAAAATTGAAGCTCCAATGCAGTTGAGGAAATCTTTGTGGTGCACGATATGCAGCACTTACTATAGAAGATGAAGTGATGTCGAAGTGATGTCGAAGTGCTGATATGTTGATCCTGCAATTTCGACCCAACATTAGGTCTCTTTGATCACCATGTAAAGGTTTTATGGTAGAAACCCTACTGATTTAATAAGAAGGTCTCAATTCATACACAATAAACCGTGGTAAAGTTCTCACGAGGAGGAAGTCGATGGAACAAGGAGCGGCATTATTTAATCGTATTATCCTCCTGAGATAGGTTTGTCTTCCCAATAATTCAGTACTATTCTATCACTACGCAAAAGTACAAAAGATACACCATGTAAACATTCACAACAAAAATTAGACTGTGATCAGATCCAACACATGAAGAAGTGACATTGGAAAGCAATAGCCGATGATACGTTCCCACAAATGCCGACAGGACGCAGAGAAGTTATCAACAAAGGTAGGACCAGGATGTTCATGATTTGCTTCGTCAGAATCAACATAAGTGCATTTACACCAGAATTTCTGTCATTGAAAAAACACAGTAGGTCCTCGATTTCAGCTTCGGATTCTTCCAGCCTTCCCAACGTTTGTTCAGAATCTGGTACCCTGGTCAAGTAAACAACTTTGTGACGTAAGACAATCAACTGAGTAACATCAGGATAATGGCAGTAATGAATTTGAACAACACATAAAGAATAGTTAAGATGCTCATCAATAAACACATGCAATTCGTTTGCTCTGCGATCCTATGGTCTCTATCATTCGTGCTTTTACAGATGCATCTGGGTCTCTGAACTGAAGAATAACAAGGATGATTATTGGCTAAAAGAGACCATCCAGGGCAAAGGATTGTTGCCCTAGAAAAGTTATAAGCTTCAATGAAATTTTTGAAATCTTCGCGAAAGCACCAAACTTATAGAGTTATTCTGAACTAACCACTATATACAGTGAATTTAATCGTTCGAATAGCAATGCAAACCACGCCCTCTTCATGGCGAAAAAGCTTCACAGCTTCACTGTAAAAGGAGAATGAAATCATTTTGTACTGCAAAGCAAGCAGGGTATGAAGAAAAGAAGACTTGTAGAGACATCTGTTGCTGTTTTACGCACACACAGCGACAAGAGGCTGGCTACCTGGTGTGCTGCACAAATCTATCAGAGTGGATGGGATACTTCATGAATATACTGAAAAATAGCAAGATGATAACACAATGTTAAAACCTTCCAAACAGCTACGATTAACTGTGACTCATCAGTTTGTTCAAAATGGATGGGTCAAATGGAAGCGTAATGATGACAAGAGGTTGGTCCAGTGTTATGTTACCCCGGGAACATGATATAATAAGCGAGATTCTCTTCATGATTGAAATCAAAAGGGAAGGAAATTAGACGATTGGTGTTGTAACTACTAAAAAAAGTAGACTGCACACATTCAGAAGGAGATTCGAGACACAGGTCACAAGTGTTAAAGTACTTCGCACGTACCGAAATGAGGTTAGTGACTCAATTTTATATGCCGATGCACCGATACACGACTAGCACTTGATAATGTGACCAATTTCGTGATGAGTCTGAGTATAAGATTCGCCTGTTACTTCATGAAAATAAAAACAAGCTATAAGATCCACTAAGACACGACTTCGGCTGTCGGTAGCAACCATGCTCTGTTGGGCAAAAAAAACGATAAGATGCCTCCCCTATTCCCCTACATGAGTGAGATTCAGAATTTATACATAAATATGGCGTGTTCGCAGCGTAAATTCTGTATCATAATAATCAGCTTTAGCAATAGCTGCACAGCTACAGTGGGTGATTTTTTGTCAGCCCACAAAATGCGAACAAAAGTTTCCATCATCTGCTTCACCGCAAAAATACTACGTAAGCCAATCATTACCGGCTAGGGTTAGCTGAATTGCAGCAAACTTGAACAACTTGGATACTAGAGATATTGCCAACATCTAAATCTTGAGAGAGTTGATCAATGTTTCATATTGAACGACTAGGTACATCCTCATGACAAAATTCTACAAATCAACACTCCATCCTTGCACAACTACAACCTTTAGTTGCAACTTTGACGTGTAATGTAATCATGTAATTAAGAAAGTCCACTGGAGAGACAGCCAGATCTCACTCAAAATATGTAGAGTCGTGCTGACTTCCCGAAATTCAAAGTACTGCCATCGACCTGATAGTCTTCATTGGATAATCCTGAACAACACTGCACGATTCTTGTTATTTCCTAACATAAAGGGATTACAGTTTTTCGTGCGGGACTAAGTATGTGAACAGTGTATGTTGCCATAAAAATAGATAACCGTTTTGTTTTGTAACATTCCCAGATATGTTAAATCAAACAAGTTGCAGGAATTCTTTCTGCTCCATCCTGTTCAGCTGCAAATTGACAATTACGACATACTTTCAACTCATACATTGTGACAAGCTCCCTCAATCAAAATTATTTTTTGACAATCTAAACAACTTCTAAACAAAGCAGTCAATACTGACTGCTGACGGACTTAGATCCATTGCCCTCACCTTGTTGGAATATGTAATCACAGTTGCCATTTGCAGCTGATCGTTGAGGCACCTAAACATACAGTACTACATTTAACAAATTACGTTCTAGCTCACAAAATTTGCATAATCCATTTCAATTACATCAACAAGTATCGATACCCATGAGAAATGGCATTACACTCAGCAGATTTTACCAAAGCCAAAGAATCTGGATTGTGTTACATCCACTGTAGCAGCAAACACTAGGTCGCTGAACTCAATTTACACGCAAATCCCAAAAAAACTTCCAAGATAGAGAAAAACACATATCACTCCTTCGCTCTTGACACACGAACCCCAACGTAAAAGGTTCCTTCCAAAGCTTCGCAACTACCCACACGTCTAAAACTTGATATCATAACACGCACAAAACTATGCCCCAAAATACCAAGCCTCAAGCCTTCAACCTCTCGACCAAGCGATTACCTACAAACCTCCCATTAACATATAACCTCCGCCCAATCTCAGCTCCCCGACCACCATAATTGATCCTCGCCATAATTTTCCAACTATGCCGCTTTATCCTCCTTCGTGAAGAGCCGACACTGGGGTGCTCCTTCTACTCCTGCGATCGTTTCCTCTTGCAATTTAATCTTGGCTCCTGGAACATTGTCAGAAGCTCCTCGCCATTATCCTCCCTTCCACCTCCGAGGCCATCTTTCTGCGCTACCACATGGGGCCATTGTTCTACGATCATGATCCTTCCACTCCGTCCCATATTCGAAAATACATAGAAAAACCTTTTTCAATCAAATCTACTCGACGCCGCAGCCGCAAATCAATTCCCGCCACTCTTGTCTTGAAAGCCAATTTCCCGAAGGCATCGACCCGGCATGGCCCCATATTCAAACCGCAAGAGCGATTTAGTTCGTTAATATTGACACAGCACAAAATATTCCATCTAGATGAATACCCCTAGCATCCATTATTTATTGCCCTAAAACTTTAATAGGCACCCTAAATTCCTCGGCAGCTGGTAGGGGATATTTTGCTGAGACAGGTAGGACGAATGATGAACGTCGTTACCGAAACGCAGCTTGTGAAACCTGCTGGGCATCGTACTTCCTGGGACTCCGAATGTTCCCCGTTGCGCCGATCGACATTCCGAGATAGGAAGGCGTTTGATTGTCGGTCAGAATATATCACAATAGTTCTCGGAAGCCATTCTGGGACTTTGCCGACCACTTTTACTAGGAAGCGCCAATAGCACTTTAGTTTCCAGCTATCGAATGCAAAAAAAAAGAGGATGATTCCTCATTGGTGAGATTGAATAGGCAAAGTGGTGTTGGGTTCATGGGTCATCTACTTCTGAAAGAGGTACTTCATCATTTGGGCAATGGTTATTATTATCATTTGTTACTGCTTTTTATGAAGTTGATGAAATCAATACGGAGATATTTAAAATGAGAGTGTTGCTAGAACTAGTTAGATTTCTTCTGAAAATGATAAGGTGTCATGTTTTGGTCGCTCACAGTAGTGCGTGATTCAAGTTTCTTGTCGCTGTTAGTCTGTATCCCAGGTGATATTTGGTTTAAAAAGTTATTTCATAAAATGTACCATGAATTGGTTTGTAAATTTGGCTGTGCATCCACTTGTCATACATTCAACGATGTGCAACACAGAAAATGAGCGTTACATGTGTGATATTGATATGTGTATATATATATACAAATATACATATGTGTTTTTACACACACGTCACATCTCCACATCAAAAACAATTTGCAGAAAGTCGATGTAAGGAGGCTTTCCCCAGTTGCAACAACTCTCTGCCACTGCAACTTTGTTGACCCCAAGATACAAAGAGCGACAAATAACATTTTTAATAATTCCTTCTTGGGCACTACTCGATGCGAACGGATAATGTACACAAGTGATTCACCAGAAGTCACCATGTCTAACACCTTGACAGCGAAGAGAACGATATTCTGCTGACATCGAACCCGAGTGAAGACATCCTACATAAACTCCCGCTGTGTGTTTTTCTCCTAGTGCCAAATTGAGAATTCCTGAACCCAGAATTACTTGGGGGGTGTACTCTCCAATTGAATACATGTACAACTGCGATACAGTTTACCCTCATACACCTTCCCACTTCATGTGGTAAGAGGTCAGAGCTACCCTGCAACATCGAATGCAGACACATCTGAAAATTGAAATAGGAATGCATTGAATATTTAGTAATAACATCTATTCAGCATAAAAGGACAGCTCATTCCAGAGCAAAGTTTGGATATTGTACAATTCCGGAGGTTGTACCTCCACCACAAGAATAACCTAAACTAACCGACCAGGGCATGGTCAGGATCAGGTAACACCTGCTGGAGGACCAACATCAGTCACGGTCTGAATAAACATGATAAAAGACCAACTAGATCATTTCGAATGGTCCTTTGGAAAAAGGCAATCGGAATAACTCAATTGAGCCTCCTCGCCCATGATCTGAAGTTCTGAAGGTGGAGTTGAATTGTAGGGCCTAGGTCGAATGTTGAAGACGAATTAGCTGCAATCTCGCTCCGATAATTGAAGGGCTTTCAACTTCAATGTATTGGAAGTACACGTAATGAAAATCACGCTACCTTAAAACAGTCAAAGTAAGAACAGTCGATCATTTGTCTACGTCGCAACTTCAGCCAGTTGAGGCATTTTCAAAGACAATGCAAGATCAGGAAGCCGGTTCCACTGCAGGTTCGGTTTGACAATTGCATCTTGAAGCATTAGTAGTTTGGAAGTCCTGGGATCTCCGAGCCAGTCCCGAACTACATGTCCAGCACAAACCAGACGTCCTTCATTGTATCGACCAACTTGGAAGGGAGCATTGATCTCTTGTAACCTTAATTCTACAGCTCGTTTCACAGTACTGACACCTGCCACTTTGCTGTGCTTACCCCACCCCGTCAATATGCTGAGCACTCGAGGAAGGGCATGGCCATCCCAGACCAAAGCTCTGAGATCAACAAGCCAGACATGCAGCATAGCTTGCGCTGCACCTACAGACATGAGGTGAAGGTCAAGACAGAACTGCTGCTCCGAGCGCCACCACGCGTTCTCCCACACTTGACGTCGCTTCGCAGCAACAACTACTTCTTGAGCTCCCTGTCTCTGTTCCAACATGAAACAAGAACCCTTGGATATGAGAATAATTTTATACTGAATATGCAACCATGCCAACCGAACTCGCTTTATATAACCGAATGACGGAAATTAACATAAAGCACGATATCCATATTCCACACAGAAAAGGGATTAAAATAACGTAGTTTACAAACCTGGCCAAAATGCCACAGCACATCCGTAAGAGCATTGTAAAACGCTGCTCCTGTAGCGTAGTCCATCCGAGAAATCTCATCGAATAATCGTTGCGCTTCAACCCAGACTTGCTCTCTCAAACCCATCAACAGCCCATGAGCGATACCGTACACCCAGCCATCGAAAAAGCGCATCTGTTCCAGCAGTACAGATGCTTCTTGAAGCGAAGCACACCGACTGCATCCAGTTGATCCAAGTCAATCACAAAGATTCAAGACACACACATTCATGTAATCCAAGCTCCAAATTCAAATGATGGCGTATACATCTGATCTGACAATGCTCACCTGCAGGCGTTTAGTATAGCAGAGAATGTCACAACATTTGGTTTCAACCCAAACTGCTGCATCTCATGGAACACACTCACAGCAGCTAAGACACCAGTGTGGTCACTCGCATTCTGTTGTGAGGGTGAGGGTTTGCGGACAACTTCCATGCTCTTGTCTCCAATTTTTTGAAAGGAGTTCGGCATGTTCGCCTTCACAGCTTCCAGTTTATCTCCCTGCAGATATCCCACATGTTAATTACGCTATACACTGACGTCAACCTTCCAAGTGAATGAAGCCCACACCTGGCATATATCTGAAGAATTTCAAGGAAGAATTTCCTACTGGCTAAAAATTAAGAAACACAGCAGACATTTACAATTCATGTAGATACTACACATACTTGGCCATATCTCCCGTATGCATCAATGAGTGAGTTGTAAGTCACGATGTTTGGCTGAATTCCAGCTTGTGTCATCTCTTGAAGCAAGACCACGGCATCTTCGACTAGTCCACACTTGCAGCATGAGTCGATAAGTGAACTGTAGAGAACAACGTCTGGTTTCAACCCGGCGCGTTTAAATTCAGTAAACACGTTTGAAACATCTTGGTGCATGCCTGCTTTCGAGTAAGCATCAATCAAAGCAGAATACGTCAACACATTTGGAACAAGACCCTCGCCCTTCATCTTATCGAAAAGACACGCAGCATCCTTGTATTTCCCCTGCTTCCCATAAGCATCGATCAACGCGTTGTAAGTAACCACGTCAGCCTTCAGACCAACCCTTTCCATGTCCTTACAAGCAATCAAGGCATCGTCAAAGCGTCCAAGCTTGGCGTAAATATCAATGAGTGTATTGTAGGAAACGCGATCAGGACGAACGCCTGATTCCTTCATGTCGTGGTAAAGACTGATAGCTTCCTCAAAGCACCCTAACTTTCCATAACCATCGATCATGGTGCTGTACGTGACCACGTTGGGACTAATGTTCTTCCCTCGCATAGACGTCATGATGGAAGCTGCGAGCTCCATTTGACCTCCCTTGCAAACGGCGTCAATGAGTGTGTTGAAGGTAAAAATATCTTGCTCAATTCCCCTCCGTTGCATTTCAGCAAACACTCGCTGAGAGTCCTCCCACAGACCACCCCGACTGCAGACAGCAATGAGTGAGTTAAAGGTGATACGGTCAGGCTCCACGCCCTCCTTCTGCATCTCATCAAAGATATCGAGGGCCTTCTTCAGGTCCACTCCGCCTTTCCCACATGCATCGATTATAGTGTTATACGTAATCAAATTCGGCTTGCATCCAGCTTTTTTCATAGCCTGGAAAACCTTGAGCGCCTCACGACATCTTCCGCTCCGCCCATAAGCACTAACCATAGCAGAGTAAGCATACACGTTGTTCCCGAATCCTGCCTTCTGCGCTCTGTTGAACACATCAAGCGCTATTTCCACCTTCCCTAGCCGTCCTAACGTACTAATCATTATACTCGCCAACTTACTCCACTCGCTCCGAAGATGCACTTGCTGCACCATCCACTCGTATCCCTGGAGAGCTCGCTCCCACTCACCCCGGTTCCCAAGCTCCCGCAGCAGATAAGGAAAATCTTCCAGACCGACGAGCTGGTGCGACCACTTCTCCAACAACAAAGCAGTTGAATTCAAGGGCGTTGACGGTGCTGACAGAATCTCCTCCACGGCCAAGTCCGCCTCAGGGCTGTGCTTTCCCATATACAACTTCTGCCGTCCATGATGAAACTTGCTCACCAACCTCGTCGACCTCCGACCACAGAATTCGGCATTTAAACCCCCAGCGGTAGTCGCTGCTGCTGACGCACTTTGCGTCTGCTGCTGATGTCCCGGCTGCTGGTGCCCCCAGCCAGCCCTATTGTTTCCAGTGACTGCCACCCGCTGGGACACCCACGCATCGCCACCGTGATGCCCGCCTTGCCTCGTTGTCGGCCTCCATCTCCCTCCTCGACTACTACTCGCGGATCCTTTCAACCCCGCGCTTCCGTGATTTCCAACCACCACTCCAACACCTGCCGCGGCACTCGCCGCCTTCGCCTCCGCGGACAGAAAACCCGCTCCACTCGCCATCTCTAATCAAACACCAAAAAAAAATTCCTAGTATTTATCTACCCTCGCTGCTCACAGCCTAAGCCAAGTCGTAGCGTGTTAGAGCTTCGGCACAACCATCCAAAACTACGTGACAGAGGAGAGATAATCACCGTAAGCACACCTGCAACCTCTCCCCTACCCTCCCACCCTCCTCTTGTCTAACTTACCCTAAACTCTACATCAATCCCATGGATCTGAACTCCACCAAGTCCGCCCTCCACCGAAGAAGAGATACTGATATATCTCTAAGCCTAGCACCTCACCGAAGCAATATACTGGAGCCGAACAGTGAGTAGCCACACCCCTAGCTTTAGTGATAAACTTAGGATGCTTCAACGTCGACTGCCTACTGTTGCAGCGATGGGCGCGGTGGCAGCCTCAGGATGGCATGCCTCGCCCTCCGTGGACTCTCACGCCTCGCCATTATCTAACCCAACCTGGCCCACCACCTCATTCCAAACATTCCACCCCATCCCCCAAACCTAAAACATATTCACTGAATCATGCTCACCCCCCAATTCCCACCCCCCGTCCCCGACCCGACCCGTCCCGACCCTGCTTCTTCTGCTTCTTCTGAATCGCACCTACACCCGATGCCGAGGCGGGCACAGAGGGCAGATCGCGGGCAGCCCCCAGGAACTTTTGCGCTTTTCCTCCGACTGCCTAAAGGAAAGCCTGATGACGCGCTTGGCTCCGAGCTGTCTCTGGACGCTGCGTGTTTTACGGGCCGTATGAACGCAGCCTTGTTGGAGCAGGATGTGTCACGTGTCACGAGCTCCGCCCTCGATCGATCCGGAGATCTCACCCACCCCCCCTCCTCTTATATTATATTATATTATATTATTTATATTAGTATGTGTTTGTATATTCACATACATGTATAATCCGGGAGGATGGGAGCTTGAGAATGAAGCAAAGGCGTGATTTGCAAGATGACGGGAAAGAGGGAACTTCCTTGTTGGAATTTGTTATTAATGCAAAAATAATGTTCTTATTCCACATTCAGAGAATGGCATGTGGGGTAATTTATAATATTGTGACTTTGGCCATGGGTTTGCATTGCAATAGATTCATTGGATATGAAATGATGATAAAAACTCTTGTCAATATTATTATTATCACTTTGAACTGTTGCATTTTTTTTTAGTACCCAACTTTGAAGTCATTTATTTATTTACTCAGATACAACTTTCATGTGATGGACCAAATAATGTCAAATGCACAGGTTAAAAAAAGTAATTGAACTTGCAAATGAAAAGAGTGGTTGATTTTCTTAAAAAAAAACAAAAAAACAAAACTGAAAGCAACCATAATATGCATAGTGCCTTTAAAAAAGGGGGAATATTAAATTGACCCGGATAAATCTTAAATCAATCCACCTTTGTTTTTACTGTCTTGTACCACATTATATATTTCTCATCGATCCAAAGAAGGTCATCCTCCCTCACTAATCCCTCAATTTTGCATCTCTAGAATTTTTTCCCTCATTCACAAATGTTGACAAGCCAATGACTTTGTGAATATTTCAATTGATATTGGGGTAGAGTGAAATAACTTCAATATTTTGATGCAAGGTTGGCTTCAAAATCTATTTGGTAAATGTTAAAGGCAAATTCATTATGATCCAAGGATGAACTTTTTTGGATTAGTAAGGAATACATGACATGGTATAGGATAGTAATAGCAAAGATGGGTTAATTAAAAATATACCTGTCAATTTAATACTCCCATTAAAAAATACTTAGGACGTGATTAAAGTAATAGAGGCTGATTGAATGCCATTCAAGAGGTTATGGAGCAACTAATGCTATTTTGTAATAAATATTTTGTTAAAACTAAGTTACAAGTAATAGATGTGTACGACATGGACAATGTTTTTTTTTTAAAGCATATTCTACGTATTAATACAGTAAGATTAATGTACTTGTTAATTTCACATCTTTAAAAAAAAATCAAAATCAAAACCAAAAAATCTTTTCAAATAGTGTGTAATTGTGGATCCACAAAAAAATAGATGAAAGTTTTTGAATCAAAGAGAAGTTAACTGTAAAACCAAGGGTCCAAATTGCATGTCTAGCACCCTTGAACAGTTAACTAATGTCATTGGAGACTAAATTATAAAAATCATAGCAAGAAAATTGAAAAAATGTATTGATTATTCTATATTTCTATTATTATTATTATACTTGTGCAAGACATATTGCAAAAAAAAAAAGGATTCATCAATGCCATCAAAGAGTCATGAGTACAAACGAATTTTGTCATGTAATGATAATACAAACTAATACTTCATCTGGTATCATCAATTCAGAACTTTGTTTCACAGGAAAAAAACAAACAAACAAGTAAGTTTTAATGATTTTTTCTGAAGTTAATATCTTGATGTAAATAAACAAGTGGATTTAAAGTTTGTAGTGAGTACTAGTTTATATGATAAGTCTCTTCTTTTCCATTTATTAACAAAAAAAAATACTTTTCTTGCTTAATTTTTTTGCAAAACATTCAATGAGAACAGTACATCTGGAAAATTCAAAATTTAAGTGTGATAAAAAGATATTTATAATTTAAATCTTTGATGAAGTTTGAAATTTTTATGTATTTTGGGTAGTTCATAAAAGATGCTTAAATAACTATATCATAAATATAAACATAATAATTGTAAAATGTACAAATACAAGTAATAATAGTTAGTTATTAAAGATTGTTTTAAAACTATTATCAACCACAAAATGCATTAAGTACCTTCAGAAATTATACTATAAAAACATGAACATCTACTATTTATTAAAATGAACCATTCTTTTAAATTTATATTGACAATTTGGTAGCATAGAATATTTTAAGCTACAAAGTCCAATTTTGAGATTGTAATTCTGAAAGATGTCAAAAGAATTATAAACATATAAACAAATAATTTATAATAGGAACAAACACATAATTAAGATCCAAAATTTGTGTTTTCAAAATAAAAATGTCTTTTGTCTTCTTAATGACAATTAGGTCTTACAAAGATTTTTGTAAAATATTTTGATTAAATTATGGATTGCTCAAAAGTCTAAAGAATCTTTTGCAAACACTTTAATAGTATAATAGAAAATTTTGGAAGCTTATAAAAGTTTCTAAATTTTTTAAAGAAGTTTTAAAATCTATTAGAACATTCTAGACGGTTTTAAAGGATTTTTAATATTTATAAAAAAATTAATTAAAAAAATCAAAAATATCAAAATAGTTCTTAAAATGCACTCAATTTGTGACTTTGTCCATTTAACAAACAATAATGACCATAAAATTTTGATATTAGTGAATTTGTTTTTATATTTTACTTTTAAATTTAAAATTTTAAAATATTCTTAAAAAGTAACTTCTCCAATTACAAATTATATACTATCAACTTGTAACTATATAACTAATATTTAAGCATCTTACCAAAGTTGTTTGTAATAAGATTTTTTAATGAGATTATTCAATATTTGGATGGTCTCATTATTTATCTATATAATGATAAAAGGTGTGAATTTTTTGTGTGCTTAATGCATTAATTGTTGCAAAAAGAGCTCAAATTCAAAGTCTTGAAATGCTCTGACAGTCTTCAAGTTTGACACACTAAAGGTAAAAATATAGATTATAAAACTTTGGCTTACAAAATTGAAAAAACTATGAATCCAGAATCTATCATGGATATTTACTTATTTTTTTCCCATAATACTTATTAAGGAGGAAATGTTTATCTTAAAATTATATCATTAATAATTATTGCAAAATATAATATAATTATTTTTATTTCTTTAAGGCATGGTGATATTGATTTATAAAGATATAATCAAAAAATTTCAAAAAGCCTTATTGGTATATTGATTAGGTTTGATTGTGGTTTCTACATATGTTTTAATTTTTAATATACCAAATATTAAAACAATAAAAAAGAGAAACAAAAAATGTTCTTAATCATTAGCCAATTAAATAGCCTCAATATCACATTTGTATTAAGTTAGAAAACATAGTTTTTTAAAATAAAATTAATACTGCACTCTTTTATGCAACATTTTTTAATCTTTCAAAAATGTAATTTGATTTATAATACATTTCAACCTATGTATCAGTTCAAAGAAGCAATATATATATATATATATATATATAAATATTTACACATACAATTAGAAATTATAATCATATAACTACTTGTTATTGTTTATTCAAAATAATTAGAATTGAATTATAAATAATTGTATGCAACATTCAATATATTTAATTACTTTCATATCATAAAAATTATATTTCAACATGGTTGCACTGTATATTATAAATTAAGTCTGATGGATGATTCTTAAATCTTTAATGCCATTTCTTTCTTTAATATTTCCAATGTGCCATTTAAGATATACATATGTATATATATATATATATATATATCTATTTTAAATATTTATTTTTATTTCTGATAGAGATTTGTGTGGCTAGTTAAGGTTATCTAAATTTCCAAATAAATAAATAAATATTCCACATATGTTGGTTTAATCCATATTTTAATCAAAATGCTAAAAATGCAATTTGTGTCATGGACGCAAAATATAGACTAGAAGTCTAAACAAGAAGTTCAAGAAGAACTAGTAAGAATTAGGTTAATCAAATGAGTACAAGAACAACACCAGAGATGTGAGCTAGAATTCCAAGAGATGTGTTATTGAGACTGAAGAACTCTTCATCCTCGACTCCAATATATACACCTATTCAAGAAGCTTCTTGATCAACTTCCAATGATTAGGAAGCTTCTCAAGCAGCATCTCAAGCAACTTCCACCAACTAGGAAGCTTCTCAAGTAACTTCTATCAACTAGGAAGATGCTAGAAGGTTTTGGAAGGTTCTAGATAGTTCTAAATACCTTCTAAAACGTTCTAACAGGTTCTAATAAGCATGTCCTTGACACTAGAAGGTTGTGGAAGATTCTAGAGAGTTCTAAGTACCTTTTAGAATTTTCTAAAAGGTTCTAACAAGCATGTCTTTGACATCACCGCCTCCTCTAGCTTTGAGGTCTCCGAGAAGCTATTTGAGACATAGCTCACAAATGCAGGAAATCAAAGATTTGGCGCATAGTCTCTGTAATATATTTTAATTGTCATTCATGAGGTAGATGATTCATGGGTCCTTATAGCCACCGATAATGACCAACATCTTCTACTTGAGACTATGTTTGAATTTTTATGTCTTCATTGTGAAAGGGGGCTGAAAATATTGTTTTGCCACAACCTTCATGAGCTGGTTTAGCTTCAAAGACAATCATAAGTGACCTGCTATTTGATATTCATCGACGTCTTCTTGGTTCTTCTAATTCTTCATCTCAAGGTCGATGCCGTGAGCTATTCGATTGAGATGGCACCACTAGTGTAGTATCCTCATTCTCACTAGCCATATCTAAATATACTTTGAGATTAGATATCTTGATACTACAAGAAAATAAAACACAACAAGTTATATTTTGATAAGACTTGGATCCTACTTATATACATTCCTTTGAAAAATGCTTCATCTTCACATTTTGTTAGTGGCCAACTTTTGATTTATCAGGATATCATCGATAAAATTCTTGTATCTTTTGCGGCACATTTATTACATTTTTTTCTAGCTCCCAAGTCCATTCATTTACATCATAGCCACACTAGTGAATTAACTATTCCAACTTCCCCTATCTCCGTCATAAATTAAAGACTTGTTCCACCTCATATTCTACATGGTCCTTGATTTCAATACAAGGTGGTGGTGGTTGTATCCGCCTTAGTAAAGTTGATTCGCTATAAGCTTCTAGAAGAGAAACATAAAAGATTAGATGTACCTTCATAGGTGTGGGTAGTTTCAACCGATAAGCCATCGGATTGATTTGCTTTTGAATGCAGAATGGTTCCAATCTCCTATAATTCAACTTATTGCAAGGTCAAGTAGTCTTCATGTTTTGTCGCAAGAGCCAAACCTTATCTCTAATTTAAAAAGCAAAAAAATCCTTCCAAAATTTGTCTACAAAAGATTTGTATGAGTCTTGAGCTACCTATAATTAAAGCTTAAAGGTGGTCTAGATCTCCATTAAATGCTGTGTAAGATCTTCAGTTGCTGGATTTTTATCTTTGGATTTATCCAACAAATCGAGTTTTAGATGATATCCATAATTTGTAAAGAAAAGTGTTTATTGGGTTGAGATATGGACCAAATTGTTGTACACAAACTCCACCAATGGTAGATATGTAGTCCAATCATCTTATTGATAGTTGATTGCACATTATAGATATTACTCTAAGACTTAATTGACTCGCTTTGTTTGACCATCGGTTTGAAGATGGAAGGCAGAAGAGAGTTTGATATCTATCCTAAGTATATCAAAAAATGACCTTCAAAACTTTGATATAAATTGAGGTCCTCGATCCGAAATAATGTCATCTGATAAACCATGATACCCATATATATTGTTAATATACAATCTTGTTGTTTCTTTATCAAAAGTTATCTTTCTGCATGGAACAAAATGTGCCATCCTCGTAAATTGATCTACCACCACGTAGATAGCATCAAATATTACAGAAGGTGGTAAATCTATGATGAAGTCCATAGATACTCAAGACCATGGTCGCTTTGGAATTGGCAAAGATTATAAAAGCTCGTAAGGGTGATGTCGAGGATTCTTTGATCTAGAACAAAGGTAAAATGATAGCACAAAGTTTTTCACTACCTTTTACAATTGAGGCCACCAAAAGTCTCAAGAAATAAGTTCCATTGTTTTGTTGAATCCGAAGTGACCTACGGCCGGGAAGTCATGTCAAGATTGAAGAATACAAAGTTAAATTGGTCCTTTCGGAATGTATAGTTGATCTTCAAAATATAATAATCTGTCTTCATTCTTGAACTTGTCCTTGTCAAAGCACTGCTTCACATCCGAGACTAATGAGTCCACAGCTGATGCTCCATGGATTTGTTCTAAAAAATCAACATCAATTGGCATAATCATGGAGGTGGTGCGGAGACAAAACCATTCTAATTGTAATAAAGTTGTACACTACTGATCAAATGCTACATTTTCAACCTTAGGCACTAGATATGATCTCTTTAATAACACATTCGATAGTCCTTGTTGCCTTTCTAGTTGATATGTGATGATGAAGTTGAATCAAGATAATGACATGTTCTACCGAGCTTGGTAACGATTCAAAACTCGAACTGTTGTGAAATACTCCAGATTCTTATGATCTGTATATACAATCACTGGATATGCAACACCTTCTAATAAATGACGCCACTCTTGGAAAGAATCAACTATCGCAAGCAACTCCTTATCATGAATTTCATAATTGATTTCTGTTGCCGAAAACTTCTTTGAGTAGAACGCAATCGGGTGAAATTTATCATCCTTCTCCATCTGTGATAATACAACTCCTAGTGTAAAGTCAGAAGTATTTGTTTCCAAATATAAGGCCTTTGTAAGGTCGGGATGTACCAAGATAGGAGCGATTATAAACGCCGACTTTAACTCTTGAAAAGCCTCTTATGTTTGCATACTCCACTTGAGCTTATTCTTTGATGTCAATCGTGTTAATGGAGTTGCGATTTGTGAGTAGTTCTTGATGAAAATGCGATAGAAATTGGCAAATCTAAAAAAATATTGTATGTCATGTACTATCTTTGGTATTGCCCAATCTGTTACTGCTTAAATTTTCTTCTCATCTATCAACAATCCTTCGTCTAAAATAATATAATTAAGAAATTCCACCTTAGGTTGATAGAATACGCATTTTTCTAACTTGGCGTATAATCCCGCATCCCAAAGTTTTTGTAACACCAACTTCACATGACTCTCATGTTCTTGAACATTCTTAGAATAGATTAAAATGTCATCGAGGTAACAAACAACAAATTTGTCCAAATATTCTCAGAATACATCATGCATCAAATGTTGAAATATAGTTGATACATTGGTCAATCTGAAAGGCATGACATTATATTCAAAATATCCATACCTTGTCCGAAATATTGTCTTCCATTCATCTCCCGCCTTTACTCATACAAGATTATAAGCTCCACGAAGATCTATCTTAGTGTATATTTTGGCTTTACCAAGTTGCTCCAAGTGTCTGAATATTAGTGATAATGGATATTGATTCTTCACAATGATCTTATTCAAGCCTCGATAATATCAAGGATATGAACTAAAAAAAGATGCATAATCTAATGAAAACTGTATCAAACTAAATATCACAAAATGAAAATAAAAAAGTATGTATATTCAAAGAAAACTGGAATGGCTATTGTCAAAGACTAGAAATATGAAGACTCTTGAAATTAGACTAGAATCAAGAAAGGAATTGACAAGAATGAAGAGGGCTTCACTCTTGCCTCTATAAATACTATCTAATTAAGAGCTACATGGCGATATTGTATAAAACCTCATACACATGTCTAATTTGCAAGACATGTGTCAAACTTGCACGACAAGTTTTCTACATGTGTGCCACGTACTTGGCTTATTCCGCAAGCTACCAACATGTGTGATACATGGCTAGCTTGTTCCACAAGCTACTAATATGTGCGCCATGTGGCTAGCTTGTTGATTAAATTTTTATACCAATCACCTATAGACATGTATAAAGGTGATTCCGCGTCTATGAAGCTTCTAGGAAGCTACTCTATCACATATTATCAAATCAATTTATTTTACCTACTTCTAATGGTCTATATTATTTAGGTCATTTATCGGATTAAATCTTATGTCCATGATATTATTTCCCTTTCTAGGGATGACTTCTACGAGAAGCAGTGATTATATGTTGAAGAAGTCCAAGATACATCTAATTATACTTGCCACATACTCTGATCTTTATTCCCTTCGTAGGTAGTTGATATGTCCTTTTAGCCATCAATAATGTCCCATATTAGGACAAAAGGACCACCCTATTATTTGATCATTGTTAAGGCTTTCATAACTCCCTTCAAAGAAAATATTAGAAACACCATCAAGTTAAGTTTTTACCTTTAAAAGTATCACCAAACATTAGGAGTCTCTTCCAAGGTTGTGATACCAAATACGTTGTGGTGTTATGGTTCGGCTACTATGTGAAAAAAATTGTACATGTATATTTAATATACAATTTACTACATAGCTAAATGTAAGCCATATCAATGGACTTTTATTGGTTATAGGATGTGGTTAGGTTGTTAGTTTAGAAAAAATCTATTAAAAGGATTATTATTAAGGTTTATACAACCTTATTTTCTTTTTATTAGTGACTTTTGAAGTTAATTTTATATTGATAGTAACTTGTATATATCATAAGTCACCTATGTTAGACATTGGTGATCCTTAAGATCTTATTTATTTCTTTTATTTGATGCTTAAAGCACCAAGTATGTAAATCTTATAAAAAGAAGGATTAGAAAAGGGTCTTTAGTATAAAAAGGATAGTTTGGCAATCCATGTGGATGAATAGAGGTGGATGATAGAAATTTCTATTCTAATTGGCCAAAAATCATGCCCAATGGGCTTTAAGGAGGCTGCCCAAGGGTTTATTAGGAGTTAGGGTTTCTTTTTGAAGAGGAGTCAAACATCAGAGGCTAGGATCATAAGGTTTAGGTTTTTGGATCTGATTTAGGTGCAAATTTTGTGTGATTTGCACTTTTTGTGAAGAAGTTATAGGCGCCCAAAGTTAAGGTGTCAATTTTGGACCTAGTGTCACTCTTTTGAATATAACTCACGCATATAGAAAATAATCAAGGATTGGCAATTAGGGTTGAAAAGGGCACTTTCATGGCTACACTTTTTATGTGCAGCTCGATAAAATCCAAGCAAGGATGAAGGAGATATTGGAAGTTGAAGTCAGTGCTTACAAACTTAATGGCAATAAGTGACCCGCTTACATAGTGGTTACATTTTGAACTATATCTTATGCAATTTGATACATTTTTGGCTCAAAATTTTCAGAAGTATATATGTTTATGTCACAAGATTGTGTGCAAAAATTTTGTGACATTAATATTTTGGGTTTGTGAGACATAAGGAAAATAGTGCTCAGGTGTCTTTGAGCTAGGGTTTTAAGCACCTGCTAGGGATTTTAAGCTATCAGACGATCGGAAACAAATTTATGGTTGATTCTTTCTTGTGGTGAAACTTAAGAAGATCATCTATACTTTGAATCAAATTGTATAGAAACTAAACAATTGGATCAAGAGTTATTGGACTTTAAAGTTCAATAAGAAATAAGTCCTTGCGGGTGAATAAAATTTTGAAGGGTTTTTGTGGAAATTTGAACCCTTTTTGTACAAACTTACTTGAATACAAGAGGGTTTATATACATAACTTCTCTTTTGTGAGATTTTTGTATTATTTGTCTTTTTTTATTGAGGACAAATCACTTATTGGATTATTGCCATCAAGTTTCAAATAAATTCTCCACAGCCAAGTACCTAGTGTATTCCTAGATACAAGGCCACGTCATACAACATATTGGTGAATCAAACGTGAAACATCTGGGGTGGGGAGTTTTGAAAAAATATTTTGGCCATTATTATGGCAGGGGAAGAAGAAGATAGTAGTGGAAACTGCAGTGGAGCATCACCAATGTAGCTTGATCCTGCTACAGCTCAAATATTTCAAGCATTTGCTCTTTATATGTAGCAACAACAAGTAGTGGAGCATAAGGAGGCTATGGCTACCAAAGCCTTACAATCTGTTGTTAGGATGTTAGATCAGTTTGATAGGAAAAACATTTCCAAGTATTTGAAGTATTATTTGCGGGAGATGGAGCTTAATAAAGTACCGGAGAAGGAGATGATCTTAACATTTGAGCTAGCAGTTGTACCTGAACTCCGTGAGCACATTAAGGGGATTATTCAAACTCATGGAGCAAAATGGGAAGATTTTATCCTTCAGCTAAGAGAAGAGTATTCTTTGGAGGATGCTGAAAGGGTGACAAAAAAATCACTTATAGAATGGGTTAATAAATCCAACAAGGAGTTGGTAGCAACAGAGTTATTTCGGGAGTTTGAAAGGCAATTTCTTCAATTGTCTCGGGTTGAGAAACTTACACTTGAAAATGACAAGGTAGAGCTATTTCTCCAATCAGCCAATAATGAATTACAGAGGGAGTTGGAATTATTGTTGGAAGACAATACAGAAGACAATGGACTTACTACTGATTGGAAAAAGGTCTCGGAAGCAGTAGGTATACTTGCTAAGAGAGAATACCGAAGAGGCAAGGTAGTGGTAAGACAAGAAACTAGGCCTCCTCCAATTACAATATCTCGTAGGCAAGTATCAGAACCTGCTATACCAGTAAGTACTATTCCCATTCCTATGTCCACAATTGTACCACAAAAAGATGCAATTGAGGAGTTAGTGAAAGGAATGAAAGACTTACAAATCAAATTGGCAAAGCTAGAAGAAAAGGGAGGAATATCTGAGATCAAATCTATATCAAAGCAAGGATATATACAACGATGTATTCGGTGCGATAGTATGAAGCATCCTCGTAAGGAATGTGGAGATTTTGCTGATATTCTGCAACAAGGAGTAATTATATGGAAAGATAGAAAGATTGCACTGCGTGACACAGGTGAGTTTCTCAAAACCAACTTTGGAAAAGGAGGGATGAAAAGGGTTTTAGAGGATTATTTATCTCAACATACTATGGCATCAAGAAAAGCTACTACTTATGGTATCAAGATTATAAGGGAGAAGGAGGATGTTTTTGACAAACATGTAGACATAAGGGATTTATGAAATCATGTTATCACTAGCATGAATAAGGAAAAAACATCAACGCAAGAGTTACTCAATGCAGCTACAATAATTAGGAATGCAACAGGATGGGATGACCCTGTTGATACCATGTCTGTATATGCTTATATGACAAAATCCCACCATGAAGCTTTGATAGATGTGAAAAGGGGAAGAAATAAAACAGAAGAAAATCTCTAGGAATTAGATAACAAAAGGAGATTTCAAAAGGATACAAAAACAATACAAAACAAGGAAATACCTATATTACAAGGTAGTAGACCATCCAAGGTTGAGCCATCAACATCACACTTTGGAGATGCATCACTACGAAAAGAAAAATGGAAAGAAGGCATAGAAGTCAATAAAAATAAAGAAAAGGATAAGCTTATTGCCTATAAGCTGCAATCGGATATAGAGGCAACTACATATTTAAAAGGGGTGTTGGAAGAAAGGGTGTTGAATGCCAAAATTGAATTCACTTTACGTGAAATTTTAGGCATTGTAAAAAAAGAATTTCATGATGTCATTATTGACATCATTAAACGGAAAAGACAATTGATAGGAGAATCAACAATGTCTAATACTTTAGGTACAACGTTAACAGAAGAAGAAGAGCTGGAGTTGGCTGAATGTTGTATCAATCAAAAGGATCAATTTTCCTTGGATGAAGATAAGGCTGATGACAAAGGTCCTAGTCATTACTCTAAGAAGCATTGGATTAGAGCCACTACAGAAACTTTGGTGAAGGTGGGAGACTTGATAGATCCAGTAGTTGCCCTTATTGATCATGGATCTGAAATCAATATTATGTCTAAAGATATTTATAAATATGATAGGTGGCCCAGTGACACTAAACATGGTTGGGTGATCCGAGCAGCAAATAACACGCGTAGAGATCTTTATGGCGCTTGTCCACATATAAAGGTAAAAATTGGAGATGTATCTACTGAACAAAACTTCTTTGTTCAAAACAATACTTCTTATCCAATAATTCTTGGACAACCGTATATTATTGTTATAAAGATGGAAACTAAGGTATTAGATAATAGATGTGCATGTGCTCACATTAGAAGCCGAGATGATAAACGAACAGTGTTGTTTTTAACAATACCTATTAATCATGAGCGCAATAGGAATTATCTACAAAGTAGCTTGTTACCAAGAATTGATGAAGAGTTTAAGGATTTTTGCAAGGTATCACTATAGAGCGAGGATGTGGTGGTACATCAGAGAAGGTACTCTCGCAAGGAAAAAAAAATACCTTTTGTACAGGAGTTGTAGAAATTTTTAAAAGTGGATTTGTTGTACATACACAAATTAATGACCTACAAAAAAAAGAGAAAAGGATTGTGAGAAAAACAAAAAAAGACCTAAAAAGAGTGGGTGTGTTTGATAAAGATGACAAGATAATAGGTATATATATGGAAACAGGTTTAGAAGATATGTTGGAAGAACTTATAAAGGTTGAAGTAACAGATGAAGATCAAGTGGTGCAAGTACATTCAAGAGAGCTCTATTCAATTATACAAGCGTTTCAAGGTTATGAAGTCAAAGTTGAAACTAGGTACAAAACTAGTAGAAAGAAAAATAAAACCTGTAGCTACACCATTGCCTAGTGATTCAAACCACCAAGTTCAAGAGGCTTCAAAGGAAAGGGGTTTATGAAATCTTGATCAAATTGGCCATAAGTTTACAGAAAGTACGTTCAAAGAGTTGAAAGTAGGATCCGCGGATTTTCTTCTACCTACCAAAGAATTAGAATTCAGAAAAATATTGAAGAAGCATGGAAAAGCTTTTGCTTTTGAACCCTCAAAAATTGGATATGTGGATCCAAGTATTGTGGCACCAATGGTTATATTTACAGTTCCACATGCTCCATGGGATCTAAGGCCAATTTTGGTACCTAAAGCGCATCTATCCAAACTTATAGAGCTATTAAAAGAAAAGATATGGCTGAAAATCTTAGAACCATCATTTGCACAATATTCTAGTCGTTGGTTTACACTACTAAAGAAGAATGGAACTCTACGGTTTATTCAAGATATGCAACCAATGAATCAAGTGACCATTAGAAATACAAGAGTGGGACCAATTGTTGGAGAATTTACTGAAGCATTTGCTGGTAGAGCCATTTATTCTATTGGAGATCTTTATTCTGGGTACGACCAGTTTCAACTTGCGGAAGGAAGCAGGGATATCACTACTATGAGGACACCTTTAGGACTGGTGAAAATGTATAGATTACCACAAGGAGCAACAAACTCAGTTGCTCATATGATGAATGGGATGTATAAGGTGCTCTGTGATTTTATTCCAGAAAAGACTATGCCTTTCTTGGATGACATTCCAATAAAAGGGTGTATAGAAGAAGGAAAAGAAGAAATAATGGATCAGAGGGGGTGTCGTAAATTTGTATCTAGTCATATTTTGGATTGTGATAAGATTTTATCGCGGCTTGAAGAAGTCCACTTGACCTTATCAGGAGCTAAATCAACCTTTGGCGTTTGAGAGGTTGTTATTGTGGAGTATTTATGTGGATGGTTTGGTCGTAAACTAGACCCTACTAAAGTGGATGCCATGCAACGATGAAAGAAGTTTGTAGCTCACAAACAGAGGTACGGAGATTTTTGAGAGCTTGTATATTTTATTACATATGGATTCCACATTATGCACATATAGCAGATCCTCTCTATGGTCTGCTACAAAAAGGGAAGAGGTTTAAATGGGAGAAGATACATATAGAAGCAATGCAAAGGTTGAAGCAATCATTGTCTTTTCCACTTGTGCTATGTAGAGTAAATTATGAGAATAGAAAACCGGTGATACTTACAGTTGATACTAGTCCAATAGCTATTGGTTGGGCACTAGGACAAGATGATGAAGAAGGGAATCGATTTGCTATACAATTTGGAGCCAAGGTATTAAGTGAAAGACAAAGGTGCTATCCACAAGTAAAACGAGAATTATGGGGGGCAGTGACAGCCATGAAAACTGATAGAGATTATCTAATTGGAGCATCAGTGATAGTGGAAACAGATTGTTTACCACTATTGGGAATGATCACCAATTGTAATATCCCTGATATTGCTATGCTGAGGTGGATTGCATATATTAAGTCTTTAAATCCTAAATTCAAGCACATAGCAGGTAAAAATAATCCAGTGGCGGATATGCTATCTCGGGCTAGGTATGAATAAGAAGAAGATTTAATTGATGATACCAAAGATGTAGGTATTACCTTCTATTCTTGGACACAACAAGGACAGAAAGAGTATCCAAAACTATTCATGGAAGAACTATATGAAAGAAGATGGTTAGATATTGGATACTATTTGAGCACGCTATCAATGCAACCAAGATGGAATGATATTTATTTCAAGCAAATTAGGCGGAAAGCCTACAACTACCTTTTACGAGATGGATACTTATGGAAGCAATATAAAAAGGACAGTGGTATACCACAAAGAGTAATTTGCAAGAAGAAAATGCAAGAGCAATTGATTCAAGAATTCCATAATAGCTTGTGGGCGGGTCATAGAGGTATTTATGCTACCTTTAACATGCTTAAAGAAAAATATTGGTGGCGTAATATGTATAGAGATGTAGTAAAGTTTGTGGAATCATGTCAAACTTGCCAAATGTATTCAGAGATTCGATATAGAGACGGGTTGCATCCTACATATCCTCTAGCAATATATTATAAATGGGTGGTGGATTTAATTATTATGCCTATGGGATTATGGCAAATGCGATACTTGGTTTTGGCACGAGAAGATTTATCCAATCAGGTGGAGGAAAGAGCTCTACGAACAAAATCCACTGAAGAAGTTTGTAGATTTTTACTAGAGGATGTGATTTGTAGATATGGATGTATTGGAAAAATTACTACTAATCGTGGAGAATTAGATACATATGAGGCAAGGAAATTTTTTGAAAGATGTAGGATTAAGCTTGCACTTACAATAGCATATAATCAAGAAGGTAATGCCAAAAGTGAGCGAGGTCATCCTCCGATAGTAAAAGCCATTGTTAAAGCATGTAAAGGAAGGGCAAAAGAATAGCCAAGATTATTACCATTTATTCTATTGGCTGATCGTACTACTCACAGTTCAGTAACTGGATATATGCCCACAGAATTGATACAAGGACAAAAGCCTATTATGCCGATTGAAGAGCAAATATATACTTGGAATGTATTACTTTGGCAAGAAAATGTATCTAGAGAAGAACTTCTTGCACTTTGAATCCGTCAATTGGAGAGAAGACCTGAAGATATAGAAAAAGCAATTGTTAAACTAAGGGAGGCACAAATCAAAAATAAAGATAGATTTGACAAGCGACATCGATTAAGGCCAAAAGAAATTCAAGAAGGTGATTGGATTTTGGTGTATGATAGTAGCTTAGATAACCAGCATAGTATTCTTAGAAAATTTTCTAAACGCTGGTTTGGACCTTATATGGTTGTAAATGTTTTGGATAATGCCACATATGTATTAAGGGAGCTAGATGGAACACACCTTAAAGTTCCAATTGTAGGAAAACGCATAAAATTCTTCAAACAATGGAGTCAAGACACAATACGTGAAGATATAAGAGAAGAAAATGACTTCTTTACATAAGAAGAAGAAGAAGAAGATTTTGAAGAAGATATTGCTGGAGCAATAGTATGAAGCCGACCACAACTTTAACTCTTGTTGGTACATACCAAAGGATTATCAGGTTTGGAGGGGATGGATGTTATTTTGTAGTATGGCTACTACGTAAAAAAAAATCGTACATATAAATTTAATATACAATATATTACTTAGCTAAATGAAAGTCATATCAATGGATTTTATTGGTTATAGGATGTGATTAGGTTGCTTGTTTAGAAAGGATCTATTAAAAGGATTATTATTAAGGTTTATACAATCTTATTTTCTTTTTTGTAGTGACTTTTGAAGTTAATTTTATATTGATAGTAACTTGTATATATCTTAAGTCACCCATGTTAAACATTGGTGATCTTTAAGATCTTATTTACTTCTTTTATTTGGTGCTTAAAGCACCAAGTACGTAAATCTTATAAGAAGAAGGATTAGAAAAGGGTTTTTAGTATAAAAAGGGTAGTTTGGCCATCCATGTGGATGAATAGAGGTGGATGATAGAAATTTCTATTCTAATTGGCCAAAAATCATGCCCAATGGGCTTTCATGATAATTATATTATTAGAGTTAGGATTTATTTTTTGGAGTGAGAGAGTCAACATCGAGGCTAGGTATTATAAGATTTATACTTTTTGATCCTGCTTAGTAATATTATTTCAGACATTTGTACTTTTACGGGGTTAGTTATAGGTATGTACCAATTTAGCGTTGATTTTGGACCTACTATCACTCTTTTGGATATAACTCGCGCATACAGAATGCAATTGAGGATCAGTGATTGTGGTTGGAGAGAGCTCTTTTCCAGCTACACTTTCCATCCAGGTACTCAATGTTTTCCCAAATAAAAGGCCATGTCATACGACATACTGGATTTTTTTTTTTTTTTCAAATTTCCAAAAAAAGACTCAAATTTCCACAAAAATCCTTGAAAATTTAAGTCACCCACAACACCACATCCACCCCCTCCAAACATGATAATCCTCCGGTATATACCAACCAGAGTTAAAGTTGTGGTCGGCGTTGTCGTACTGCATTTACGTGCAGTGTATAAAAATATTAAAAATCTTGTATCTATTGTTAATATATGTGTGAGTACTAGAGGTTATTTTAGAAGATATTATAAGGAGAGGATTTAGTATAGCCACTTAGTTAGTGAATTAAGATGGCTATTTATTTTGCTCCTACCTTATTTATATCCTAGAATAGACTCTTTTGTAATGAGAAGAAAGGTAAAGGTTGTTTTACCTTTCTTGTTGACTTTTGAGGTAGAATGGACCT